>CM036336.1:16414697-16764696 GCA_020615435.1 Telenomus remus | reverse complement strand
TTTAATTAATATTCTCGTTCAGGCATCTCAAATGGTGAACCAATGAAAAATAGTGAAATGTCAAAATAGATAACTCTAAAACAACTCAAAATAGATAACTCTAAATCTAAACAGATAACAAGTTAGATAGAATAACAAAGATAAAATTATTTATTTGATTATAAAAAATAATTAAACATAAAAATGATAATTCAATTAGAAAAAATGACTTCAAAAAATTGTTGTAATCTTATTAGTAATAGGTCTTGTTTTGTTCTCTTTCTATTTCTTGATGTTATGGTAAATACAAAAAACGTGACTATGACGTAGGAACGTGTGTTTTAACAGGTAGTGTTAGCACTTGTTGCCTCAGGGGAGTTTTTTTCTTGATTAAAAAAAGTGCCGAGAAAAAAGGGAGCTCAAATCACGAAAGAAAAAAATCCCCCTTCCGCTGGGGGTCAGGTGAAATTTCATTGGCCAAGGGGTGGTAACGCGAGATGGCGTATAAAAAACACCAAATCCCCTTCTCGCGACAGGTTCATACGTATTGTACTACTGTGTTGGGGTTTAAATTAAAGCGTAAAAAGAGCTGATGATGTTTTAACACGTTTGGAAGGTATTCAAAAGGGGTTCGTAATTTATCAGGATTAGGCCAAATTTTTCAAGTGTCTTTTGCCTTGTTAAAAATAACTATTTTTATTTGCAAAAAAAAGTTTAATTATGAAAGTAAAATAATAAAATATCCCTCATTAATGAGTTCCTGCTATTTTTTTCAGGCAATATTGAAAAGCTACACACACCCCGATTATTTTTGTTTGCATTGTCAAGAATAATATGGGAATCGATCATCATCAGAATCGTTATTCAAATTCGACTAGCAGGGCCATCAGATTTTGTAGCGCCCTTGCCTCCCTCGTACAAAACGTTTTTCGTTCTGGCCATACGAGACGCGTCCTTAATGGGCTCTGCGTTTCCTTTGTTAAGTATTTCCATTAAAACGCGGTTTCTCTGTCGATCTTTACCGTTTCGGACACACTCGAGCAAAAATGGAACTTTTAAAAAAAACACGTGACAGAAGAAAATATCAATGTTCCAAAATTACGCAACTCGTCCAAAACATCTGCTTTCTTAAACAAAATATAATACTTGTAAAAAGTACAAAAAATCAATTCTAGAATTGACGATTTTGTCAAAACGAGCAAAAAAATCTGCTGGATCATTGAAATATCGAACAAATTTCACCGATGTCACCTAATTGACAGCGAACAATCGCGTATTTTCGCGACAAAGCACCGGTGCCCCTCAAGATCACCTTTTCAACTCACTCAATTTTCTAGCGACTTTGAATAACACGGCGTATCATCATCAATCAAAAGAAAAAAAAATTTTTTTCACGACTTTTTTTGCTGCTTCAGTATCAACAATAATCCGAAGCGCATTAGAGACATTTTAAGGACTCGCAATTCACGGTCAAATACGAGGGGGAAGAGAGGGCAAAAAAAATCGTTGGACAGGAAAACGGAAATCAGGGCCCCGGGGGCACGCGTGGCAAGTCGGTGTCGGGTGTCCAGCATCGACAACAGTGCATTGAAAAAAAAAGAGAAGGTGGAATGAAAAAAAAAAGACGGGGAGGAAAAAAATGGGGAACGAGTCCGTCTATTGAAACGGGACGTTTGAAAAGTGGCCGGAATTATCGCGTGTGGCAGGGTGCCGCAAGATTTGAGGGTCCGTGTGGCCCGTGCCCCTCCCTTGGGCGCTTTCACGGCCGGATTCCGCACCGCGAACTGCCACAAGAAAAAAACCTATAAATGGAAATGATCGCGCCACGATTCGTTCTGTAAAATCCGATTACTGGCGAGTAAGCGCACACGTACGTATGCTCCAAAATGCGTAATCCTTATAAGCATGTTAAGTCAACGTGTTACGTTCAAGTATCTCTCAATTAGAATTAAAAAAAGGCACTTAGAACACCAAGTGACTATTAACTATGTACTTTTGCCAATTCAATTACTTTAATATTTTCAGTTTACACACAAGAAATGTTCTGAGTTTTTTTTTCACTACTTTTGATTGATTATTCTTTCAATTTAATGTTTAATTTTGAATGTTTCGTTTTTCTTCTTTTTTCAGAGACGTTTTTTTAAAGATATAGGCAGATGCATCTCTGAAGATTTTTTTTTTGAGAAATTTTCAATGTGCCCAATGAAGGTCGATCAAACAGAACTCAATTTTTTGATAACGCAGATGGTGCGCTAGTGGAAAAATGAAATGAAAAATAGTAAAAACTAAAACATGTGTTCTGCATCGATGAATGAAAATTAAGTTTTCGAAAATCATAAAATTGAGTCGTAAAACAAAACAAAAAATTAAAGCCTGCTTTCTTTCCTATGAAGGTACGTGTTAATATTGGGGAAACAATTAAGTTTCACTTTTCAACACCTCTTTCGGTAACCCAAAAGGGTTAAGCATGCGTGTATAATTTTATTTTGCTGGCCTTTTATTTTCATAATGCGATTTTGACACTCTCATAGTGTCAAAAGTCCAAGACGTGTAATAGCATTAAGAGTTCACTCCTCTCCAAATTGAACACTTAAGAGGTCTTTTTGAAAAGTTTCCAAAATATGAAACCTTTTATGGTACCCAATCGCAAATAAATGAAACTCATGGGTTCATTTTCGGTCCATCTTCTGAACTTTCAATTAAACACCTTTTTTGTTCAAGAACAGACAGACTTTTCGTGAACAGTACAGAATTTTGGAGAAAAAATTTTACACCGAAATAAATTAAATTTGAATAACCTGACTACAGGCTTTTATGGCCTAGGTCATGGTTCGTTACAAGCAAGTTCATTAGTATATACACCAAATCACTCTCACAAACGGTGGTTCTACGTGAAATTTTCATCTAAAAAATTTTGACTTCTGCGCACCAGAAACCGAGTGCTGTTTACCCATCGAGGGCATTCATGACCCTTACCACCACACCAACGAAGGGATATCTGGACGTTACAATTCCAAGAGAAAAGTGACGCTTGTAAAGAAAAACGGATGTTCGTGGTTAACTTTCACAACAATTTTTCAAATCGATCTCCATTTCGGTGGAAAAGCCCATGGAAAAATCTGGAAACAAAATAAAAATTTTCCTTCACGTCATTTTCTTCTTTTTTATTATAAAAATTTATTGTTTCAATTTCATTCCAAGTTTTTTGAGTAATGCGAACATTCATTTATTAAATGTAATAAATGTTTAAACTTTGAAGTTTAAAACTCAGCTTTCATACCAAAAGTTGGCCCAACCACGAACCAGAAATCATGGAAAAGTCACTATGTAAATGAAATTTGAAAACGACCATGACTACTGTAAAATTGTATGGAACAAACAAAAGTGGTTTACGCAAACCATTGTCAGAATTGATATTCGTGCTTAGAATCTTGATTGGAGATAAGCGTGCAAAAGGGCACTTTTCATGCTCAAGAAGTAAAAGAAAAGACTATAAGGATTACAGCTTGTCCAAATACAGGTATGTGTGCTCTACAGGTTGAGAAAAGAAATTCACTTATTGAGCCTTTTCGTTTTATCGGGAAACGATATTTGTGTGTTGGGTGTAAAAATAGTGCCCGATTGGTGGACGAATCGAATCGTCAAAGGAATACACAATTAGCTTCTGTCGAACAAAGACGTTTGAGGGGGTTTGAGAAAAAAACATAACATTTGTCCAGGCAACTATTTGCCCATAAATTTTTGCCCATAAATTCTATTCTTCAGCGAGAAATGTAACGATGCCTTCGGTAAGATAAGACTGACGATTTTACAACCTCGATAGAATGCTGTCTGTTTGAAGGGTATTAGGAAAAGAGGGATCACAACAGTTCTTTGGTGCTAAAGACAACATGGTAAAACGTGGAAAAGTTAATTGTCAAGACCTAGGCCCTAAAAGGCCCTAAAATAAAATGTTAATTTGGAAAAGGAGGCGCGCCCATTGTTTTGTTTCAATGAAATACGAAGTTGCCGTTTAACACTTTTTGTTGTCGTTTGACTGGATTGTTACACTTCAATATACTTAGACCTTAATCCGAGAATTGGCTTTAAACCTGAGGTTTCTTGGCATCTTAAGGTTTACGCTATTTATCGTCGTTTACTTTACCGAAATTGCATAATAGAGAGTCGTTCTTACTCAACACAATGCGATACCAGTGGAAACAATCCATTGTGATAATATAGCTTCTGAATGTGACTTTTCCAATTGTTTTTCGACCTGAACCAATTAAAATTTCAGAACAATCGAACTTCATCTATGAATTCTATAGCATTAGATACTTTTACAAACATGTTTTCAACATTTTTGTTATTATAAATAAATATTGATTAAAAATCATGCTGATACATCTGTTCTGAAACAGATGACTGAAAAACTCATCATAATTTTTACCAGAAAAACGATTCTGTGATGACAAATTTTAATGACAGGGACGAGAAAAAATTAATCGTTTCGATTACAAAAAAAGCATGACGATAGAAAAGTCGTACACATTTAACTCGATCTATTCTAACAAATAGCTAGAAAAAAATAAAGAAAAAAAAATCGATTGAAAAAACAGGGGGGAAGTGTTAACATACTTTCAAGTATGCTTTATTAAAACTGCCAAATGTTTATTTTGATTCTTTTGATTTGCTCGTCCTTCAAAGGGGTTACTAGCAAGACAAAAACCAAAATTTTTCCCCCGAGAAAAGTGAAAACAACAAGAAAACAAATATTATATTCATCTGTTAAATTTTCTGAAAAAGTTAGAAAAACATGTGTTTCCATCACTACTTTGGGGAAAGATGGATTTTGTTGTCAAACAATAAAGCTGGAAGTTAATTTCTCTAAACACATGGTGACAACAGTCAGGTTTTTTTATCATTTTCGTTTTCCAGTTTTTCTAGTTCCACCATAAGGAAAAAGTATCCTAAACACATTTCCTTGATGGACACTATCAAAACAAAACCCGTTCTTATAAACTTAAAACAGCTCGGTTCTAGTTTCTGTACTAAAAAAAAACATAACTGAGCTCTATTTCATAACAGGTTTATCAATCCTGAAATCCGCCACATGGTGGTTGGATAAGAAATTACTTTGGTATCCATTTTAAATTGGTCTTATTCTGTGATTGCTAGTTTTTAGCTACCTGAGCTAAATGAGATAAAGCCCAGAATTTGGGACTTTACCTTGTTTGTGAACTTTGATGGAACAAAACGTAACAAATCGTGTAGGCAGAATTCGCAATAGATCTTGTATTTATCGAAACAATGGTGGATTGAACAATTGAATTCGAGGCCGCACAGATTAACAGCGATTTCCCCATTCGGTTGCATTGTGCGAGTTGTAACATTGGGCATCGCAAATTCCCAATTTTAAAGGCCATTACTGTGCGAATACGAGTGTGGGCATAGGGCCTGGGTCGTTCAATTTCGGCCCTTCCATAATGAGGCATGGATTCGGTGTCCACGAGATAATCCTCGGGAAACATATAAAGCACGGCGTTTCATTAGTGTCCAAACGTGATTCGCTGCGATCGATCGTTCATTTCACGGCGGGAGGGAAACAGTTCTTGGGCCGATTGAATGTGAGAACCGCGGGGACGAATCGTCGGTGTCCAGCGCCGGCCAAAATCCGATCGCGAGGTCAGCTTGATTGGGGTAAAGGTCGACAATGGCCGGCGTATGTGCCGGTCTATAAATCTTGCATTGTGCGCTGCCAATGTTTAGCCGGCCGCATATTAACCTGGGGTGCAAAGGCCGTGAGCCCGGCTTTGTTCCGACGATGACCCCTCTCGTTGCAGCCTGACCCCTATTTTCTTATTTATCAGGTTACGGCTCATACATCGACAGCTATCGCCGATACGTCCATTTTTCGGACTCCACGACTTTTCAGTTGATACATTTTGCCAATGACCAGCGCAGATGTTCCCTCGAGGTGTCGCGCCGTTTCGTCCTGCATCGCTCTCCACGCATTTTTGCTCTCCTTTTTTTTTTCATTCTCACACTTAATTCTTTGCTTCGGTTTGAAAAAATTGAAATCTCTCTTTCCTTCATTCACTGTGGGAAAAAGTGTCCAACTTGCAAACTTCGATGTCTTTTCTATCAGAATGCAGGTTTTTTCACTTAGCAAGTCCGAAAAATTTATAAAGTGAAAGTGCTGGAAGATTCTTATAGTTTTTTAATGAAATTCAACAGTTCTTATTGTTTTGAATGGAATATATTTTGTGAATGTTTAAAAAAAGTTTTCAGAGTCATATTTCTAATTATTTTTAGTATAATCGACAATGTTTTTTAATTTTTAGAGTTGATGTCATGAACATTTTTCACAGTTTCACTTTTACTGTAATTTGTCAAAATCTGTTTATTTGGTCAAGAAGTTTCCAGAAGTTTTATTACTCTAAAAAGAGGGGTTGCCGATAAACAATATGTTACAAATATTTTGATTGTGTTTTTAGCTTAAAAAGTCAATCCGATACTTATATAAATCAAGACTTAACTTTTTTAATCACAAACTTTTATTTGTGGCTAGGATGAATTTCAATCATTCGTATCCGATGATCAAATACAAACTTTTCCACAAAAACATTTTCAATATGATTTATTTACAAAATTCAAAATGTAATCGAATCCTGTTATTTTGTCCGGCCGAGATTTGATCTTAAATATTCCTATTTATATAGGTATCGTTCGTTCGGATCTAATTAGATCTAATATATCTTCCAGTAGAGTACGCTCGCGTGGCATAACAGCCAAAATGAGGAGTTTTCGGGCAACGCGCTATTGTGTCACGTGCCCAGCAGAAAGCATATAAAAGCTCATTCAGTGCGATTGAATTTCATTCTTGAGATGATGATCGTGATGCGCAGTTGCAAACATTCGAAACTTTTGCCTCGTCATAATCCACATGTTAGACGACCAGAATGAACCTATATTATCTCACCGCGAAAACACGAACATTCATCATTTTGTTTTCTTCTGTCCCGCCCGAACATATTTTCCTCCGACTTCAACTAATCGATCAAAATTTAAACCAATTTGTATAAAATTTAAACTGATGTTCTCGCAAAAGAAAGATAACAACAAACGAAAATCAAAATAAATAAATAATCTGGGTGTATTTTTTTACTGCAAGAAAAAATACACCTCCACCTTTGATGTTCCCATCTTGAACGTGATATTTACACGGACGAGGACATTTTTTGGTTCAACCTAAAGTGACTCTTAAAAAGTCAAGTTGCGTGACTCGCACTTTTTAAAAATGTTTACCCATAACACTTTACTTTGAACCAGCTTGAAATCACATATCGTGTTCATAATTCGTTTTTAAATAAAAAATAATGTGAAAAGTGATCTACAAATAAGCATTTTATCAATGTTAATTACAAAGATCAGAAGAAAACTATATAATTGAAATTGAATATCATTTCTTTTTTCTGGCCATTTTTTATGAAAAAAAGTAATTAAGCTGAACTCCGCCTATTTATGATAGAACCATTTAACAGATTATCGATCGTTTTTTTTTCTCAATCGTATCCAATCACACAGATGTTTGACACGCCATTGTCTTCGTGTTTTTTTTTCTTCTTTCTCTTCTCAAGTTCATTCACTTTTTCCCCCAAAAAGCGTGATCTCGTTAAAAAGTCAAAACGGTTCTCCAAGTTGGACAAAACGCCATAATGAGGGTCATAAACACCTTAAAGATAGAAAAACGCCCGGGCATTGTTTGTTTGACGACAAGTCTTTTTAAGTGGGAAGAAATTTTTTTACAGCATGATTTGCACGACAAAGTTTTTCCGACCTGAAGTTCTTTAAAAAAAGGCCGAGCCTCAAACACTTGAGCGTCGCCTCGTTGAAGCGATACCTGCACGAAAAAGTTTTGTTCGGCCGTAAAAAAAGGAATCATGCCGTGGCATTTCTACAAAGCTGTCTTTTTTTTTCGCCGACCATAAGTAGCGCCGGATGAAAGAAATGTGCAGATCAACGGGACCTTTCAAAATCTTAACTCTATTAAAATACATTTTTATCCCGGAAATATTAAGGCGGTCGCATATAAAAGGTCGCGCTTTTTGTGTAGCAGCAAAAATTTATGCTCGCACAAAATAGGCCTCCGTTTTTTAACATTTTTCGATATCCAGGAGTGGACACTGTCAAAGGATCCGGACAGTTTTCACAAAAGTCTAACTGTGCCTTTTCGTATTCGGAAAAGGACCGTTATACTTATGTCACAAACTTTTTCTTCTGGAAAAATTTTCAATTGATCCTTCTCGTCCACTTTTTTTATCCTCAAGTGCATAGTCTGGACCTCACAGACATGGACACAAATTCAATCGCAGTTTTTAGTATCTGAAAAAAAAAGTTTTGTATCATTCATGAGCTTTGAAAAAAATCACAATTTTTCATTCAGCTTCGCAAAAAGTTATAACAATAACAACTTCAAAAACAAACGAGTAAAAAAAAACAATACAATGTTGCACTTAAGCGTTGAAATTGTCTATTTGAATTCTGAAACAAACATGAGGCAAAATGAATTTTAAGGTTCCATGTTTATTGTTGGTTTTTGGAATAAAAAATACTATTTTGTTTGTGTCGATGACAGTTAATTGAACATTGCAACGCGATGACATCGTTAACGAAGGTCAAATCGCGCCACGCGCTACAAAAACGTCTACCCCAAAGAAAAAGAGCATAAAAAGCGAGGAAAGAAAGGAAGCGTAAGGAGACGAGGGGTGCAGGAATGCACTACCGAGAGGGTCACTGGATTCGGCCATTGAATGTAGGAAAGCAGTCGCCGTCGCGTGGACAAAGCAAAAAAATATCAATTTCGAAACCCCAAAAAATCTGACCGGCCTTATGGTCGCGCTCTTCCTCCTTTTTTCTCCGACCATTTTCGATTATCAAAACACACCTTTTACCATAATAATTTACCGATCTGGCGAGCCTCATCTCAGCGACGTTTTTATGAAAAATTGTTCAAGTAAATTGTTTACAAATAATGTAAAAAAAAGTAAGTTGAATTGATGGATGAGTTGAAATGTTATAAAAATAGTAAAATAGATGCGACTGTAATATTTTTATTCGACAGAAGACATTTCATTCGGTGACAAAAGAAAATGGCGTAGTTACGAATGAGTATGGGGACGAACGAACAATCATTTTTATCAAGGGGTGCAAGGAAACGCCTGAAATCCGAAAAAAGTACCCTCTCGGGATATCAACGTGGGGGGAATCAGATCGAATCCATAGATATCGCCATGAAAACACACTTTCGTCCACCGCCTTGCAATAAGATTAAAATCTTTTGCACGAAAAACGGAAGTGGAAAAACATTCATTTATAACATCCAAAATTCAACTTACTTGGTTTTGCAAATTCATAAGATTTTCTTTTAAATTGTATTTTTTGTACTGAACCTTTTGAAGCAGAAGCATTTTTGTTTTACATGAATTGTACTTTGCACTTTTTTGTTGATCTAGAATTTACATGCCACAGGTTGATTTATGTCCTTCCAAGGAACAGCTGCGGAAAATTTTCTCCGATCCAGAATCAGGCAACTGTTTTGGGAAAACGTTAATTTATTCGTGAAAAAAAGTTTTATTGACCGGTTCGGCCAGGACGTGTTTACAGAAAGTCATCTTACTATAAAAACTGATTTCACGTGTCAAATCTCAACGACTCGGGATCGATTTTTTCGACTGTCCCTAACAAAATTGCCAGGACCCGTCGTCAGATTCGTTTATTTTCATCCCCGATAAAACAAAATACCCGTGGTTGTTCAAACTCAATAAACAAATAAATTTAACGTCCGGCGGTTCTTTTTTTTGTCCCGGAAGAAATTGGGGGAGAAAAAAAACGAGATTTCGGAAAAGATCGATAAATAAATGTTGACTATTGAGGCTGAATAAAATATAAGGGTGGGTGTCAGCAGATGAAGCTGAGTAAGGGTCAAGCTCTCGCACGCGAGCGCAGGGTCAGCTGTTCCTATGTTTGTCCTCAGAAAGGAGCGTCATTTGTCCGTGTATGGTACACAAGCTGCAGCGGATTCTCTATGGCTAACGACCACCAAGTACCCTGCTAGTGACCAGGCTTTATGTCAACGTCTTTTTTATAAAACTCCATCTCTGAACCTGCAAATCAAAACCTTCAGACAAGAATTTTTGTCGATCTACAAAAAACATTCATTTCGAATTCACTTATTAGCTTATTTTTTGTCCAATATGAAAATTAACAATTTATACTGTACAGCTTTCTGATTAAACATGAAACTTGAAAATTGAAACAAAAACTCGGAAAAACTTGGAAAAAGACTATAAAAAATGTCCTTTATGTTGAATAAACTCATTTTTCAAAAATCCCATTCTTTAATTTTTCTTGAAACATTATTTTTGTTTTTAAAAATAGAAGAAACATTTGACAAAACACGTTTTAATTTTATTTTAACTTTCAAAATGGAAAAAAAAAATATTTTTTTGATAAATGAAAATTCCCTAACCATAACGGTTACATTAATCATAGAAATCCAACGTTCCATTTTGGATACACTCGATAATCGAACGGTCAAATTAATCGCGCATCCGTTCGTTGGTGTTGGTTGATCTTTTTTGGGGAAACGCGTGGGTGACCATTGTGTGAAAACGCATCTATGAAAGGAGTTTATTGAGAGCTCGCCTGTACCTGTGAAGGGGTTGTGTGCATGTATAAGGGCGACGTTTTAACAGCTGTGGCCAACCCTTTCATCTCCACGAGCGCACAACAGTATCGGAACAAAAATAATTTTCCACGTCTGCGTCTTTTTTCAATATGTGGAAATCACTAAAAATCTGTCACGAGAAGAAAAAAAAAACGAGCCGGAAATGTAACATAAGAGTGTTTAAAAAGTGTCAGACGATTGTGGTTTTAAGGGTTCGAATTGAGACGAGTAGGGGAGTATGTTAATTCTGGCCATCACTCTGTTTTGCAGCAATTTATAGAGAATTTTGTGTTTTTGTTTTTTCAGTACGCGTGCGGTTCGAAGTTTGAAAATAAAACTTAATTTGGTATACATTTTTTTTTTTGATCAAATAGAAATTTAGTGATCACTTATAAAAGAAAAATTATTTTTATAACATCAGTAATTAACAGAAAATGAAAATAAAACGTGACATGCGAAATGGAAAATTTTCGCAACTAATCTTTACAACGCCCTTAATGTATTTGAGTTCTTGGACGTAGAACAGGCCATTGTTAAACGACACCCTTTCTGAGCACCGTAAATGAAACAAAACGATGGTGATTTAAAGTATTAAACATAATTATATGTCGTTCACAACACAATCATGAAATGTCTCTTGGAAGGTTTTTAAGAGTTGTGTGCCCCTGAATAGGGCAGGTAACGTCTCAACATCGTTTTACCATCTATAACAATATCAATTTGAAAATAAGAAGACAATCCATTTGGCTTATACTTCTCCGGCGGTCCAAAAAGGTGAACGAGAGAATTTTCCCCGCACGTGTCCACACTTAAAGGGAAGGAGATATAGGTTTCAAAGATTTTCTATAGGTACAATTTTGCATGATTTATTGGTGATTCTTTGATAATCAAGTAGAATAAAAAAAATTTACCTCTCTGTTTCAACTCTAGGCACAAATAGTTATTTTGACTTACTTGAACAATTATGTTGTTCCATTTGACCAATCGAAAAATGGGGAAACTTGGATGATCGTTCAATTTCAAAATGTAATTTTGCATTGAGAACGAAAAGCGAACAATGGTGAGGTTTAAAGTTACCAATGTGGGAACAATCTAGAAAAAGGTGACAGACAAAAGTTGTTGACTGCAATTTCAATGCAATTTATACGCTTCTTTCTTCGAGTGTTTCTCTTTCTTTTAGAAAGAATAAAAAAAATAATAGGTAGCAGTTTACGACGTGTGCAAATGAATTACAACATGCAGCCACGAGAAAAAGGCACAGTCAGAAGTTGAAAGGGAAAAAGAAGCCGATGGAATGTGAGTTCCGAGGAAAAAGCATGCACGAAACCTTATTTTAGTCAAAAAGGTTTATCTGGTCTAATTAGTCTTTGACAGTAGGTCAGTGGAAATTTGGGTAGCTGCAGTTGTGAAGAAACAATTCAGACGGCTTGTTTGACAGCCCCCGCTGTTCTGGTTGGAAGCCAAGATCGCAAAACTCGAGCACAATGGTTCCAAACGCTACTAACTCCATTATTACAATTCAGAAGTTAAATGACCACTGTAAACTGGGACAGGCGTTTTGTTTGTAAATCACTCAGACCCTTGCCCGCGGGGCGCATCATTCAAATTTTGGGATAACACGCGAAATCACTTTCTTTTGGGCCCCCTTTTTTACGAAAAATCTTTCAACAACTTTTCTCAGGCTGATGAAATATTTTAACTTCTCTCGGGTACAATAAATCAGTACAACAATCAACTCCAATTCCAAATTAAAAATCATTTTCTATTTCTTATTCATTTTAATCTTTGTTTGTGAATTTGAAAACAAAAAACAATCTTGATTGTTGACAGATTTTTATCATCTGATGAAACGACAATAAAACACTTGATCATCGTGACTTTCGATTTTGGACTGAGAAGTGTGCAAGAAGATGTAAAAACATGGGACAAAAGGAGCCAACGGATTGGCCTGCTGCGAGGCACGCGATATTGTTTAAGGAAACCGTATTCGACTGCTGCTTGTAATATCCGCAAACTCAATGAACAGAATCATAAATTTCAAGTCGAACTTTACAGATGTGGGGAAAACCTGTCAGCAGCTTTGCAAGGAAAGTTGACGTTTGGTAATAACCGAGGTAATAACCGAACTCCTTTCACGTTTACAAGCTGATGGCTGCTTCTCTATCAAAAAATATCTATGCTGTTTTATACTTTTAAATTATTGTCCAGGTAACGGTGCTTTTGTCAATGCATAAGAAGGTCCTGCTGTAAAATATTTTCAATAATAACTTCAAAGAATACGTGCCGATTTTAGGAAAACGTCTGGCAATTAAATTTATTGATAAATAAACAAATAATTTTATAATTTTAGTTAATGTTTATTTTATTTTTACATTTTTAGTTACTACATAAAGAAATTGATTAAATTGTTGTTATCTTTTGAACCGAAGAAGCGCTGGGATTGGTGCAAAGGTGTGGCTTATTCCACCTGCTCGCTCAGACAAGGGGGACTGACTTTTTTATGCAAAAAAAAATCTACAATCGAAGGTTGCTGGTCCCCACTTGATCTCAAACTCACGCCTACTTGTTCGCCTAAAAAATAGTGGTAAAAAACTTTATTACAGAAAATCATTTTTATTTCACGGAAAGAAAAGACGTTCATTTTTAAAAGTAACAAAAAAATTACCCAAACTGGTCTGTCAGAGCCATAAAAGCCGATTGGAAAAGAACACTCAAGACTCGTTTAGTATTGAAATTAAAAAAATTACCCGAGAAACCGAAGACATAAAAATTTCTATAAACAGATAAAAGCAAAGACAAAAAACGGTAGAACATTTTATGGCGGCCTCACAATGGGCCAATAAACCACTCATTTTTTAGCTCGAGTATTTTGAAACGAAACGAAAAACCGTAATACCACAATAGCGGTTAAAAAAACTCGTGTTTGAGGACGGTTTTGAGTGAAAACGCCGACTAAAAAAACATACTAGATAAACGGCGCTTTGTCGGCCCACCAAAAGGGTTACATTTCCATGCGAAGAACCAGTCGTAGACTTTTTTACTTCAATTAAACAATTTTTCCGGCAACTAATTTCTTTATTGGCTTTTTTAGAGTACAACTGGTTTTTTATCTTTTGTATTTTTACCAGAACATTATGATTCTCGGCATGAGGGAACTTTTGTCGGCAGATCAAGTGCAACTTTCACCACAATTTTTTTATTTTGATGTCAGAATGTCGTCGGATGGTGCGTCTGTGACCACATCCTTTTATTCGATGCCACTGTTTCGATCATGTTCGCAGCGTCAATCCGAAAACGCTAAAGAGTTATTCTTTTGGTTGTCATGGTCGGATGTCAACGGGGTATGATCGTTAGCCCTTTCTTCAAGATTCAGAATGTCCCGTCGTGGTAAACAATCAAATTACAAGAGTCTTAAGGAGTGTCATTTCAATATCATTTGTCATTATTATTGATCATGTTTTGACCCGCGAAAAACAGCTTAACACCTTTTCGTTGTTTTTACATTGTCACTATGAATGATGAAGTGTCAGAAAATCTATTTGTTACTGAAATTTTACGATAATTAAAACATCTTTTGGAAACAAAGATGTTTATGAACAAACTACATTTCAATTTTATTTTTTTTTTTTTTTTGGTTTATTTGTGTACAGGAAAAAATTGTTCGAATTAAATGGGTGAGAAACTTAGAAACGGTTAATTATTGTTTTTTCTTATTTCAACTGTTTTTCTAGTTTTCTAAAACTATTATGATACTTTTGTATGAAAGTGATGTTCATTTGTGTACATACATATGGTGCGAAGCTGTTCATTGTCTTCATACAGCTATATCAAGAAACATACTTCCCGCCTACAATTAACACTCAAAAAATCTTTAAAGAAAACGTTGTCTAAATAAAAATCAAAAAAAAAAATTAAGAATTTCATCGAAATCCAAATTCCAAGTTAAATTGTTAGCACAGAATGTTCAATGAAGTTAATTTTCAAATCTCATTCTATTTTTGAAACAAAAAGATGTTTATTGTAAATGTTTAAGTTCATATAACCTGACAGAAATCATCAAATGGATTTGAAACTGGGAAATTCTCAGGAAATGATTGAAGAAGATTTAATACAAATAATGGACGAAAATTTAGAACACGTCTTGACCCCTTCAATTAGTGACACACATAATTATGATATTTGTTTGAGTGGACCTTCAAGAAGCCCTAACTAATATATTACTAACTAGTTATTAAGACTTTTAGTACGTCAAAGATTGCTTTCATGCCTTAATTTTCAAGTTCCAATTTAGTTTAAATGATTGAATATAATGAATTTCAAATTTGATTGAAATTTGATTGATTAAATGAAATACATACCAGCAGGTGTGACGAGCTTCTAAGATTCTCAAGAATTTAAGCCGATGAAATTGATGTTGTGAGGCTGGCAAATTTTAACTCTGCTACCTTTTACGAACCTGCAATATAAGAAACAAAACAGAATGTCATTTCTGAGCGTATTTTCCCACTTTCTCCTTTAAAAGTCAAAGAAAAATTGTACGCATTGAAGTTTTCAAAGGGACATAATGTAGCATTAGAGTCAAAATAACTAACCGACTATAAAGTCTATTGTTTATAAATCACAACATTTCAACGTACCCTTAAAATTAAAGGACGTCTATCAATTGCTACACGAAAATATGTCTAAATTGAAACCTGAAAAACATTTCAATTCTTTTATGTTGACATTAATTTTGTTTAATAATTTTCAGTTGAAAAGTACACATTTTTTAATATTAATTTTGTCACTCTTTCCATTTTCTAAGTTAAAAATAACTATTTCGTTAGACTGCTTTTGAGTTTGAATGGGGTAATAAAATTTTTTACTTGCCAAAGGAAGTTGAAAATTTTTTAGGCAATTCTTATCCAGCGATTTTAACAGGAAAAATGAACTAATAAATATGAAATCAAATGGGCGTTCCAATCAAACGTTGAAAATATTCAAATGCTCGAAGGAAGCTCCTACAAACCATAAAGAGCGAGAAAAAAGTAGGCACTGACTCTTTATTCAAACTCAAGGAAACGCCTTATTTTTATGAGAAAACCATTTTTTTTAATTAAAACGACCTAAAACTGTATCAAAAGTACAGGAAATCCTTTTATGATGGACTGTTTCAGGAACTGACCATCAAAAAAAAAGCATCTCTATTAGCATCAAAATCTGTAACATTTCATTGTGTTCCATTCATCATTTCAAGTTACAATGTGGAGTAAAAAATATTATTCAACTTTCATTTACAAGTTTTAGTTTTAAACAAAGTGTAAAATTTCAAACAGAAATCAAAAATTTTCAATCTAAATGTCAAACGCAATCTGGCAACTGAATTACACAGCGAAATTGGATCTGTGGAAAAATGTTTACTTTCCCAGTGAAATGGCTAAGATTAATAATAACGAACAGATTTCAGAAATTGTTGTTAGGGAATTTGATCAATTCAAAATTTCATTAAACATTGTCAAACATGATTAACTTGTTCAAATATATGCCACTCTTTAAATTTTCAATAAATTTTGGTTTTTATGCTGCCAAAAAGTTCATTGACAAACATTACAAAATATTTGTAAACTTTGCTATTTATAAACTTATAAAATGAACATTTTCTTTATCGAAAAGCGCAAATAATACAAAATGAGACCATTTTGTAGTTTTTCTGTTAACGAAATTTTGTTGAAAAGAGATATCATAATTCTGTTTTACTTTTTCAAACAAATTAACTGAGCAATGAAAAAAGTGATGTAAATTTCAAAAGCATTACTTATAAAAACAAATTACACACACTAAATAAATAGAAAAGTTGAGACGAAATAGGCAATAATGCTTTTTCCTTTTTTCGTCGATTTTCTTTCATTTTCCAATGGGAGGTTCTCTCAATTATAGAAAAGTGTCGTAGATCTGGACGGGATTGCACGTTCATTTCTTTGAACGTGTATTATTCGTGGAAAATACAAAACCATCCAAAACACCCTTTCAAAACAAAGAGATTGCCTCTGAGTGCTGTTTCGAAAAATTCACGCCGCGCCCCGCTCAGTTTTACAACATCAACCAAAAACTTCTACACCTTTTCACCAAGCTATTATTCGAACGACAAACCCCACGCCTCCAAGAAACATTGGACAGTAACAATTTTCATTGTCTCTATAGGCTGTTAATTTATTGCTGCTGTAAGGATTTAAAAAAAGTTTTTCGTCCAAACAGAGAGTGGGACCTGTCAAAAATCTGCAACAGCCTTAGGTAAGAATGGTCAGCTGATAAACCCGGCACTTACCTTAGGGGTGGGAGAAAGTGGGAGGGCTGCTCTCTTCCCATTGGTCCACTTCGGCTTATAGGTGTTGCGCCCGCAAGAGTTTTAGTCCGGCGCCAGAAGGATTTTTCTTCAGTTGAGTTTCAGTGCTCCAAACGAAACGTTGTGTGACACGCAGAGTTTGAACAGTTCAACGAATTTGTTTCTTCGTTCATGACTCGTGCTTCGTAGTGGTGAAGTCTAAGTTTCTTCATACAGTTCAGTGATCCTTACCTATGTTGAACACTTTGCCATTTTCCAATCGGTTCCTTCCCCATAAGGAAATGCCGGCGGCTACCGAAATCGATCAACAGTAAGTTTCAATTTTTCAGAAAAGATTTCTTTAGAATTCAATTTCAAAATCGTATAAACAAAAGTTTGTTCTATTTAAAATGCTTTTTGTGTAAGCTAATTTGCGATGGAAAATTTGTTTGTACTTTTTGAATTGAAAATCAAATTTGATTTGGGAATAAAAGTTTGATACGAGGGCGAAGTTTCGGATTGGAGGTGACTAAAGCAAAACAAAATATAGTTAGGGGTAATCAAATCCCCACTCAAAATCTTCAGTCAGGTTCTTTTCGATTCGTTTTAAAACTTTTTTTTATATATTCAGTCACATTCTGGTAACTCGGTCATTCTTGTCTCAAAGTTGGTGCACTTCAGAATACTCTCAGGATTCTCTGATTTGGAGCACTGTTTTGTTCAGGTATCAGTTAGGTCGTCCTTGATAGACAATACATAAATTTTGATTTTCGAGTTTTTGAGTTTAAAGATAGACGTTGAAATTCAAATTTTGGTATCAATTTTTTGTTGAAATTGTTATTTTCTTATTTACTTGTGTTTTTACTTATTTTTGTCTAGTGAGGTATTAATTATGAAAATTAATTAACATCGACAGCGTTATTAATTTTCATAATTAAAATTAGTTGAACCAATTTGTTAAATAAATCTTCTTAAATTAATTTTATAGTAAAATCAAGTTTCACTCTACTTTATAGCATGAATTGGAACTTTGACTTTGGGCTTTAAAAGATTTTTCTTTTTTTCTCGATTTTGAATTTATCAGTTTTATCAGCAAAATATTCTAGCTCTGCGTATCAAACGTTGTATCATAATATATTTTTGATCAAAATCTAATAGCACTTTGTGTATACACATAAAAACGCGCCAAGATTTTTTCATCCAACACATTACTTAACGATATCAAGTATTCCATCAACTTTTTTTCTTTCTGTAAAACAAAAAATACAAATTAATTGACTTTAAAAAACATTTTTTAAAAGCTGGCTGGAAAAACTAATAGTTCAATTTGTAAACAAAAATGAAACTGAATAATCCCCAACGGCCTTCCCTCATCAAGTTCATAAACAATGCGAATGTTGTTTTGATTTTTCAGTTCAAACTCGGGGTCAAATTTCTCGGATTTTGTTGCTAACAAAGTTGATCGATTAAACCTTTTTTTTCTTTTTTGTTTACATTAATCATTCTTTTTCATATATTTTTAATCAAAGCAACTGATAACGGTTAATTAAAGTTCTAAAAAAATATTGCAAAAACGTGTCGAATTAAAAGGTTGTTTTGATTTTTTTTCGTTTGATTTGTAAATTGAAGCGTCGATATTTTGAATCATCTTATAAATCCACGCGCCCGACCTTTTGTCGGGCGAAAGTTTTGCGAGCGTGTTGCGCCCTTATGAATGTAAATTCAACTCAAAACGCACGAGGACAAAAAATAACGCTTTGAAAAAGAAAAAGTCTTTTTTCTGAGAACCGGCCAGCAACCCTTCTTCCGCATTCAAATTTTTCAATCACTCACATTTTTTTTGAAACTTTCAATACGAACGAATTCAATAACGCCAACCCATTTCCTTGTCGGCTTTCACATTTGTATTCACAATCATTGTAGCAGAAAAAATATCTTCCTTTCGTATATCTGCAATTTTTCTTTTTTTTGTCATTCCCTTTTTTAACCCTCGAAACCAGTCAAAAACGCGTTTCTTACGTTTTTTTTACAAAAATTTGAAAACCCCAAATAAATATTGGTGATACTTCAGGTTAGACCATCTTCGACCCTTTTCTCACGCCTTTTTTCTTTCGAAAACGTTGCTTTTCTTGAGAAATAATCCCTTTTCTGTGTTTTCGTACCATCCAATCTAAATACTGTAACTTTCTGAAAACTGGGAAACAAAAAACCATTTTTTGTCAAAAAAAAAGAAACATTGTTAACCTCCATAGTGGAAGGGAGTTAAGGCATACTAATTATGCAAGAATGGTCGTAAAAATGGGAAGTCTGAAAATGGATGTTTGTTACAGCACAATGAGAGGAAGTTGTTGGAATCCAACCGAACCGATGGCGTTGACGTCCGGCCAGAGTCAGCAGCGCATTGACCAGCAACAGCAGCAGCAAGTCACGAAGGACGAGCGCCAGCAGCCCCTTCTATCCGCAGCCACGCCTGCTTGGGGTCTCATGGTGAGTAATCGTCCCCACCCTATCATTCGCTCCCCCGCGAACTTGGTCTTTTTTTTATTCCTACATCCCCATCGATTGCACCCTAACAAAATGTCCCACCATCCATTTTCTTATTTATTTACTTTCCAATCAATTAAAATCGTTTCTTTTTTCATCCAATTCTTCGTTTTTCAATTTATTTATTGTTTTCAAATATATTTCCATTAAATTTTTTATTATTTAAGTTTGAATTGTTGTACAATAGAGTTAACTTTTGTTATTCTTTTTTTACAGATGAACGGCTCACAAAAAGACTCCCAAAGGTCAGGTCCAAACTCGCCAACAGAAACTGCGACGAGTTTCGCGCAACCGACATTTGGAGCTTTTGACTTTGCCTCGCAGCTGCAGTCCCGAACCTCGCCGAGCTACTCGTCTCCCGAATCTTCAGTGGTAAAGGCTGAGCCTCAAGAGCACCCTGAATACGACAGCGGGAGAGAAACTTTGAACGAAGGCGAGGATGATGATATGATCGAGATGTCCCCGGAAGTACTTGTACAAGCAGAGTTATCAGAATCAAGAGAATCAAACGCCGCGAAACAAACTCCCAAACGACAAGTCACACGCAAACTCCTCAAGTGTCCTATGTGCAACTACGAATCCGACACTTTAAAGTAATTATACTCTTCATTTGTCAATCAAATTAATTTCAAATTAATTTACTTCCCAAATCAAAAGTAAATTGGAAATCGTATACTAATAACTTTATTTTCTTTTGCAGCAAAGACTTTTTCATGGACCATCTAGTGACCCATTGTCTGATGGCAAACCGTGCACCAGTGAGCACCCCGACCTCGACCAGGTCAGAGGATGAGACTCAAACCAACGAAGAGGAGACAGAAAACGAGTACCCAGTAGAAGACGACGCCAGCTTACGGATGCCTCAGATCACATCGCAAGGCAACGTCAAGTTCTACCGTTGCAAAAAGTGCAAAGCTCCATCGCTGACCAAGTACGACTCCTGGATCCATCAGCGCGAGCACATGACCCCGGACAAGATCTTGTACTGTAAGGTGTGCCCGTTCGCGACCGAGTACAAGCACCACCTGGAGTACCACATGCGCAACCACTACGGCTCCAAGCCGTTCAAGTGTCCGAAGTGCAACTACACTTGCGTCAACAAGTCGATGCTCAACAGCCACTTGAAGTCGCACTCTTCCATCTACCAGTACAGGTGCGCGAGCTGCAGTTATGTTACCAAGTACTGCCACTCGCTCAAGGTCCATCTCAAACGCAACATGCACGAGCCAGCAGTGGTGCTCAACCCGGACGGAACACCCAACCCCAACCCCATCATTGACATCAACAGCTCTCGCAGAGGACCTCGCACCAAACCGCACAATATTTTAAGCAACACAGTAATGACGAGCCCGGAAAGCTCGCCCAAATACGAGGGCCAGGTGGCGCCACTTTTGATGTACCCGGAACCCAGTATGAACATAGAAGAACCGAAACCGAAGATCTTCTTTGGCCAATTTGAGTCGCAGAATCTGTACAATGGTAACCTCCGAAGAGACATTCTGGAGCAGACGTACAGACAGAACCAGCAGGTACTGGTGCAAAATGCGAATCTCAATTTCATGGCGACGAACCCGGAACAAATAGCGGCGTTTCAGAAGAACCTTGCTCTCATGGGGTACATGCAGATGATCCAGGACATGCGTGCTCCACAGTCCAAAGCTGTCGAAAGCGACGTCGAGGAACCGGACAGCAGTCCGGAAAAGGTGCTGAATGAGTCCTGGTCGTCAACCTCGGAGCCTCTTGATCTCAGCAACAAATCGGACACGAACTCGGTCGATGGCAACTCGCCGGCCAAGCGCAGGAGAAAGGGCGTTGCCGTTAAGCTTGGCAAGTCCGCTCTTGACTCGGATAGCGAGAGTCGTGTTGAGATCGAGAGCCTGAACGACGGCGAGGAGAACGAGAAGCACAACGAGGACTCGCAGGGCAGGATCATGGTTTACAAGAACGGCGTCAAACAGAACATGTACTTCTGCAGAATTTGCGACATCATCTTCCGTAACGAGGTCATGTTCACTATCCACATGGGGTACCATGGCAGGAACGACCCTCTCAGCTGCAACATCTGCGGGGAACGTTGTCCTGACCATGTGACTTTCTTCGTTCATGTAACGCGCAACGAACATTAAGCATTTCGTTGGTGACGTTTTGTTTAAGACAAGAATCTTGGACTGCCTGGCTAATTGAATTTTAAGAGACAGTTGGTTAAGAAACAAGTGTAACTTCCAATACACTATAAACCTTTTTATCGCAGTCCAAGGTTGTTGGTTCGAAGTTCTATATAAAGTTGATGAAATTTTGATACACCCATTTATACATTTGTTTCTTTTTTTTTCGCATTTTGTTCAGGTTTTATTCGGAGTAGTTCTTTTTTTAAGGCAACAAGTGTCTTTGGCCGGCTCGGTGTATTTATTTGATATTAACAACGAAGATGATTAGGTGTATCTCGAGTATTATATTATAGATAATTTTGTAGCTGTAAGACGTCTTTTGTAACAAGGCAATTGCGGAGGAGTATTGTTAGTCGGTTAATCGTAGATTTAATCCGAGTCAGCTGAGCACCGAATTTTTGAAAAAATGGAAAATAAAAAATTGATAGAGTATTTTTTATATTAAATGTTCCTACTGCGGTGAACATTGTAAATAAAATTGATGAATTAAATTAAATAAAAGAGAAGGAAATAATGATTATTCGTTTGTAATCTCACGTGTACTAGTCATAGAGCAAATAATGTTGTGCAATGATCGAATTGTCATTGTTCAAGTTGAGAATTTCATATTGAAGTTCGATAAATGGCCTCCGCGCGTTGCCTTCTATCTGCGAGCGGTGCTCCAGTTGAAACAATTTTTTTTCAACGACCTCGTGTCAAGTATTTTTGATATTGTAATTCGATCGAGTTCCTATTGTATATTTTACAACACTTTGGATGTACATACGAGCTATGATAATTTGCGTATTTAAGGTACAGTTTAAATTATATAAGACCACGTCGAGCATTCCCATTGTCTTCAAATGATGGGATGCGTTTAAACTTTTGAACATACGTTTGTCGATATTTTCAAATAATGTCAGCAGGATTAGAATTTAATTCGGTTATCGAGATAGAGCATTATATCAAAAAATTTGTATTCATTGATATTTGCCTACTTTTAAGATTGCGTTAGATTTTTAGTAACATTGCAGTCTTCAGTATTCAGTTTGGGTTTTGCAAAAAAGATGTGTCAATCCTTATTGAATCCAACGTATCTTTAGAGAATAAAATTTCATAAATATTTACATAATTCAATTGGTTCTTTATTTCCCCAACCGACTTCTAAACAGTGTACAAAAAAGAAGTTTGATTTCAATTTGGTAAAAAAAAGTTTTTATTTACATCAAACTTTTCGTAATACAACTACAGTGTTAATTAAGTATAATACTTGTTTGATCATCGAGGATCCTCGATTTGCAACGCTATGAAACAACGACGTGAAAACAATGGCTACCGTTCAGTCGTAAAGAAAGAATCAACACTTCGTACTTGGGATACAAATTCGTAAAAAATTACCGACCGTGTCTCCACGTCGACTTATATTTTTTGGTTCACATTAGTCAATACAAACTCGAAGTACACTCAAGCTTAGTCTTCGCGAAAAAAATCAGACAAAAAATACATTTCTTTCACAATAGAAACGAAATATTGCTTCGAAAATCTAACTCGTGTTTCTCAAGTTTACAAAGTCTTTGTTTTTTTTTCTAGGCACTCCAAAACGCTTAAAAAATTGCCGACGATGATACAAGACAAAAAATCGATGAGTTACAATATTTACATACATTATTATGGCTATTCAAAATTCAAAATTTCGTTCTACAAAACCGATCTGATTTTCATTATTAGAGCATTAATTGAAATTACAATAAACCAAAGAAAAAAACGTTTCAACTTGATTTATAAGAAAAGAACAGACAAATTGAAAAAAATTGTCTGTAAAATTTGTGGTCTTGTGAAAAGAGAATAAATAAGATGAATTTGATTGCGGGTGCTCGTTCTACGAGGACGTTGATTTTTTATCAGAGATCGGCGTGAGAAACACTAGCTATTGGTCGCCAGCGGCTGCGGCGGCGAGTGCAGTGGCATCCCCGCTGCTGCTTTCGACGATGAGCATGACAGTCTCCGCAGCGCCCCTAACGCACTCCACCTGATGACCAGCCCAGTCCTTGCGCTGACAGAAGGTCGAACAATAAGGCGTGCGCCTGCACAACGAACACTCTGCGAAAGCCTCTCTATTACAGTTGGCGCACTGAAACATTTTTACATTCTTTAGGTTGCGTTTCGAGCAAGTTTTCACCCAAACAATTTTTGACCTGAGTGTTATTGTTAATTCTAAAGGCCCTCTTTACCTGGTTAGAGAAAAGGATACGCAAGAAAAATTTTAGCAAATGAGCGTACTGTGCCGAATGACACGCACCGTTTTTCCTCCTGTTTTTAGGACAATAATTTCGATGGGAAGGCTTTCCAAAGGAAAAAGGTTTTCCGCATGTACATTAGCAACTGTTCATTTTATTTGTTTTACTGGTTATAAAAGCTTTGGAGCCTGACATTTTTATTGCGTACCTTTTTCGTCTGATGCAAATGGACTTGACTCTTTGTTTTCTAAATAACTTCGTGCTTCTATTTTTGTTTTTCTGTTTTTAATTCTCATCCCATCGTTTTCACTTTGAACAATCTGTTTCGTTTGTTAATCTAAATATGAATTCTCAAACAGGCATGACAAACTACGGCAAAATTTCAATAATGATTTCAAAAATTCCGAGGTAAAATAGAATATAATAAGTTGATTATTATTTTTATTTTCACAATATTTGTTCAAAATTGTTCTTTCCCAAATTATTCAATTAAAGTAGACCTCAAAAGATACCTTTTTGTTATGCGAATCTGTAGCCGGTTGTAGTCCCACAGTCTCAATGACCTCGCCTCGGGATCCGATCTGCGCGACTATCGTCTGTTCCCTCCGTTGCTGTCTGTGCACCTCCTTCGCCTCTTCCAAAGCTCGCTTGAACTCGTAAGATAGCTTGAGCATCTTGCTGGACAGTTCCTCCAGTTTCTTAAACGCGTCGTCACTGTATCCATTCTCTGCTTGATGGACGGTCTGCACAGACTCTTGCTCCTGCGGCTGTTGTATCACCAGATCCTCCGACACGAACTGCGACCACACCTCCTTATCTGGGACCACGACTTCGTTCGAACTCTCCTCATGGTTGCTGCCGTCTTGCGAATTTTCTGTCTTTAATTTCTTACCATCAGCGTCTGTGTACTCTTTTGTTCTTCTGCGACGCTTGTAGGGAGTGAAAAGTCGAACAGGTCCCGTCTGAAAAAGCGAGGCAATTGCATTAGGAAGTCTAAACAATTTGAGTTTCAATAAAAATAATCAAACTGAGATTTTTTTTTAGATTCTTACTGCACTATCGTCATCACAACAGGCGGCACAGGTACAAGACGTAGCGTGAGGTTTCAAGATCTGCTCGTCGATCAAGGTCTGCAAGCTGCGTCCCCCAAATCGAATGCTCCTCTTCCAGTCTTTGCTCGAAGCTCGGCCACAGTGAGCTTCAAATTCGCTTGGTGTGAACCACTCGTTACCGAGCTTGATGCACTTGCCCCGACCCCCTGAACCGAATCTGCTTTTGAATAGTTCGGCGTTGGTGTTTTTGCAACGCACTGGAAGTACAGCCATGTTCGCACATTCTGCCCAACTGTTGGCCTGGTTCGAGGCGAGATGGAGCTTGTGCTCCTGCAGGTTCAGCTCGTGTTCCGACTCGTCCGCGCTGTTTTGAATCACGATATGAGTCGCCTTAAGCTCGCCGTTCCATCGTAGAGGGTCGGAGTCTTTATCCGACCGCGGCTCGCAGATAAAACTGTTGTCCACGCAGAGCACTTGCTTGAACTGAGCGGCATTTGAGAGCTGAAACGAGATAAGATTTGTGAGTTTCAAAATATTTTTTCTAATGAAAGAATTTAAAGATTCTTTTCGCAGAAAAACGATAAATTCATTGGTTGACATTTGACATTTTTAGTTGGTTTAGTTTCATTATGAAACGGTAGAACGAATGAAATGGATGAATGAATGGAGCTTTTTAAAATGAACTTTATCTTAAATGCTGATATGGAAATTAATTTCTATTGGAATAAAGAAATGATTATTTTTGCATGATAACAATAAATGTCAATAATGACTTTTTAATGATTTATAAACCATAACACTAATATAATAAAAATTGTAGTTTTTAACAGTATGATCCTATGTTCAAACAAGAGAATGTTGACAACAATTGAAACAAAGTGAAAAGAAGATAAAAATGATAAGAGAATTGATAAGAAAGAGAGAGATGATGAAAAATGTCAAGCACCTGTAATTGATCTGAGGTGATGACATTAAAAGTGGTGCAGTTGGACGGGTTGGTGACTCCAATGATGGAGCCAACAGGTAACGAGACCGGCACGCCGACCCCGGGAACGCTCGCGACCCCCGGGGCCGTCGTGACTGCCACGGGATGTGCTTCGTGTTCGCTCGCCAACGCGGACGCGTCCTCGGTCTCGCTCGTCAACGGTTCGGATATGTCCGGTAACACGGCGACACTGTCCGATGTTTGAGCCTCCTCCATTTCGGCTGCGTCCGCCTCGCGCAAGATTCAACGTCCGAATTATCACGAGGCTGCAACACGACGCACCGCGATTTTCAACGAAAAATTTTAACCCCGCGAGAGACAAGCCACCGCGCGACTTATCGATCGCGCAAAGTCCAACCGACAACCGACTCTACGACCGACGCAACAGCAACACGTTGAACAAAACTATGTTGGTTTTCACGCCACGTCGTAAATTAGGGGTTAGGACGCTGCATTTTCGCTATTGTTTGTTTGTTGTTTTCGTGCTTTATTTAAGCTTTGAGCTCATCTTTTAGCTGGACTTTGGTATTTTCTTGACGATTTTCCCTGAAGGATTTCAAATTCCCTTACGTCCCATTGGCTGTATCCACTTCGCACCATTTTCATGAACGGGTTTTAGGAACGCAACAAATGCTGTCCTTGTTTAGGAAAAGTAGAGGGAGATCGCTTTTGTTTTCGAAGAAGCAAGACAGAAGATGGAACTTTATGAAAAGCTTGCAATATTATTTATTAAGAAAATGAATTCTGTATGAGTTGAATACTATTCCTTATCAAATAAATTAATATAATGTTTACAAATTATGAAAAAGAAAGTTTCGCAAAAATAGAAGTTTTGCATTTTACACTTTGAAAAGCGAATTTGCAAAACGAATTTTTGTTAATCATCCTCTATACTTCTTTAATATGAATGTTAACTTTTTTATTGATTTTTTAGAAAAAATAATCAAAAAAATTTTAATGACATCTAGTGCAAAGATTGCAAACTAAAATCACAGCAAAGAATACGTGACATGTGTTATATCTTCAACTCTCTCAAAAGTATCAAAACATCGTCATATTTGATATATCAATTGTTTACAACTATAATTTCAGTTGTGTAAAATAGAAAAAAGTTCAGTTGAATAGAGACTGCCAAAAACTTTTTCTAAATGAAAAAATAAATCTTCATCGTAAGTAAAACAAAAAATAATTATTAACAAATTACAAAGATAATAATTTTAATAAACAAAAGCAATGTTCAATTGATGAACAGGAAGATGAGTAGTAAAGACAACAAAACTGCTTTAAAAAAAGCTCGAGAATGTCACGCACAAAAGAACTACAAGGACACCATCAAGATCTGCAAAAGAATAGTCAAAGACGAGCAGGACAATTATGGAGCTTTGGTACTGCTAGCTGCAGCTTTGCAGGAAGTTCCTGATTTGAAAACACAAGCTTTACAGTGTCTAAAAAAAGCTACTCAGGCGCAAGCAGAAAATCCAATTGCTTGGAGGGGTCTTGTTTCTTATTACGAGAAAGAGAATGGTTCGGCCTCAGCTGACTTAGTTACAGCTTATTGTAAATTTCTCGAACTTGATAGGTAAATCAGAAAACAACTCGTTCTCATAATCAATAAAGTACAACAAATTTGAAAGAAAAATTTTTGTTTCAGCGAAGGTACAAAGTTTGAGCAGTACCTAACAAATTGCACAGACCAGATTTTGAGTCTAAAAGATGACAAGTTGTTCGAAGAATCACTCTCTTGTTTTCGCACTTTGTACACAAATTTCAAAGATGATTCAGAGAAAATATTTCTGTTAAATAACATTTTAGTAAAACTTCTCACACAGTATCCGAACGTTACAAGTTCCTGTGATGATCTATTGGAAAAAGCTTTGTCAAGTGTGGTTTCAAGTAGCCAAACTGTAAATAGACAAGATTTTTATAAAAGGTACCTGAAACTTTTATACAAATTGAAAAAGTACGAGTTGCAGTTGCAAGAAGCTGCCAAGATGCACGATCTTTATCCAAAAAATTCTTATCCGTTAGGTAAAATTCTTCTTCTCAAACAACAACCAAGTTTAAAATTCAATAAAAATCACGTTGGCTTTTTTTCAGAATGGATAAGTCGTACGTACTCGGAACAAGTTATCCTCCATGACAAGTGCAAAGATTTCCCGATAACTCGCTACCATGAAACCCTATTGAAACTGAACCAAACTTCATACTTCGCCTTGCTTGCTAAAGCAGTGGATTATTATGTGCAAAAAAGTTACATCGCTTGCAGGGACATTTTGATGTACATCGTTTCAACGAAAGTTTTGTTGACCGCCTGGATTTTGCTGGTTGATGTTAACATAAAGTTGTACAGTTGGGAGTTGGCTGAGAACGCAGCTTTGGAAACTGCCCAAATTATTGCCAATGGAGATGATAAATCGTTTGAAGAAAGAATTAGACTGAATCTAATCGAGTCTATGATTAAAAGTAACAAAAAGCCGAAATGCGAAAAAGTTTTGCAGAAGTTTGATAAAGTAATTTGCTCTTCCTTTTTTAAAAAACTTTTCTCAGTGTTTTACAATCAAGAGACTTTAATGTATACTTCTTCAAGTTCTTAGATATCAACACTCCTAGACACCTACTTCTCTTAACACGAGCTTACATCATGCTAGAAAAGCCAGGAGTTGATGAAATGATATCAAAACTTGAAAATTATCCCGAGTTCAAAAAGGAACTGACTATTCTGAAGGGTATGCAGTTGTATAATCAAAATTGTCTGGAGGAAGCAGTCGATGTTTTGGAAGGCGCATTGGACAGTTCAGAAGCTTGGGTTTTGATGGGAGAGATATACTTGAAAATGGGGGAAAACAGTCATAGTCATATGGCTTTTTTGAAAGGCGTGCAAGCCGACCCAAACAATTGGAAATGTTTAGTCCATTTGGGCCACTATTACAAGAACACAACAGCTGATAACTTACAACGTTCGAAAAAATGTTATCAAAAGGCCCTGCAGATTAATCCGAACTCTGATGAAGCAGGAATTAATTTGAGTATTGTCTATAGGATGTTGAAAGATGAAGTATGAAATAAGAAAAAATTTTAGTTATGAATTTGTTAATAATGAAAAAGAAAAGTTATTTAAATGGAACTGTCGATTTTCAGGATGGAAATTTGCAATTATTGGAGCAAATGACGGCTGATGGAAAAGGTCCCAGATGGGCTTGGTTACAGTTGGGGTTACTGAAATTAGACCAAAACGACCCTCAGGAAGCCATCAAATGTTTGAGAATTGTGATCAGATTTGATCCAAACGATAGGTACTGAATAAATCTTCCTACTTTACAAATATTTGAAATTCCATTTGTAAACTTATTTCATAAATATTCATTTTTTCAAGTACCTCTTGGGAAACTTTAGCGGATGCATACTTTGCTCGGGGAGCTTTTACATCAGCCATGAAGTCGTACCAAAGAGCTCTTGAACTTCGACCTGAATCTTTTTATTCGATGATGCAAGTTGCGCACATCAAACTGGTTGGTCAACGAACATTATTAAAACGGGATCTTTTTCGATTCACAGTTTGTACAATTGTATTTTCTTTAGCTGCTAAGTCAATATGAAGAGGCACAACTGGAGTACGAGAAAGTGATTGAAAAAAAGGAAGACAATGTGGTTGCTCTGAAAGGACTGGCTGAAACACATCTTGGACTTGCCAGAAACTTCATGAATGCCCAACGTATAGAACGAGCCAGCAGACACATTCAGATAGCAGTTGATTATTTGGTGTCGATCGTTACAATTAGGAGCGAATTTTCTTGCGTTTGGAAATTGCTTGGTAATGCTTGTTACTTAATGGCAAAAGTACCAGAGAAGTATCGAAGCTTGTGGATACCAACTGGACTCATCAAATCAAACGTTCGAACCGAAGATGCTCGAGTGGAAATTGAGCAACGAGATATTTTAACTCTTTGCGTCAGGTAAAAACATTCTTATATAATATTCTGAATGAAAAAGTTTGAATTCAAATAAAATGTTGAAAAATGATTTCGTTTCAGGTCTTATTGCCGAGCTCTTAACTTGTCAAGAGATTCTCCCCTAATCTGGCACGATTTAGCTTCAGCATATTTAACTCAATTGAAGGAGGACTCAACAATAGATCCAAAAGACGCCATCACAAGATGTTTGTCCGCGATCAAACACGCTATCAGATTGTGTTCCACTGCTTGGTACCATTGGAACCTCCTCGGAGTGATCTGTATGCACGAAAGTGTGCAAAATTATGCACTGGCACAACACAGTTTTGTAACTGCCATCGAACTCGAACAGAACAATCCAGTTGCTTGGACCAACTTGGGGACTTTGTATTTGAAATTAGGTTGGTTAGAAATATGATCAATAAACTTAATTTTAGATTTTAATGTTCCTTTCTAACTTTTTTTCTGTGTTTAGATGATGCGTACAAAGCAAACGAAGCATTTTCGTGGGCTCAAAGAAACGATCCAGCATACGTCCAAAGCTGGATCGGACAAGCAATAATTGCTGAACAGTTTGCTGCCGTAGAAGCTATGGACATTTTCAGGCACTCGGCACAGATGAGTTACCATCCCCAAGCAGCACTTGGTTATGCTCACTGGGTCATTCAGATGCTTTTGGATCCTAAGGCTAAGAGTAATCCGCATTATACATACTCGATTGTTAATATGTATGCGGTTCCTGTTGCTACGGATTGTATCAGCTGGTACATTGGTAAGATGACGATAATTTTAAAAATAGTAAAAAAAAAGGATTGAACTCAGATTGATAAAAAACGAAACATGTTTTAGCTCAAAATCCAACTGACGTTTGCGCGCTGAATATCGCTGGACTTTTGTTAGAACGACAAAAGATGTACAGATCGTCAGCAGAAAAATTCTCCCAAGCTTTGGAATCGACACAGAACAACGAGGAAAAAGATTTGATCTCGATCAATCTTGCTCGGTTATTTGTCCAGCTCGGAGATTATGAAAAGGCTATCAAACTTTGCGCTGACGTGAACAGCCCCAGTTTCAAATCGCATTGTCAATTGGCTATCGCGCTTTTTAAAGGTTTTAAAGTTGATTTTATTCAAAGAATTGAACTAATGAAATTCTAAAACATGAAAATGATTTTGTAACTTTGTTAACGTTTTCAGCTGAACGTTACGAGGACTCTTACTCGACCTACGAAAACGTACTGGAATATCTAGCCGATACAGATTCGCAAAAAGGTCACGTACTATGTGCCATGGCAGCTATGGCCTATATGTTCGAGGGCATAGACGCGGTCAAAACTCTTCTGTTCCAGTGCATTGAGATCGAGCCAAGAATAGTGGCAGGATTGCTCGCAGCAGCTGCGGTTGGTGTGATTCACGATGACCAGAATCTCAGCAATTTGATTCTCAAAGAACTTGAACCGTTCAGAGAAGATGAGGAACATCGGCATCATATCGCACTATTGGCTGCATGTGCTTCCTTAAAACAAAATGGAATGCAAGCTGCTGTTAGAAGTTTAACAAAGGTCATTCGACGTCATCCTGGTACTTTGAAATTTAAAAATTGATTAATTTATGGAGAACAGTGAAAATTATCCTTGCATTTTTCTGTAATAAAAACATTTTTTTTGCTTTTTAGGTGATGCCAGGCTTTGGACTCATCTGGTTAAATTTTTGTCACAGTCACAGTCTGAACATACTTTGACTTGCTCTCTCAAAGCTCTCTTTCTTGGTAGATCAACGCTCGAATTGCAAATTTCTAAGTTGGCGTCGATCTCGTCTTACAGTAAATTGAAAAACGATCCTAAGAGTGGCATGAGAGAGGTTTTGAAAATGGTTCATGCTTTTCCTGGTTGTGTTGATAACTGGGCTATTTTAATTGTTGCATTGATGTCACTGTAAGTTGATTCATTTTGTATTTATTTTGTTATAGTTGACTTGAACCTATTGTATTATTGACTGATAATTGTTTTGAACATTTTTAGAAACAAATCTGCGGACACTCAGTCGTACCTAAAATGGATTGCAAAATTGACAACAATTTTGCAAAAACATATGACTTGTTCTCAAGAAATGATCCAGTGGCTGAAAAAGAGTGAAGAGTATGCTAACTTAGAATCAGTGTAACTGATTATAACTTTTGAATAAAAATACAAATTTTTGCATTGTTTAGAGTGTTGCATTGTATAAGTAAGCCACTTCTTTTATTGACTTTGTTGAATAAACAATAACATAAATATTTAAAAACTATAACATAAGAAATTGTGGAACAATAAGACAAAAACAATTATTTTATTAATGTTTAAAAACAAGAATATAATTTTAAAAAATGTCGATAAGACAGGGACTTTCGTTATCATAAATCTGAACTTTCTCCATACACGCCACGCGTCTAACAATTTTCATCGGTTCGTGACATTAAACTCTCCACGTTGACAGCTTGGTTTTGCCCCACCACCTCACCATCTTCCACGACTTCCACGTTTGCATGTCGCGTGTGAGAGATGCCCAGGGTGTGCTGACGGTTACGTTTCGTTTGCGCTCGTGAACCCGGCTGTTTGCTCAGTGATGTTGCAGTAGCTCGCGTAAAAATACACTTCACGTATCGTTTCGCCGTCAGTAAGCTCGACTTTTCAGTCAGCCTTCCGGTCTCCTTTAAATTTTATTTATCATCCTTCAATAAACCGGGATCTGCGACAATCGTGTAACAAACATGAGGAACTTGATCTTTTTGGTGCTCCTGAGCTTGGCGGCTGTCATCTCCACGTCCCACTTTGGTATGTTCTTCGAAATGTCACTTTTAAAACTATTTTGCACTGTTACGATACTGTTTCAATTTTTATTCATAACTCAAGCCGGCACCATATCGTTCGGCTTGGTCGGAGGTTAGAAAGTTAAAGAGTTTTCGTTCAAGAAAATAAAGCAATCTGGAAGAATTTATTCTATCAAATTGAAATGTTAAAATCAAAATGTTCCTTTTTTCCTCTTATTATTTTCGAACTTTTAACATAGTTGAATTTGAATGTTAATATTTGGAACATACTATTGACACATATTGTAGTTTATTTGGGCTATAGAGAGGATGGCCTACATTTTGAAACTTGACAAAAAAACGGTACACGATTTTCTAATATTCAATCTGTTCTGTAATACATTGTGAATTAGTTTTCATACGATAAAAAATGGATATGTTTACATTTATTTTGTTTCAGATTGAAATGTTTTTTACTCAGAAAAAAAGTTTTCAATGTGAAATTGAAATTTATGTTATTAATTGTTTTTGCTACAGGTGGAGTGGCTTTCGCAAATGAAGATAGTTTGGACGACACTGTTGATGTTGAAGGAGACGATGTAAACGTGGTATCTGAAGACGAAGTAGAAGATGAAGGACTTTCAAAGTCTTCCGAAGAAGTCAACACAACCATATTGTTCATCGAGCCTGTTCATCTTTCGTTATCTAATTTGGGTAAACTTTTGAGCATCGTTTTTTTCAACTTTCAATATTTTACTTATTTGATTTTAATTAGTTTAATTCCAATTTTAGACAAACCAATTTAGAAACGTAGACAAATTGTTATAACAAATTTTTAATTTTTCAAATTTACAGAATTGTTTGCTGGAAACCCAGTTGAATTCCTCGTTGGATTCATCAACAGAGGAGATTCGGATTATGTGATTGAATCATTGGAAGCTTCTTTCCGTTACCCAATGGACTTCAATTTCGTTATCCAAAACTTTTCCACTCTGGCTTATAACAAAGTCGTCAAACCTAATCATGAAGCTACTCTTTCTTACACTTTCATCCCAGCTGAATCTTTCGCCGGACGTCCCTTTGGCCTCAACGTAAACCTCAACTACAGATCTTCGGTAATTATTCTACAACCAATTATTAACAAAGTTTATCTGATTTGATTTTGTCTAATTAAAACTTGAAATTTTCAGAACGGAGGATATTTCACTGAAGCTGTTTACAATGAAACCGTACAAATCATTGAAAAGGACGAAGGACTCGATGGAGAAACTGTTTTCCTGTACATCTTCTTGGCTGCTTGCGTTGTTCTTGCTCTCGTTGGAGGTCAACAACTTCTCTCATCACTGGGTAGAAAATCGCGCTCGTCCTATTCCAGAAAGACTGTCGAGATGGGAACTTCCAACCCCAACAATGTCGACTATGATTGGCTTCCTAGAGAAACTTTGAACATTATTAGTGAGTTTGAAACAATACATAACAACTCAAAAATTTAATCTGCCAGTTTTGTTTCTTTTGAACTTATTAAAAATTGTTCTGTTTTATTTGCAGACAAATCTCCAAAAACTCCCCGCCAAAGTCCAAGGCAGAGGAAAGCAAAGAGATCCGGAGATTCAGACTGATGGTATAAGTGAGATCGCGCGTTATTGAACACTTGAGATGATTGTATATAAGAAATAAAAATAATAGTCTCCGACAATTACGATTCAACCGCGACTTCGATGAGCCAATCCAGGGAAGAAAATGGGCTCCGAATAAAAAAATGAAAATATTTGCAAAGATGTTCGATCCTCAACTCTCTTATTTTAGTTTTTGAATACTCGGAAAGGCGAACATTATCATGATTCACAAAACCGGCACAATGTTAAAAAAGACGTATAATCAGAGCTGAATCATGAGACAAGTCTTCGGTTCAATTATTGCGATTACATTTTTATTTACTGCATTATACTATTTTTCACCGTTTTTCCAAAGTTCCAATTGTGAACGTGGAATTTATATAGGAGAAATGTTGATAGATTTGTAGTAGATCGGAGGCTCTGCTCAAAATGTACTTATAATCTGTCACACCTTTGAAAGGTGAAAGTTTGTAACTATGATTCTGACCCTGGTTGAGTTCTTTTTTGTGATTCGTTTTTCATTGGACGCAACGTTTTGGAATGTACATAATTTTTCTATGTTTTTCCATCAGTGCGTTGTTTTTCATCTTCCATCATAGTTCAGAAATGAGTATGTACTATGAATATTTATTTAATAGGAATCGTAAATTGTGCATCGGTAAATCATTCGACTCTTGATTTACTCAACAAACTGTTTTACTTTGTAAGAACCAACATTGAATTTTTCTGTAAGAAAAAGACAATTTATTAATAAAGACATTTTTTTACTTAATTGCTTACTCTAATTACATCTTTTTTGACAAACTATCATTTTTCAAAATTCCCTCCTTTTTCAATTCTCACTACAGCGTCCCCACTCCCCACGTAAATTGAACAATAAACATAACCTCTAAGTTCAATGTTTTGAATTGTTGTGCAGTTTTTTGCAAAAATGTTTATTTAATTATTTCCAGTTTAATTTATCAAGAATGAGGACGAAAAAAGTTTTTGTAACTGTTGGAACAACGAAATTCGATGAATTAGTTAGAACAATATTGGACGAAGAAGTTCTACGAGTATGATTCTTACAATAAAAACATTTCAATTTTAGTAAACAAAACATTGCCAATGAAAATTGTGACAAAGAATACATTATTATTTTAGGCTTTAAACAATAAAGGGTACAACGATTTAACAATTCAAACTGGTACAAGCTCAATCATTCCTGATTGTATTCCAAGGAGTGGGTTTCTAGTTATCAATTATTTTCCTGTTTCTCCGTCGTTGGAAAATCATATCAAATCAGCCGATTTGGTGATAAGTCATGCAGGTGCAGGAACTTGTCTAGAAACTCTGGAGGCGAAGAAACCGTTAATTGTTGTTACAAACGAAACACTCATGAATAACCATCAGATTGAGCTGGCAGAGCAACTGTTCAAAGACGGACACTTGTTGTATTGCACATGCGATACTTTACTGGACACTATTAAAAATTTAGATGTATCAAAATTGAAAACAAATTTTAATGATAAATGCAAACAAATTGCTGAAACGATAGACCAAATAATGGGGTTTTAATAAATTGAAGTAAGCAACTTGAAAACCAAAATGTAAAGCTTATTTTTGTACAATTTTTATGTAAATAAAATCATCAATTCTTAAATCTCAATTAATTTTATATTTCGCCTATATTTTTACATGATAAAATAATAATGTAGAATTGTACAAGTAAAACGCAAGTGGTTTGTTTCGCACAAATTATTTACTTGCTGTAGAAAGAATTCTGTCATCACAGATCAGAAAAAAGTCAAAAAATTCATCCCAAGAGTTTGGACCGCAATATCAAAAACTGACTGATTCAGTTATAAACAGAATTATTTCTTTACATTATTATATCTACAATAATTCTTTTTTTTTATTGTCAACAGACATTGACGTTAATTTCGTTAAGAATATATTCATTGACAAGATGGTGAGCCACAAAACGGCACACCATCTTCACATGCGTCGCAATTGATATCACTCAACGGTATCGAAAATATCGATTCACACAATTTATACATCGACGCTCTGAATTATTTCAATATTAAAATACTGTTTTAATTGCGAATTGAAAAATACATTGTCAAAAAAGGAGACATTCAGAGTTAGTTAAAAATAATAATATAAAAACAGAACTATATGAAGTGTGCAGACGAAGATTTTCAAAATTGCATTCCACGTACAAAAAACATTCATAAATCGAATTTAAAAATGTACGTTAAAAATTGATCAAATTGAAACGCAATCTCGCACTGACAAAATTTTTGGAGTAAAAAAAATTCTTTTACTATCCAAAAAACTTGTCATGGTACATCAAAAATCTCAATATCATATTATTCTTATATTCTCTATCATAAAATATAGATCCATGAATTTGTCGCTACCACTTATGCCTAAAATAAATCCATTGCAACTTGAAGTGCAACACAAACGAGCCTCGTTGATATCAAATTTTGAACATTTTTCATTGCGATCTGATTTTGTCGAGAGCACGTTTGTTCAGCTAGAGATCTGTTCCTTTGAGCTCGATCGTATTAGATGAATAGATAAAAAGTCTTGCAAAACCTGTCGAAAGAAAATCTCTTTTCGCAGGTACAATTTCGGGGAGGACTGTCTCAACTGGCAAGCCAATCAGAAGATTCCCTTAATGAGCCTGTATTTGACGCGTGAACAGTACTCGTTCCAGGCTACATTGTAACGCGCCTTGCATCGCCCGTTGTCTCTCAATACGCGTGTCACTAGGCTGAACGTGCAAATCAACAGGTAGACGTACGGAATCACGTCGGTGACGAGGATAAGCAAGGCTGTGGACCAGTGAAGTATCAGATCGCCCAAATAATTTGGATGCCGAACGTGTCCCCACAGACCGGAAACGATCAACTTTTTACCACGATTTGTTGAGATGCTTTTCAAATCTAAAATTGCATAATTTAATCAGAATTGATTAGATTGCTTACTTTTTTAAACAATTCAAAAAACAATGTTTCTAATTAAAGCCACTTCATTTGTCTGCGTGATTAAAGATTTGTATTTTTAACTTACGTGACACGGCAGGCGAGAAAGGATTAACTCTGAAAACATGCTTCTGGTAGTTGCTGATTCTGTAAATAAGGTATCCAGCGATGAACGCGATAGCACACGGGATGAGAAGGTACAATTTTAATGGAGTTCTGTAAATCAAATCCACATTTCAATATTAACGTCAACAGGTTGAATTGAATTACGCGTTAAAAAGTAAAACACAAAACGTACTTGTTAAAAAGTAAAAATCGAGTTTGAAGTGTCGAGATGAATGGATACATAAGATATCCCATAGACAGCATGTATCCCGTTCCTTCTTGGTTTATCTCAAAGGTCGTCAAGATCATTGATTCAAACACAAAATGGTCCAACAAGTAAATGCTGTGCATGATCATCGCTGCTACAAAAACGAAGTCAATGTTGCTCACGGTCAGTGGGTTGGTCTTCTCGATCATCCTTGTCAACACAGCAGCGTTGACAAGCAACTAAAAATTGTTCAATAAAAATTAATATTATAGAAATATTGTTTTTCCAGTTAATCTTTATCTTAACTGTAACTTACCGATCCAATAACTCCACATCGCATAATTACAAACTTCAAGTCAAGAGGACCAAGTCTAGGATTCACTTCCCGGCCTTGCCAAAAGTCGTAGATGAAATTGTGACTTGATCCATAAAGGTTAAGGTTTGCAACCGGTGCCTTACGGGCTTTCAGGTACAATCCCACTGCCAAAATCAGTCCGTAGATCCAACCGCAAACTGTCAGTTGTAACATATTGTCCATAATGAAATCCGATACCTTATAACCCTTGTATACGCTAGCTGCGTAACCAGAGAGTATTACAATAGTGCTTAGTAGACCTGCAATTCAACAAATTCGAAAATTATAAATCAGAGAATCCATTTTATTGACTTTGTATTGAAAAAATTGTAAAAAGTTGTACTACCATTCATTCGGTACTTCAAAGTGCCAGATTTAAGATGTTGGCCATCAACGAGTCTGCCAATGGGAATAATCGACAGAATGGCAACGACGACAATGTACAGAGCGTAGGCGTAGAATGCGTTTGGGTTGAAGAAAACCCTCCAGTCCTTGGGCATTCGGAAGTAGGTTGACCTACACCTGTTATTTGTACAGGCGATCTGTGGCGCTAAGAATGAAATTGGCACCACCAGCGACATAACTAAAGTGCCAAACCAGCCTCCCCATTCTCGAGATTTTGTCAGATCGGGCTTTTTGACCTTCTCTTTTAGCTGTGGTTCGTCGTCCTGTAACAAAGACGGAACCTAGTATCAACTTTGATTAGTATCGGTTTTTCATGAGTTGTAAAAGAAATCAAAACTAGATTTTATATTTTTTATAAGTTTAAATTATATTTAAATCTTACCCTTTCTCTTTGCATTGAAAAACCTCGGTCCTTAGTTTCTTTGCTATATTTCGACTCGAGAGGCAGAGAAGTTGCTCTGTCAGCTTTAGCAGCATATTGCAACCTGGTGGAACGGCGAACACCTTTGAGTTCATTCAGACGCGATTGTAATGGCAAAAGGTCACTGCCTTCCAAACTCTCAGTGGCATCAGTTGTACTAGTTTCATCGGCATAATCTGCAAATAATCAAAACGTAAGAAAATTAAATCTAAAGTTCGAGCTGTAAAATGAATCATTTGGTTCATTGTTTGTACTAAATTGTTTGAAAATGTTGCAAACCTCTGTCGGTGTCAATTCGTGGCAACGAGATTGTTGCCAATTTAGTCTCTATTGGGCTTCTTGGTTTTCGAGAGCGACCAGGTGACCTTGCTGGAGATCTAGCTGGTGACATTCTTTTGGGTCTTCCAGGCGACTTTCGACGACCTGGGGAAACTCTGGATGGACTCTTCCCACTTTTTGTTCTAGTTTGGCTTCTTGACACTCGTTTAGACTTTAAATCATTTACAAATTAATTATTTGTTCCATATAAATCACTGAGTATTGAAAATTATTGAAATCAAAAAACAACTTTTGAAGAAATGGTTATATCAAAAAAATTTTTTTTCATCGGCATCAATATTTTCTTTCTTAATGATTGCACTCATAATCTCTCGTAAAAAAAATTATCTTAGAGAACTTATCAGTTAAATATAAACGTGCCGAGCTGATCAAAGTTTTACGACTTGACACACATAATTAAGACGTTTTAAAAATTTTTTTTTAATTTTTTTGCGAACTGTAAGATTTCCCGCAAAAACATTTCTGCTTGAGATTCAGTTTTAACATAATCAAAATAAGTGTAAACATTTTTCAAATCAAACAATTTGTTTGAATAATGTTTTCAATAAAAATGTTTGTTTAAGCACTGATGATAATTACAAACAAATGAAAAATGTTCGTTATTGCAAAACTGTTACTTTATGAAAGTGTATTGTTTGTATTGGGTCAGCCAATAAAAAGACCAACGAAAACAAACAAACGTATCGAGATTGATAGTGCAGAGGAATTCAAATGGGCGCGTAAAAGATAATAGCAGTGCGTAGTTACCTTAACATCATTGACGGCAACGTTGTACTCATCACCCTCGAGAAATCTGATGCGGTAGCTGTTAGTCTTGACCTCCACGACCCTGCCCTTATCATAATCAAGGGACGCGGGGTGTTTCGCCATAACTTCGTCACCCTTAGCAAACATTTTTGACATGTTTCTCTGCAACACAAAACACAACCGGCTGCTAAAACTTGCTCCGACAAACAAATCAAAACAAACCAAATAACGCCGGCCGATAAAAATTTGCACGTTTTTGTGTAACGGCGAGGGTTTTCTACCTCCCGCCGTTCGGACAGAGAAAATAATAAAAAATAAAAAAATGTTCAAGCATAACGGCCAAAAGTGTAAAAACGCGGGACGCGCCGGTGTTTTGGCGGGCTACTTACGGTTTTGATATTTCGGAGCCGCGGGTCACTTCGATCGAATTGCGACACTCACAGGTGAAAATGTTGTTCAAGCACGCTCAACAATGTTTGTTATTTTATTCAGCATCATACCCTCGGTAGAAAAAAGCGTTACGACGCGCACGAGCGACGCTGTGTCAGTTCAGGTCGTGCTCCAAAAATGGGCGCGTTCGCAAACTCAACGAACTATGACCACGCGCCAAGCCTGCGTGCGCAACAATAAAATTTTGCGCGGAAGTCCAACGGTCCAACGCAACGACGTCTGTTCTTGTCTGTTGCATGAGTTTGAAACGGCGTCGAAGGGTTTTTTGCTAGTATTGACGTCCGGCCTTGGATTTAAATTTTCTCGTTCAAACGGTCGGCGCCTTGCTTCCGGTTTCTTGGACCAAACGTATTTCTAATTTGAATTTGCAAACGAAAGAGGACAAGGAATTTTCCAATTGATTTTATTAATTCTTATTCTTAGTAGTCTAGATTACAACAAATCTGCACAAATCTAAATGCGCTTTGTAGTGAAAGATTTACAAACAGTTTTAATGTAAAAGGCAGATATATTTTCAAGCTTCGCGTGTTGATAGAGGTTCAAAACAATGGCCGCTCTTATTTGACCTCAACTCAAACGAAACTATACTTTTGAATCGAAAAATTGCATTCATGTTCATTATAACAAAGAAAATAATAGAGTAGTAACTAAAAAGACTTATTCTAATCGCATTTTATTGTAACCATTCTTAAATGATGTTTCATATTTAATATGTGTTTAAATTTCGGCTTTTCATATTCTCTGTTCTGCATTGCAATAATATTGATGAAAATGAATTGATAGTCTGTGTGGTGGGTTTTATCTGCGTGCTTCCGTTCTACGTAAATTCTTAACATATCGTCCCTCACGAAGCTGTCCTCGCAGTCCTTACAGTCGTAAGAGTTCTCACCAGTGTGAGTTTTTGCATGATTTTTGAACATTGATCTTATCAGCTTGAAACGTTTACCACAATTTTCATGATTACCTGGTTCATTAAATCTTTTACCGCTTCGTTTGTTTTTTCACACAATATGATAATTTCCTCGATTGGTTTCATAGGCACTGGCTGAGATTTTGCACACTTTTCGCGGCTGGGCTTCATTTTCGTATTAACCACCCTTTAGCAAAGATTTCTATAACATAAAGATATCATTAACTAATCATTAAATTATAAATTAAAAGTAGAAGATAAGAGTTGAGCTGAGAAATATAAATTTATTTTAGAATTAATAATACCATTACCTGTTTAGATTGGTAATATTCCTAAATAGGTAGATGCAACCAACGATTTGCAAATCTGTGCAACAAAAACGTTGACTCTTGAAGTGACCAGTTCAACGATAAAATTAAAGGTGAAGGGTCTAATTGTCAACGATTTTCAAAATTATTTCTAAACTTTCTTACAAGAACGAAAAACCAGTGATTATGAAAAAAGGGAAATAAACATTATTATTTATTAAATGTTGACAAAGTTCTGAAAACAATCTAAAACAAAAGATAAGAATGATAAATATAAAAACAATCAGCGTTTTGTTATTGTTGACATAAATTACAGCATGATTTAAAGTGCCTTCTAACTTATTTAAAACATTATCAATTCAATACATTTGACCTATCCCGTTCGTTAAGTTTTGTTTTTTATTAATGTTGATTTTCTTTACGGAACAAATAAAATGACATTTGACTATTTGTTATAGACATCAGAATTGTTAATCCATAATGTTAAACGTATATAAGCAATAACGCAGCACTTTTTTTCTTATATCGATTTCAAAGTGCTTCTATTAATTTTTATTCTCTTTCATTCTCTCTTAAACGAAATCAAAAGTGTTCATCAAAGTTTGTGCTCCCTGAAGTCAAAGGATCCCATCATGCACATGTGAAAAAGTTAGGAAAAAATACTCTTAAATTAACGATTTTATTAAACCATACAAACAAATTAGCTCAATATAATTTGAACAAATATTACAATAACTTTTCATTGGGTTATACAATATAATCAGGCGACCATTTCTATTTTTTTACATTTATTCTACTTTGTTTTTACATTTTACACTTATTCGTAGGCAAACATGTCAAACTTTTGGCCCACAAAACTGAGTATTGATGGAAAACCTACTCAACATGTGTAAACCATATCATTTAATTCACACAGTTGATTTGTTTGTGTCGTATTATTTCAGCTTATTCCAAAAATTACACACTCGTTTAAAACGCCAAACAAGAGTTACACGTCATCAGTTTTCTGCGTCTGTGAGTTGTCATTATGATTATACGAATAGCATATAAACAGCAAATTATACAGTGGGGACTCTCCTCATGAGAAAGTCAGCCAAATATATGTTATCAACAATTAATTTGTACACAGTCTTGTAACTTATTATTTTTTACTTCCTCGTGAAAAATTCCAACTTGGATTGAACAACGTTTTAGGCAAAGTTTCAGAGTTAAAAAACGTTCGTCACTTTTTAAGAGTTGGATTTTAATTTGGTTTTTAGTTTTGTGGTTGTCAGAAAGAGTTGAAAAATTTTATGTACATTCGAAGGTTTAATTTGTTGTAGCTTAAATTCATGATCAACTTGGTAATGGAATTTTTCACTCGGTTACATGCAATCAAATTAATGGTTTTGCTTGATTCGTTGTCGAACAAAATGGTTGAGTTTGACGACAGTTGAAACCACAAATTGTTTTGTTTTTTATCTTTCTGCAAAATAGAAATTCAGCTAATCACTATTAAGAACACTGGCAAAAAGGCAAGTTAATCTACCATGCTTATATCAAAGGTGCGTCGAGACTATAATCCTTGAATTTCAATCGCACTTCTTCTACTTTTTTCCCTTCAAAAAATTCAGATAAATCATTTTCACCTCGAATTATTTTAATTTCATCAAATAAATTCAAATGTAAATTATTTGAATTTACACCTCTAACTTGAAAAATATTTACAATGCCTACTACTTTCCAACAAAGTATTTTAAAATTGTATTATAATTTTTTTGGCATGATTCGTATACATGTTTTGCTACTTGAATTGTAATTTTCTACATAAAAATCAACCGTCAACAAATGTCTGTCGCACCTTTTGTTGAATCATATTTGAACTATACATAAAAACGCAGCTTCGCTTGCGTCATGAAAAAGCCATTTTTTCACTATTGCAAACGGCCAATATTATTGTTCAGGTTATTTATCCATTTAATTTTTGATTTTTTTACAAAAAACACAACTCGTTTAGGAATTTTCTATCGCAGTGATTAATACAAGTGAAATATTGTTTGTCTCAACTTATTGAATTCGATTTTCCTTACCAAGTCACAGTTCGAGATAACGTTTTTTTTTGTTATAAAATATTGTTTTACCTCAAATGCTAAAGCTGCATTATTGTTGCAAAATTGAAAACATTGATCTTTAATTCAAAAACTGGCTTGGTCAACTTGCCTTGTGGTGGACTAAACGCGGACCTCGATCACTTGTATTAATCATGCGTTTGATCTTGAGGACCCAGGATGAACTTATGGAACTTAACGTACAATTATACTTTCGTCGTGCACCCCTAAAGGTGTGTCGAAATAAGGCACCACAATTCTTATGATACGAATGATCGAATATAAACAATATCTAAAGTCTAAACAACTTAGTTTTCAATCACAATGGAACATCACGGGGAACATCAAAGGTGGAAAATGAAACGCCAAAAAATCTCATCTCGAGCGAAAGCTTTTGTAACTTTTTTTTTCACTTAAAAATGTCTTCTTTATTGATGCAAAAACTAAAAATTCGGGATTATAATTGTATTGACTTTCGCTCAAAGTGGAGGCCAATTTCATCAACGTTTTCAAAGAGGATATGAACTACAGCAAAACCGCGCGCAGGCTTGTCATTGTTTAATTAATCAAGCGCCTAAATTGTATTGGCTTTTTCGAATTTCCATTTTCGGCTAACGAAATTGTTCAACAGAGTTATTTATTTTTTACAATGTTTATTTGAACGAAAAAAGAAACAGTTTTCACACTGTCCTTTTTTTAATACTGATACACCTAGTTCGAAAAACATTAATCAAATTGTTATTTTACATCTGCAGTTATGAAAAATGTATAGCATACTCTCTGGCAAGACTCAAACATGATATTCGACTAAACTAAAACATATCACGAGCCAGTTTTTTGTTTCTACTCGAAAGAGACCATTGATTGGTTCGAATTTAGAATTTTATTATCATCACATTTGGTTGATCACCGATTTTCGATAAGGTTGCAATTTTGATAAACACATCAATTCGTCTCTTCTCATTTTCTTTGACTACCTAAAAACAAGTGACAATCAAATTGTGGTCCGAAGATTGTTTTTTTTTTACAGTTTTAAAAAAAGTTACACCTGATGTGATATTCGCAGGTCTCTCCAACGATCTTGAACACTTGTATTATTTTAACATTTATTTTTGTTCACATTCAAGTCGGTTTATTGAGTTTATGGTACACCATTGATTCATCATTATCAAATTTAGGTTTTTGCAGTACTACTTATTTCAATCTTAAAAATTAATTCTGATCAAAACACAATCGTGAGACAGCGAGAGGAATCAAAATTGTTACATCCTTGTTATCACCTTGAATTGAACTACGAAATACAAATCACAATATGTGATACAGTCAACTAAACATAATGATAACAGGCGCTATCATTATCTTTAATGTGGTTCATTGTATGAAATTATCAAAAAACGAACAACAGTGACAGCTAATGGGAGAAGAGAAGTGGTTCAGCTTGTATTTGATTGTTTTGTAACTTTGCTCGCGTTCGTCTCCGCTCCCATTGAAACACGAAAAAACAGTCGAAATGGTAACAACATCGTGGGTATAAAAATGTTGGAGAAACCTGTTTAGCAGCCAATTTTATAATTACCAGTCAAATGGATCTGTATATAATACATGAGGTATACTTATCCTCAATAAAAATTACCTCAAGCTTGTCTAATTTAAGTCCTCATCTGTTTCGCTAATAAGGAACCACTTCTGTTTGTAACTCGAGCAAATAATATCACTCATGACATTTTTTTTCACCTACGACCGTTTTCTACACTGTTCTGTCTTTATTTTATTCTTATTTACGTTCTTAGCTTTCGTTTGATTTGTTTTAATAAATGGTTCCAAAGTTTGTATTATTTTCGTTTTTGTTTAAGTGTCAATTATTGTTTTTGTAACTTTTTTTGTCCATATTTGTGGAAAGTTTGATATAAAAAACGCCACCGAAGTGAGTCGCAGCAGCAGCTTGGTTCTACTGCGCAAAATTCTATCGACAGGAGACAACCTGGTCGAGCGAGCAACGACGTCTGACTGCGTTAATCTGATTCGACCTCGGGCCTGTAGTCAAACGGTGTCCTCGGTGACGGTCTTGGCTGAGTCCACCACGCTGATACTGCAAAAAGTCAGACGCAAACGCAAATCGTTGAAAATAAAAGAAATGTCTTCTCGTTTGTTTTCTCATTTGGTTCTCACTACTCGTGCAAACACTTGCCAATAGACAAAACAAAACTAAAAGGCGTAGAAATCAAAATGAAGCATGAACAATCAGTTGAAATGAAGAAATCGAACGATTTGATTTAAGTTTTTATTTGGAAATGATTTTCAGAGACTACATGTTTGGCGCTGTATTATTTTTTTTTTTGAGAGAGAGTTTCATTGAGTGTCTGCTTATTTGTTGTTGCGTTTCGGATATGTATGATGGTATCGGTACACAAAGTCATGATTTCCCGTTCACATACATGGTCATGCGTAGAAACAAAAATCAAACGAAAGAATATTCACTGTTGAAATTGCGAAATTAATGATTAGTTATTTTTTTTTTCGTCATGGTTTGAGTCAAAGTTCGTTGCATGTGATACATTCAACGTTGCTATATTCTTTCCTTTTACGATTTACATCTATTGATAGGGCACTCCAGTACACAATTGAAATATAAGTACAATGCAAACCGTGGCTGATTTATATTTCGTGTCCGCTGATAAATCAATATTTCTCCCTCTTCTATCGTAAAAAAAATGAAGGAACATCCATACCTACGCCTGCTTTGTAGACTGAAGGACATTTTTTGAACCAGTTTATATCAAGTGGGACACAAAATATTTGACTTCTCTGAATGATAACTAATGACAATTGGTTATGAGATATGATGAAGCATGATCATAGATGATTGCAAAATTGAGCCTAGCCCTACCAACAAGCTTGATTACTTGGCGATGCCGGTTATTCTCGAATCGTCCTGCATCTCGACGACAATCGTATCGGGATCGGGTACCCTGTTCGCTGAAATGCAACCATTGGCAATGGTAGTAGGGAGAATCGTTTCCGACTGAAAAACAAACATCAACTAGGATTAACTTCCTGTTCGAATAAACTAGAAGCAACAAAAAGAAATAATTCAAAGGCTCAATGAAACCAATAACTAATGGTCAACCTTGGGCCGAATCGATCCGCCACAATTTGTCAACCATAGCGGAATAACAATTCAATGGAGTTGCATTGGCCTTCACTTGTTTACGTATCATTAATATTTATGCAGCTGCTGATAACTCACTTGATATGCTGCGGCATCCAAAGCCATGAGTTCTTTCTTTGATAGGTGTTCAACAACTGCTGCTGCATAACAGTCTCCCAGCATGTTGTTGGTCGTTCTTATGCGGTCGCTGAAAAACGATAACCGATTCGAATAAGCTGCATTTTTAGTGGATTTTAGAATTGACCCACTTGTCAACACAATATACTTTAAATAAAGATTGAATAATCTGTTTGGAAGTCCAAAATCTGTATAATACGATTGTTAAATTTTTTAGCTCTATGCTTATAAGTTTTCACAATTAAGATTATTCGAAAAATTTATTTTATTCTGATATTTTACACATTTCTAGTTTTTGCATTTGTGGGTTGAAGTAAATTTTGTTTTGATACTTACACAAACCAGTCGATAGCAAATAGAAGAGAGACGTCTTGAACAGGTGCGTCAATTGCACTCAAAACCACAAGTAGTAGAACCAAAGCAGCACTCGGTACGGATGCCGAGGATACCGATGCTGCTGTTGAAGTTAATCTAAAACGAACAAATCAATGTCAACACTTCAAAACTTTTCAAACAAGTTTCAGACAAGTTTCAAATTTTACAACTTTTTTGTAGTCCTTACAATATATCTTGTAAAGAATACGATTTTCAATGAACAAAAAAAGAATTGCGATTGTTTACTTTACTATTTATTAACAAAGATTGAGTCATGATTGAATATTGACTGTAAAATGAAAAAGAATAAAAAAGATAGAAAAAGTGTTACTAACACAACAGTGACAATTTCTCCGAATCCCAAATAGATGCCGTTCATCTGAGCTATGAAGATGCTAGCAACAGCGACGAAGAGAGCGGTGCCATCCATGTTGGTGTTACAACCGATGGGCAAGACGAATCTAGTAACTCTGGTGTCGACTTTGAGCTTCTCCGTCATCAAGCGGAAGGTGACCGGTAGCGCCGCAGCCCTGTGCAGATCACCGTTAAACACCAAATATAACAAAATTACGTTCTATAATTAAAGGATGAGCCTGGCATGTGGTATATCAGTACTGCTTGCGGAAGTCATTCTGGCGTTTATCAGTTTGTTACAAATTATAAACCAACTCAGATACCTATTCTCAAATTTCCCATCGTGAAAAGACGACGAAAAAGGTTTTTTAAAACAATTTCCCGTTCCAATGAAAATTTTCTTTTTTCAATCGTTCACAGGCATTTGTCAGAGTACGACTTTTTCTCAATGAACAATTTTTCGTTCAATTTCGTTCTATGTTCATCGATTTGGACACTGTTCAACTTATCTCTCTACATTTGAAATGTCAAGAAGTGAAGATGAACTGATTGTTGGGAGGGTGAACGTTTAAGTAAATAAAAAATAAGAGGGGGTGTGTAAATCGACAAGCTGAAACTGTTGATCGATGGACAAGATCAGAAGACCACAAAGCACCCAAGTGGTCAGCGATAATTTTTCGACTGAGGTACCGAATCAGCCAGAATGACCTGTGAACTAACTGGAATTGAATTTAATAAGAGATTAGTTAGACAACGAGTCCGGGGATAATGATTGTCGAGGCGCTTTATAACCTGTAACACACACTCACACAAAGGCACGTGTACAGTACCGATTTTCGGGCGGCCGTCATTACTTACCGGAACCTGAGCTAGGACCACCTGCAAAAGGCCGCGTGCCGCATGTTCTAATACATCATCATGATATCATACAGTCTGATTAGATAAGTGCCTCTCAAGGCACAGTGTACTTTCTGTAAAAAGTTAATCCATACACAAATGTATGCAATTAATGAATCAAGCCATTGCCACGATTGTTGAGAGCGGTGAACGTTTCATTTTTATCTTTTCTTTTTTTTTCAACTATTGATTTTGTCTTTCCTCAAACTTTTCGAACTAGGATGTAAAAAAGCTGGAAGGGTCTGGATTTGGATCATGCGAAACTATGTTTCTTAGTACGCGAAATTCTGTATCGTCTTTTTCTTTTGTTTTGAAACTTTGAAATTGAACAAGTTGCTTTGTAATTGAAAATTTGTCTGGTTGAATTCATTTCGTTTGTCTGAACAAAAACCAACGAGTCGACTTGCGAGCTGGGAAAATGATCGTTGAACACGCACGATGATAAAATTTGAATCAAGCATGGCAAAAACAAAGTGTAGACAAAGTTATCGGCAGAAATCAAGCCCCGGCTCCACTCTCCCCAAAGGCCGCTCATCGCCGTACAAGAATTCCTGCAAGAATGAGATGACCGCGAACAACAGATATTTTTCCAGCTCCGTCCTACTCGCCATCGCTCTTCCCCAAGTTCGTGCACATAAGAAGACTTAAATAATGGCATTTTTGGCGCGGAAGCCTCTTCCTGCTTCTCTTCCTGGAACCATCAGTGTCCAAAATTAGCGCAATTGTTTACACGCGACTTTACTAGTTTTGCTATTTTTTTTTTCGCTCCAAGAAAAGCAGGATTTTCGCTAGGCTTCCCCACCGGAACCAGTCCAGGTAACACGGAGTCAGCCGGCTTCCGATCCAACGTTACGTGACAGGAAATTCGTAACGTTCTCTCAGAAACGTCGATAACAATGCGTCAATTCGAAGGAAGGGTACAAATTTGTCATGTGTAAAACAATGATTAAAGACAGAAGTTTTACAATGCATCGTATGTCATTCAAGTAACTCTCTTTTAGCTTCGTTCTTTAACTCTAATAACTTCAAAGACACAGTTAGAAGACTTCTAGAAATACAATACGTGGTTTTACAGTTTGACATTTAAACTTGAGTGTGAACTGGTTTATCTGGATCAAGAGAGGCGGAAGCGGCATTCTAAGTGCTACCCAGGGCTGCATACCTCTGAACGTTTTTGTCAGGAAGAGGTGTCAAACTCCCTTCGTGAGCAATGTTTAGGAAGGATTTCGATTTGGTTTCAAGGACCAGACAACAACTCATCACAACTTTTTTCAACCCGAAAAAAATTATCTTCTGAACCAAAACAAACGAGGAACGAATGGTTTTACGACGTTATTGGTTTTTAAATTGAACGAAGTTGTGCTGAGTTAGTCCTGTTAAGGACCGGATCAAAGGACCGCCTTGGCCTCGCAAAGCCTCCCATCGGTAAGCTGAAACAGATGGGTTCATCAGAGTGTTTGTTTTGACTTTGATCTTTGCCTCGACATTGACGTTTCAAAAGCAGAGAAAACTCTGATCACACCTGACGAAACAAACATCTTCAAGGTCATGTCTGTCTAATGTCATTTCATCTGACACTCAGAATGCAATTACGTTTGAAAAAGCAACGAGGCTGAACGTTAAGTGTAATCTTACAAGTGTCGAAGAAAAAAGAACAATGATTAGGAATGGAGAAATAAAAATAACAGAACGTGAAATGTAAAATGAGGTGTAAAATGAGGTAGAACGACTGAGACAGCGAGTGAAAGATTGGCTGTTGAATTGAGGCCCTGTGAGGCAGGCGTTGACGGGTTTAAAGATGGGATTGGGGTCGAAGGTCGACGACTCACGTTGATGCCATGGCGAAGGCGGTGAGAGTGCCTTGTGCGAGGCCAGCGTAGAACTTATACGGATTCTTTTTCACGATGGCCAAATAAATCAACTGCATGATCACCAACTGGTACAGGAACACACCCACTATGATGGTCACGATGAACCAACCCAGCTGCGACAGTACCATTGCCAGGTCGTTCACTCCGAGTATCTTGCCTGCTATCACTGATGTTATTCCCAGCGGCGTCATCCTGAAAAATTCAACACTTCGGTTAGCCACTCTGACCTTTTGTTCACCAAGCTCTACAATATTTATGGCAATTGTATTAGCTCGTTGTTGATTCAGTCGTTGTTCAAACTCGACAATTGCAATCAAACGTGAGTGAATATTTGAGCAACGTTTATTGATTTGTGAAACACCCGTTTTTTTTCTTCCTTCTTTCCGTTGTTTATCTGAACTTATGCAAGTACAATTTCAAATGTCACTGTCTGTTTCATTGTTGTCTAACCGCAATGCTAATTGATATTTAAAAAAAATCTTTAAAAATTTAAAATATTTAAAAAGCTTATCGCGATACGAGTCGTATGGCAAAATGTCACTCGACAGTTTTCAAACTTGTACACAGTCTGTATCAATGAATTGTCCAATGGTAAAGTCGAAGCAGAGATATTAAACTTCGTTTTTATGTTAGGATAGAAAAAATATAATGGTACTTACCACATAACAGTCGAGACCATTCGCATAATCACTTCAAACACAGCCTTGAAGAAGTCTATAACAACCTGTCCCTTATCACCAAGTGTGCCAAGAAAGGTACCAAAGGCCAGACAAAAGAAAACAATTCCAAGTGTATTAGTGCCACTTCTGTACTGAATCACGCGTATCAATTCTTCCTCGCCGAGTATTCCTTCAGAGTTATTTTGCGTGCTATTACGCAGTATTTGCGGTTTTGGAACATAAACAGTGTGAGCCTAAAAATGAACATCAATTTTAGAATGATCAAAATTGAGAACATTTTCGAAATCCAATTACTCCACTGTAAGAAAAGTCTAAAGATCTGTGCAATAGGACAATCAAAAATGGAATCTGAGAATTTAGAGCTTTACTTGCAATTTGCAAGCAAATTTGATCGAATTTCAGACTTTTTTAACAGTGGGGATTTGGTAGATTTTCGGTTTACCTGCTGGAACGCCGCCTGGAATATATTGTCAGGAAACATATTTCTGCAAGGAGAAAATAAAAAATGAGCCTCTTTGAATTTGAATGCGTCCAACAATTGTTCGCAAATGTTTCAGATGAAAGATAAAAGCTGGGGCGTTTAATCATTAAGGTCACTCGCTGTATAATGGGAAGTTTTATTGACTCTAAAAATATAAGACGGTATTTTAAAATCCAGCTCGATAAGTGAGCATGATTAAGTACCCCAGAGAAATTTGTTCCGGTTTGAATTTTACTTGTGCATTTTTCTTTCAATTATTTCATTTTCATTTGAATTTGAAGCCATCGCATGTTTGTTCTTGATTTGTTCATTAAATCAATTCGCGTTTACCGTCAAAAGTGTTCAAAACGATAGCGGCTAGCAATTGACGACACGTTTTTTGTTATTTCAGCCAGAGATGTCGAGAAAAGTTGAGGCATAAATTGTTCGCAATCGATGTGATACTATTTTGGTTGGCGCGGAACGCGATTCACGATAGTCAAAGGTTTCATTTGAAACATCCATCGATCATCGTATTATAGCTGTGACCTTAATCCTGCGCTAATATCAACAATCACGGTGCCAACAACATACCAAGTGAGCACTTGCTTCAGATCTAAAGTGCTACACTCAAAGTGGCTACTCGAATCTAATCGACGACAGTTCATTTCTTTCGTCAATCATAAAAAGATTTGTAAAAAAAAGTTGACAGAAAAGAAGATCTCTCAGAAAGTGTATTGTCAACATTGAAAGTTTAAGATTTCAAATCTTTTAATTGGTTTTACAATTTTGATAATGTCGAATGTAATTTCTTGAGCAGACTAGTGGAGGATTAGGCTGATGTCGAATTATGATAATTGGGTAAAACGATCGTTAGAACTGCAAATCGCGTGGCTTAACCCAGTTGAAAAGTCACAAGTAATTTGGCACGATAAGGAAAACGTACCGTCCGAGGTCCAAAAGGCTGTCCAAAATATTTACAGTTCGAGCTTCTTTTGACGGAGCGATCGATTCTCTGAGCCCAGGATTCCCAGGATGAATGAGAAGCACCAATGACACGCCGAGAATCGCATTCAACAGCGATGTCAGAATAAAGTAAACCAGCGTACGAACGGCGATCATCCCATTCATACGTGCGTTCAAACTTGCTGAACCTGAACATGAATGACACTATAATTAATACAATTATTTCGAAAGAAATTCAAAGACAAATTCAATTCAACAAATTCAAAAAAAAAAATATTACAAAGAAACTTGGAAAGTGTATCCAAAAATTTGTTATACACTTGTTTTTTGAAATTGAATTTTTCAATTAAAGAATTTAAAAATTTTTTGGAACCATACCAGATATTAAACTAGCAATGACTAGAGGTAGGATCATCAATTTCAGCAGTCGCATGAATAACTCGCCAGGATAACTGATAAGCATGATGGCATCACCGCCAAGGCCAAGAGGTCGTAAGCCAAATCCTGAAACAGAAATAAAGAAAATTTTCAACTCCATCATTCCACGTTGTAAAGACTTTTTGAGTTTTTAAAAGTTCAGTTTCAAAGGAAAAGTAAAACCAAAGTTCTGAATAGGCGAATTCAAAAGTGATACCAATTCAGATACTTCTCTCATTTCTCCCTTTTAAAATACAACAAACTTTGCTCTTCGCTAATTTTCTCGTAATTCTGCAAATTCTTTTTAAGTTAAAAATCGGAAACTAGAACTTTTAATTTCAAAGAACGAAAAAGCTGAATAGTAAAGAAATTCCAATTAATGTTTTTTCGGTCTGGGGAATCGATAATATATCTGTACTGATAATAACTGGCGGATTAAATAGCGGCCTTGCAGACGTCAGCTGAATCACAAAATTCGTTTCGAAGTTTTGCAAAAACCAAATTGCATCTTTTAACATGTCTGTTATTCTTGATATATTCAGAGACAGGTTGGTGTAATGAGATAGGACTTGTGTAAGAAACCCTACTCAACGTTAAATGCCTCTTTTGAAGTTATGCCATCGGTGTTGTTGCACAACCGGGTTAATTTCAAATTAGGTTACATGGGGGTTGAAACCGTTCGAGCTGATTCTCAAGATAATGCTGAACAAAATGGCATTCACGACGAATAAACAGACATCTTTTGCTCATTAAAATATGATTTGTTTCTCGGCACTAGTTGCACCAATAAAGCTCTGTTTTCGTGCTCCGCTAAGTCTCTCAGTAAACGATGTTTTCAGTTACTTGAAACAAAGTACTCTCTTAAACTGATGCAAAATCGACTCAACATTTTCTTAAGTCGATAAAACAAAAAAAGGTAAATTAAAACTTATCTATTTAATTATCAAACCTTAACGATTCCTGGTTAAAAAAAGATTACTTTGAAGTTATAGCCTTTAAATCTTGTATAACGATATGAGACCGTTCGCAATTGAATTATCAGGTGGTTTCAATCGAAATGTCAGTTCATTTTTAGACGAAATAAATTCACGTAAGTCAGGACGCTTGTTATTTATACACGCGAACACGTTACGCAAAAATTTGCTCGCGTTAATAAGAGCGAAAATGCTTTTCTATCATCGACCAACGTTAAAATCCAGCGGCGGCCTTGAAAACTCTTGATAATTCTCTCGAGAGATGCGATGAACGAGAATAAACCATCTACGCAACAACCTATCATGCCACCGCATTATCGTCATAGGAGCACCGTTTTGTATGTTGACATCTCGTTAGTCTAGTCGGTTCGCAAACAAATGCATAACGAAATTGGCGTGTTATTTCATCCGATGAAACGCAAAACGTGTGCGGACATACAAATTACGAAAAATGAAGAAGAATTAAAATTCCCAATTAGCGGGTGTTAATTGTGATTCAACGATTTCCATGAATTTTCGTTCGTTTTATTTTCGTTCACGCTTTTACTTTAATGGCTCTGCAATTATTCAAATTGTTTTCACCAAAGTGTGAGTATCAAAGTCGGAGCACAAAGGAGAGATCCCAGCTGAACGAACCATATTTCATTTTTTTCACTATAAAAAATGTTGCAACATTTTCAGTGTCCAATTTTGCACGATTTATGAGGAATAAATTACCTTCGCTGAACGCGATCGATCATCGAGAAGCAAGGTTAATCAATATTTCTTGGAAAAAGTACTCTTCTTCCTGTTTTGCTTCCTAGTTTTACTTTGTCGCAGAAAAAAAAAGTCTTGGGAGCTGGGTACTAATCGCGCGATTCCATTAGAACTTGTCATTAAAAGGTCTTACTTTTGCAGAAAGAAAGGCTTTTCAGAAAAAAACAGTTAAACCGAAGAGAATGTCGAGGCTTTCAGAGTCAGCTTTGTGACAAAAATGATATTTTTGAGCCGTATTTGTGTGAATGCAATGGACGAGTATTTTTAAACTTTTGTCGGCAAAACATAAACATAGACCTTTTATCTCTGGTAGAGATTATTTTTCACTTTCGATCAAGATTATAAACAATGGAAACATTTTAATTCAAATTTCAGAACATTTTGCAAAAATAGTTTTTGTCGAGAACTCGACATTTCTAGCGTTTATCAGATATCTATTTCTGTGGAAAGGGGCAATGAAAACCATCTGCATTTCAGAGAACCTATGTCATCTAGCGCGCAGTATCGATTTGACAGAACTTATAATGAATGAAACAGTAAAAGCAAGTAACGTTTTAATACATAGTGAATGAAGACATTCAACATTCAAATGCATGTCTATTTCTTATCGGATATGATATTATTTATTGATTCTATTTTCTACTTATATTTTTCATTCAATAAGTTAAGTTCAAGATAACAATAATTGAAACCCGATAAGTTCATACTTAAAGAAGTAAAATATCAAAAACAAGTTTTCAAAACCATCCCACGCAATTCAAAAAGTTCAGCTTTGAATTTCAGTTTACTTGGAAATAGATCATTTTTATTGCACAGCCTTTAACATTACTTTTCGACAAAAAGTGTTATCAATTTCGATCAGAAGTAATCAATTTTTTGCGTTGACAATTATATTCTACATGATTTAAACTTTCGAAAAACGTTAATCAATAATTTTTTATAACATTCTCAATAAATTCTGGGTCTGACAGATCTATTTTAAAGTTTCATTATCTTTCCCCAACTGGTGCACTGGAGCGTGAAGATAGTTGTGCCACAAAATAAATACAGTCAGAATTGCATTACATTTTGACTAATGATATTCTTGTTACTCTGTTCGAAATTTCAAAATTTGAAAGTCAAGTTATGGATCTGGAGTAAGATATACATTTTAAAAATTGCTGAAATACGTAAATATAGAAATGCGATCCATGTATTTTTGGGTGAATTCAAAATTAATTGACCATTATGAGTTTCGAATTTGAAACTCATAATTCTGGCGTAATGCTTTTTGGAACTGTAAATACGTTTGTTTGAAAGCTGATATTATTCTAACTTTGCGTAAAGTTTGCATAAGAATTTTCAAAAGTTGTGCTAAATAATAAGGGAAATAAATAAAATCACGGAAAATAAGATTGAAAAAAGTGAGATTTGAAAAGTAAGATTTTTTGATTGTATGAAATGTAACACTAAAAAGTTTATGTTGAAGACTCACCTAAAATTATTCCGAAAAAAACTCCGAAAAGCGTAACCATGAGTAGGAGATTTTCCCTGATCCACTTGCGGGTGTCTGCTGTCATCTTGCGGGGACCCTGCGAGGCCGAGACGTCCTGGCCACCCATTTTGGCGAAGAGATATTCGGAGAACTTTGAGGACGCTTTGTCCTCCATTTCTTCACCCGTCGTACGAGCCGATTCGGATCGCAAAGATCCGGGCTCCCGTTCTTGGGATCGTTCTGCGGGTCCCCGGTGGCACCGTGTCGACGAGTGGTTGCCGTTTTGGGGTTGTTGCGGTAAATTCGTGCGAAAGGACCAGTCCCGACCGCCCAACAGGCGTTGAAGTAGCCTGAGGGCCTTCCACGAGCCTTTTGACTCGATCGTCGTACCGGCTAATCTAGCCTGAGCAGCCAAGATGCTGGTGGGACTCTAACGTCCCTGATGTTCCCTCTGAAACCAAACACGATTTTCCAACTTTAATACTTCCATCTCTTCGAACCACGAATTCTAACCGAATTATTTTTTAAGAATGGAACAAAAATTATAGCGACGAAAAATCACGTTACGTGACTAATACAAATCATTCTGCACTGATGGAGCTTGCCGAACTGTATAACATTTTAAACATTTTCTTCCCACTCATCTTTTTTCAAACTATTATTAAATCTATTGGAACATTATATAAAACCTTAAGCTTAATGTACTTTGCAAAATTGAAGTCTCGATTTTTTTGTGTATTGAAAAGAAATGATCTTTTTTCAAATGTGACTGAGTGAAATATGTATGGAGAATTGAATTTCATACACCTGCTCAAGTTTATTTGATAAGCTTTTGAATAGCAAGTATATTAAAATTTGCATCAACTTTTTTCCTGTTCTGAATTCAAATTCGAAAAGAAAGCAAAGTTTTAATAAAATCCTTGTTTACCGAAAACATTTTCCACTGGTGAATTACAATATTTCCTCGTTTTTTGTTCAATGCAGATGATTTTTTTATCAGAAAAAAACGATAAAAAATTTCAAGGTTTCTTTTATCAGGATAGAATTTCATCTCGTGCATATTTGTTAGTTTTTTTGTGTTATGTTTAGGTAAAACAATGTTATGCATCTGAATGAAATCCGTGCCAGGTCTGCGATTGCTAAGAACAGTTGCCAAAACTACTGATTCATTGATCAAGATGAGCATATATAAATGTATTGATCTGGTGTATAATAAAACGTACTGAACTAGTATGTAACTCTATTGGTGTGTTCGCTTTAAATCCCACTCCTACGCAGAGGTTTTTCGTAGTTTGTTCAAATTTGAATGAAGCTTGACCTCACTGGCTTGAACTGTCAAACTCAGCTATCATGATTCAACGAAACAAAATGAAATTATGCGAATAGAATACATGTGCAGTGTTGGAAGAACCTCATCAAATGTTTTTAATAACTTTGAAATATTGATAAACGTATGATAAAGTGCCTTGAGTTTTGTACTAAGTTTTAGAGCTTGATTAATATTAGAGACATTTTTGCAATTTGAAATTTAAAGCGATGATACTAAGTTTGAATTTAAAATGTCAAAATAAATTTGGTTATTGGAAAAATATTTCATTCATTTTGATTACTTCGATATCGAAGATTGAGTTTAATAGTTCAACAGAACTTTGCAATGTCTATATTTCTTGCGAAAGCTTCCTTGGAGATCAAAAATTTTGCTGAATGAAAACACAATCACGAAACAACAAACAGTATACAAGAAAACTTTCAAAGGTTCTTTTGTTGTAATTAAAGGAGCAGTTATAGAAGTGAAATGAAAAACGGCAATGCCATGATTGCGCAAAGGTTCAATATTTTTTTTCCCCTCAAGAAGAGAAATCATACGCCTACGCTTTGATTACTAGACATTGAACTAATAAAATCACAGAAGTCAAAGAGTAAACTGACCTTCACCAACTTTCTTCTTTTTTTAAAAAAAATGTTTTTATTTTGTACTAATTTTGATGCGGACTCAATGGTAGAAAAAATTCTTCGACCATAAGATTAGGATAACGTTCAATGAATGATAAAAAATGTCTTTTTTAAATTAATGTTGTCATTTTGTAATAGTAATTGATACTTAAAATCAATTTGTTTAAGCTATTATAAATAAAATTCTCAAAAACATGGGTCCTTAATGTCACTTTGAATAAGTGCCAATTCGATCTTGATTACCATCCTAAAAGCAGAACGAAGCCTTGATTAGACTCGCAACTTGCAAATTTTATCGGACGTTTGAATGAATATTGCAAGGGATAAGCGATCTGCAATAATTCACTCTGTATCAACTGAAGTAGTTTATTACTCTACGTCCAACGTCATTAAGTTTGCATAATTATTGCCAGACAAAACTGTTAATCACAGTAGTGTTAAATTTCAAGTTTAAGTCGCCACTAAACTATGCCTAGGTCAGTTTTGGCATTGAACAAATAATGATTACTCCAGATGAATGCATAGAAACTACCACTATTAACGTTCACAACTGCACGCAACTTTAATCGCTGCTGCAATAGAATTTGCACAAAAAAGCATCGTCAATCACACAATAAAATTTGCAGGAGATAAAACTTTTTTAAAACTTCATAAACTTCTAACAGTAATCTGAACAAAATTTAACCTGCATTTATGTTTTATTTGAAGATAAAAATCGTCTGCAAATTTTTTAATGAAAGACCTCAAACGTTTCTTGACAAATTAATGAACGTTGTTTATTCAAATGCACACTTCATTTTAATAGTAGGACTCGGTATCAGACGATCGTAATTATAATTACGCGTCTAAAACGGTTGCAAGGATACCACAAAGTTTCAAGCAACAAAAAACAATTAGATTAATTGATGATTTACGAGATACCAATCTCTTTCAAGCTTATTAAGTTATAACGAACAGAAACTCAAAAATAATATTCAAACGAGACTTCATGTCAGATCGCATTATGTTTGTTTGCATATCAGATCGATATCTCTAGAAGCGACACTACTCATCATTATAATTATCTTAATATACTGTTTCAGAGTGCTTCAAAGTTGGTCTTATCGTCATATCAAGTGCTTTCATTAGTGCAGGCCTTTCTTTCCCTTCTCCTGTCAATTAAAAGATGTAGAGCAAGAATATTTATTACATTAAAAAATTTCCTAAAAAAATAACTGAAAATTCAATTTTTCAAAAAAATGTAAGCTTTTTTCACCCACGTTTGAAGAGAGCAGATTGACAAACGCAATTAGAAGTTAATGGAAAAAAATGGTCAGAGACTTTTATTGAGATTAATCAACTTCCACAGTAGAGCATCAATTCATCAACACTTAATTGACTGACTAATCCAATTTATTCGAAAACCAAATGATATATCTTGTCGTTAATACTTCAAATATGAAATCGAACAGAGTTGACATAAACATCCAATTCAATTACCTCTCAACTTCCAGATGCAAAAATAAATGCTTCGAGAAAAAAATCACTTGAATGAAAACGAAAACTGTCGTTGCGGATTCGCACCCGCCCAGATGCGTTCCGCAATGCAGATTTTTCAAAGCCACCAGATCAATGGCACAGCTAAACCGGAGGCAAAAAAGCTGCCCAGCTTGGTTTTACAACGACCGATATAGAAATGTTCATTTTTTTAGGCCAGTAGGTTTTGAGTTCTCTTGAATGAGTTCAAATCGTCAGCCGGTTCGAGCTAAATCAGGTCTGAAATGGTCTGTTACTGAGCTGGCCTTTTTTTACACTTTGTTCAAAACAATGTTTTTGAATAGTTTCAACAAAAAGAAAACAAAGGCTATTAAAAAAATGCTTACACTCAGATCGTGCCAAAAGACTCGCCACCGCAGGACTGCCCGAGTCTCCAGGTCCTAGGATGGAGACAAAGACGTTGAAAATTGGAGGGTCGTAGTTCTCTCGAGGGGGCGTGGACCGCTCGGTGGCATGGAACTCTGTTTCTTTTTCTGCTCTTGTAGGTGCGGAAGTCGAGTTCCGGACTCGTCCTGGACCGGCTCGAGAAACCCAATATGGCTCGAGCAATCGTGCTGTTGCGCAGGGTTGCTTACCCTGTGATCGACTCTAACGAAACTGTTGCTTTATGTTCTACCTCCGTGGACGAGCTGGTCGCTCAAGAATACTCAAACCCCGGCGTTAAAACGACCCGAGACAGTTGGATGCTTTTAAGATCGGATTTAATTTCGGTTGGTCGCTGCTGCGGACAAGTTTTTAGCAAGTCTATTGCGGTCGCGTGCAGCACCTCGCGATTGCCAAGCTTTGACTGGCCTGACTCCGTCGGCCATTGCCGTATTGATTACTCGACCCCGGCTGGTTTCTTTACCACGTTCGGGAAAATAGAGGACGCGTGCGCGACGCGACCTATTCTCCGTGGAACTTTCCCCAGGCCGCGACGGTGCCTTCGATCTCAGCCTCTCTCAGTAACCAACTGATTTGCAAGACATCCATCTCTGTATTCGAGGTACAACAAATTGCAAATCAATGATGCAAATTGATGCGATTACGCGGTTTAAACGTATTTTTAGGATTGCGACATGACTTTAGGATTGAGATTCGAATTAGCGAGATTGATTGGAGAAGGATTAATTAATTATTTGATAGGAGTAGATTGTACTAAGATTATACGATTAAGAGGTTTGGCTGTGGAGTGCATTTTCTCAAGTGGCTCTCTACAGGATGGATCTGAATTTAATCCGTGATTTTTTGAGATAGAGGAAAGAAAGGACGAAAAATAGAAATTGGTGGTAATTTGAGGAGATGATAAAATGATAGAATAAAGTTTGAAGACATTTAGAAGTTTGATCCTTAAGTACTCGGTCGAGTAAATATAATAAGAGCTTTGAAAGTTATCAGATTTGTTTTGAAAAACAAAGACTTGTGAGAGTTTTCCCACATTTTCATAATACTTTTTCAATTTTGGCATTTTCCATATAAAATAATTGTTATTTTCAATGATGAAAATTAAATTTAAATATTGGTTCATTTTTCCAGATTATAAAAAAGTCTATTCCCAAACTTGAGAGGTTGTATTAATTTGAGATTGTACTTTCAATTGTTCATCTATTTTTGAATTGTTGAATCGTATAAGTTGTTTTTTTTTTCAATTTCACGTGGCGTAGGTTTGTGTACTTGAATTGATTGAGTCTGATTAAATATCGTACAATTTGAGTAAGACGTGTGATATTGAATATATTTAATGAAAGCTTCATCCTCACTTAATGCAATTCTGTCTTTGTTGATAATTGCGACAGCACGTGGCAAATCTGTTTAATGCAATTTACAGTATGCACGGTCTTTGACTGAAGCAAATTAATAAAAGAGCCAATCAAATTTTGTAAGAGGTACGAATACAAGTGAAAGAGGAAGTTTATTTGTATGAAAAAATGTCAGGTTTTTGTTGTTGACTGAAAAAGTGATCTTTTTGTTCTTTTATACTTTTGCTTACTGTGAATGGGAAATGTCTGACGCAGTTACTTGCTTGAACTACTGAAAACTGTTTGATCGAGTTTGCACTTCCGAATAAGTAAAGATAAACGAATGAGAACTGCGTGTATTGTTAATGCACTCTTCAATGTTATTAAAAAAATGTTTCATGATGAAATGACTTAGTTTCTTAATGAACTTTTTTTTCATTCCTTAACTGCGTATAAGTATAAATGCGTCATTCGTAATCATGCTAATGTAAATGTAATGTGCTTGTACATTTTTTATTCCAGTCTTGTACTATAGATGAAGTCATTTTTATATAGAATATTAACTATTCATAATCATATTACTTATTTATAAATTATCTAACATTATCTGTCATAATGACCTAAGGTAAAAAGATATCAAATTCATCGAGCAAAAAAAGTCGATTTTTGATATTCTTTCTATTATAAATGTTTTGTGTTTCAATATAAGTGAAAATATATTTTTTCGGTGTTGTTACAATTTTACATTGACTTTTCGCGCTCTGTCTAATTAACGTCAGTTGGTTTTGTCATTATCTGATTTTAGTTCTACATCTTGCCACTGTTTCCAGAGCGCTGCAATCAATACATCAATGAACGACGCACGCGCAGAACAATTCTACTGACATGTGTATACTGTCGCATGTGAGATAAAAACACATGTTTTGTTTCATTAATTTTCTCTTAATTTTTTGTTAAGTTTTAAAGACTGAACTGATAATTTTGTAACTGAATTCGTACAAAATAATTTGCTAGATCGAATTTAGTCATGAGTTTATTTCACGTTGATAGGTAAGTTATTGTCAAAAATTCATAAATCAATAAAACCTTAAATAAAGTTCTTGTTTTTTTTTTATTTAACCAAATAGAAATATACATATTAACGTTACATTTTCTATGTATATCTATAATTATCCATAATTTATAAATATCCTGTATTTTTATAGATACGAAGGAGAAGATGAGGAGCCAGAAGAGGAAAAAGCGGAGAATCATTTTCTAGCTCTGATCAGACAAATAACAGAACGTAAAAAACAAAAAGCAGCTGCGAAAGCTGCAGCGAAAGCTCTTGAAGAAAAATCTAAAGAAGAATCTAAAGAAGAATCTATAGAAGAACCAGTGAAGAAAAAGAAAAAGAAGAAAACCAAAGATGAATCAATAAAGTGCAACGAAAATGAAGATGAACAAGAAGTAAAAATTGAAGACCAAGATATAAAAAATGAAGACATAAAAGAAACAAATATTTCACTCAAAGACGAAGAAACCCCTACTGAATCGACCCCAGAAAACGTTCAAGAAACTTCAGAACCTTCAAAAGACCCAGTGAAACCTGCTGAATGTGGTTTTACAATTCTTTCAACAGGGAAAAAATTTAAAAACAAGTCAGTAAGACGAGTTTTGCCCCGATGGTTAGCGCAACCAAACATAATTTCTTCAGATCTGAATTCAGGACCGAGTTTTGAGGAAAACGACTGCGGACTGGACCCAATTTTCATTTCAGCTTTGAAATCAAACGGATTGAACAGACTTTTCCCTGTACAAACTAACGTCATCCCTTTTCTTCTAAAATGTAACGAGGATCGAAAAAGAGGTGCTTGGGTCAGGGACACTTGCATCTGCGCTCCAACTGGTAGTGGAAAAACTCTGGTTTACGTTCTCCCGATCCTGCAAATTTTGAAAGATCGATTCGTTAGAAGGATTCGGTGTCTGATTGTTTTGCCCGTAAATGAATTGGCGGCACAGGTTTATAAAGTTCTTCAAACTTATGCGGCTTCTACGAAGTTAGACATTGGACTGATTTCTAGTGCCTGTTCCTTCGAGGAAGAACAAAAAAAGATCATTAGAAAAAGTATGACTTTGAATTAAAAAAAATAACGATTTTGTTTTTTAGAATTGTGTTTAATTCAATGCTTCTTCATTTGGTTGGTTTTTCAGGATCGAACGGCGAGTTTGTAAGCCTGGTTGACATTCTGGTAGCAACTCATGGAAGACTTGTTGATCACATAGAAAAAACCGAAGGATTTTCACTGGAACATCTGCAGTTTTTGGTCATCGACGAAGCTGACAGAGCTACTGATTGGTTAGAACACATCCCTGCTCCGCATTCGAAACCGCCGCCTTTGACGTTGCAAAATTTGAATTCAAGGTGAAAAATTTATCTACTCAAAACGATCAAATATACATTTGAAAACTTATAAATAACCCTTTGAAATTATGACATTTTTTGTTTCAGTTCAATACCGCCAGTTCAAAAAATTCTTCTTAGTGCAACACTGTCTCAAGATCCAGAAAAGATTAGTCGACTAGGACTGTTCCGACCCATCCTCTTCACGACAGTAAACTTTTCGACAGACGAGGACATCGACCTTGACAAACTCAAGGAAGAAACAATGACTCGTTTCACCATCCCGGAAACACTTGGCGTACGACTAATTGAGTGTCCGGCCGTGTACAAACCTCTGGCAGTTTTTCATATTTTGTCCCAAAAAGAACGCGTTGAAAAAACACTGGTTTTCACCAACTCAGGAACATCGGCCTACAGACTCTGTATCTTGTTGAAAATTTTGTTCAGAGACAAAAACATCGCTGTTAAAGAACTTTCATCGCAGTTGACACCGAAACAACGAGAAGACACTCTAAAACAATTTGCAGCAAACCAGTTCCATATGTACTATTTTTTTTAAGCGATTAATATTTAAAAAATCTACCATTTTTAATTTTTAGAATATTTTTTAACCTTGTTTGTGTCAATTTCAGACTGGTATCTTCAGACGCTTTGGCTCGCGGTTTGGACATTCCTAAAGTGACTATGGTAATATCGTACGACCCTCCGAAATACATCAAAGGATACATTCACAGGATCGGACGAACGGGAAGAGCTGGCATGAGTGGCACAGCTGTTTCCATAATAACTCCTGGCCAGCGGGAACATTTCACTCAGATGCTGAAGTCGTCAAACATGCCAGTGCCCGAAACTGAAACAGACGATTTTGATGAGCTTGCTGATACTTACGACTATTCCAGTCAACTTGAAAAATTAAGACAAAAGCTCATAGGAAACAAAATCAAAGTTTCAAAGTTGAAAAATGGCAAAGCTAGAAAACGTAAGCACTCGACTTGAATCTGCAAATCTTAAATGTAAATAATGTACATTTTTTTATAACTGAATTTTCAAATAAATTCATAAAAAAAAGTCATACAATTTTTGTAACTTCATTCCATTAACATTTTTAGTTCTTTTATAAGTCACTAATGAATTTATAACTATTGACTAATTGAAAGTTAAAAAAAGAGCGTTGGTCTAACTGAAAAATTTAGAAGCAACTTTTATTTGTGATCCAAAATGTGAATTTCAGAGTAAAAGTATCATGCAACTTTTTTCTTACTATTTCAATTTAAAATTATAATTGAAAATTGCACAACTATTGGTGCGCCGAAATGAAACATTGTAGAGCAAATTCTGTTCATTCTCCGAAATGTTCATTTTGGGGCAAATTTTAGTTAGTGCTCGAAAATGAAAATTGATGTATTTCCTTGACCATTTGAGATGGTTAAAAAGTGCAGGTCACGTGATCCTGAGGGCTCTGTGCGGTCTGTGTACAGGCCATGCGCCTAGGTGTGTGCGCAAGGTTGAAGTGACAAAATGGCTGCAGCCAGTGCAATATTATATGACGACGGGACGACTCGAAGTCTCAAGCGATAGAAAGAAAAAATGTAGAGACTCTATTGGGAACGTGTGACAGGTAACACTCATCAATCCAACCCGATGATAAGATGCCGCGTTCGGGATGCGCGAACTGACCACCGCGGACGTTCGTTCGCAGCAGACGGGAATGACGGATATTGACAGTCGGACACTTTGACAGAAGATAAATAAATAGTCGCGTTGACAATTTGGTCCGCCGCTGTGTGACTTGTTGCGATGCCGTGAATATGACAGACGTTCAAGATGACATCAAGTATGTAGAATGCATCTTTTCCTGTTTTTATCTTGTTGCTCTCAAAAATTCTCAAATGAGAAACTTTCACTCACCACAAATTTTTGCAAAATTTTTGCACCAGTTTTGTCTATTCACTTATCCAACTTTCACCAGGAACGATTGACTTTTGGATAACAACAATTTTTGTTTACCTGTCAAGCAGCTTTGAAAACTGCTTTTGCTTCGAAACTGTTTGATCCCTTCTTGTCTGTTTACAGTTTTGAAACACGTCGCACACACCGAAAGCTTTTATCACTGCGTCAAATTGAAATGACAGTTATTGTTTTTTGATCGGAACAGAAACCGAGTTGATTGCAAGAAAGAAAAAATTTAAACAATACTCGCCCCCATCGCACAGTGTTTATTGCTAGTGGCAGCTGACTGTTGGTGTTTTGTTATTGCGCGACAATGTGTGGACGTTTAATTGTTATCTATGCGATTTTGCGTGCACGCACTGTGCAAAAATTGCAGTTTTTACCTTGCAGTCTTTATTGACTGTCAAAAACAACAGTCTTCCTGACAGCCAAAAGCATGGATTACGATCAATAACTAAGGCATTTTTTTCGTTCCATTACAAGATTACAGGTAACTTGAATAACTTTTTTTTGTTCTTCCCTCAATAATGTTCATCAATTTAACATTTAATATCAATAAATGTAAAGTTTTAATGAGCGTTTAATCAGTAGCTAAAAGTTTGAATGAAATACAAAAGTTAATTAATCGAGTTTAAGAGATAAAATGAGAATATTTCGTAAATGAAAATCACGTTGATCAATAGACTGGAAAGAAAAAAATAATGGAACCTTGTAACGCGTTGAAGAGGAACAATTCGTTTTGAAATTTTAACACCACTGGACTTTTCATCGCGAGATTTGTTTATTTATAGTAACTGAAATTACTTTCGTTTTATCGATAATTATTTTGTTATCTTAATGATCATCATTTTAATTGACAATTTTCAAATTGAATCAACGGTTGCACGGACAGTGTCAGATTCGTATGCAAAGCACAAAAGGACTGTTATCTTTAGTCGAAAGTAGGACGTGAGTGACAACAAACCCGACAAACCACGTTTGCCAATTGACCGAACGCATGTTCACAAATTATTGTAATCTTATTCACATGAACCCTTTTATTTATCTCTCTCGTTCATTTTTAATCACGTTTTAACTTATTAAAAATCAATTTTTCAATTTCCTCCGACCATTAATTTTAACAATCTTTTTCAATTTTAAAAAAAGATTCAGACATTATTCACTATTTCGTCCCGACTATGATAATTTTCGTTCAACAATTGTTCACTGCATGATTTTGCATATGTAAATCGTATTAAAAATCATATTTCTGTTCGAAGTACCAAATCAGTTTTTTATTACTCACGATATTTACTACTACTAAGGTTGTAAATTTCACGATTAGATACTGCATCATATTTATATTCTAACGTTGTTATTTTACGACATTGAGAGATTTGCTTTTATGCGGCATTCTTTTTGACTGCAAAAAAATAATTGACATTTATAGTACACCAGCCGAGATGAACATAATGCGCAAATTGCGAGGGGCTAATAACGTCGGAGGTATGGCTTCTACGGGCAGCGGCAGTTCGGAGGAGGGCCCAGGTGCCACCTCGCAGCACACCGCGTTGGGTCTGATGCACCTGAAGAAATTGTTCTCGGAGTACACCCATCCGACACACCCTCTTTCGGATGCTGAACGCGACGACAAGTTGTATAATATGCTGCCATTGTTTTGCAAGGTGAAACTAAAAAAAGAAAAGTTCAAATAGATTGGAAAAAAATGTTATTACCTAACTAAAAAACAGCTTAATCAATTCAGAAAAAAAGTCAGTCGCAAGAAATAACAGAAAAAAAGAAATATTTGTAAAGTATTGATTTCAACAAGACTTGACAAGTGTTTAAGTAAGAAAAATTGAATCAACAAATTGATTGGATCAACAATTTGATTTTCCATTAAACAAAGGAAAATAAAAACGTAAAAAACAAACACTTGTATAGTACTGGGTTTGAATTCTGATACCCAATCGGTATTCAATTTCTCCTTAGTTTTACGCACGATAAATCGACCTGAAATCTTTTAAGTGTTTCGTCCCTTCACGAAACTGTTCCCTTCTGTAGACTGAAGAGATGAAAAAAAAGAGAAAGAAAAAAAAATAAAAATATGAATACTCTATTGAAGGTTTTCGGGACAAGTCCATCGGGGGACATGAACGAAAAATTCTGGGACATCCTGGCGTTTACGCAACAGGTTTCGAAGCTGATGGTCTCAGAGATCAGCCGAAGGGCGAGCAATCAGAGCACAGTGACAGCGAGCTGTGCGATCGTCAAGTTCCTCGAGATTGAAAACAGCGAGGAATCCAGCAATGGGTGGATGTTGCTCTCTGCATTGAATTTGCTAGCTGCTGGCGATGCAAACCTAATACAGGTGTGAAATTTGTGTTTGAAGAAAACATTTTATCTCTCTCTCTCTCTCAATATCAGAAAAAAAGTCATTCAATCAATGAAGATAATTGATTTGAAACGAAATTCAGTGACTTAAATCAAGAGTGAATTAAAACGAGAATCGAAATAAAATAATTCAAAATAGTATATTTTTAAACGTGATGACGCAAAGGTTTTAGGATTTATGGAAATGGAAATTGTCTCTTCTTTTATTTTATTTTTTTTGTGCTTCGAAAAGTTCATTTTAAGGACAAGTTTAAATATGCTAATCTCGCGAGTTATTTGAACGGCAAACATTTTTCCGATACGAAAGGCTTTTAATTATAACGAGAGAGATGGAAAAGCCAGGTTGAAAATTAATCGCACTTGTTTCCTCAGGCCATGACAACTGCGTCAGTTCCGTCGACCTTGGTGAAATGTTTGTACTTGTTTTTCGATTTGCCCGAGATGAACGAGGATGAAGCCGACGTGACGGACGCAAACAGCGAATTCACTCCGAGAGAGCGGCGGATTTTGTTGTTGAAGATATTTGTACAGGTGGCTATGAAGTTTATCATGACAAACAAAGTAGTTGGCTTTTGAATTTGAATCGCCACTCTGCTCGTAACTCGAGCTGGCTCGCGAATCGATAAACCGCTTGTAAATAATTGGTGTAATGAATTTGACGCAAAATCGATAACGTCAGTCTCATTGTAATCAATTGATTTTGCAGTTGTTGGTGAGATTATGTAGGTACCCTTATCCAGCGGAGGAACTCGCTCGTAAGGACGATCTCACGTTACTCTTCTCAGCGATCACCAGCGCCTGCCCGCAATACAACGTCGAGTGGCGTAAAGGCGCTGCTGAAGTATTAATGACCTTATCGAGACACGGATTGACACAAAATGTTGTCTCTTACATTCACAGTATGCATTTTCTTGTTAATTAATTTTTCTCAAGAAGTTAAATACAATTATTTGAAGAGGAATTCAAAGGAAATTATTGTTTATAAACTGTAATAGATTGTAAAATTTCAGATAAGGGCTGTATAGGACATTGCGTAGACAACATGCAACGTGTACCTGAATTAGCGCCGTTAGAGATTGTAGAGATGTTTGTGACGGTGTTCTGTTTTTTGAAAGATTCAAGTGAGGTCTCGCAAACGCTTTTGGATGACTTTCGAGCTTGCCAGGGATATATATTTTTGTCAGAATTCCTATTAAAGTGAGTGAACCATTTTTTCTTCAATCATATAGATTCAACATTGAAACCACAAACCTACCGTGGTGCAACGAACTTTATAAATAACTTATGACAAAATCAATGATAGAACAGATAGATGCATTGAATCGATTGGGTTTTTTTCTCTTTATACAGACACGCGCCGATGGAATTGGACCAGGAAGGTCGAACTGAGGCACAAGATGCGATACGAAATTTGGTGCTGATGCTAGCATCCCTGACCATGTGCGGTCATACTGAACTGAAACCTAGTCAAGCGAGCACTGGCACGCTTTTCAAAATGCTGAACTTTACTTTACCACAACCGAGTAACAGAGGTGAAATTAAATTCAATACGAATTCAATCCATCAAAGAAATCACACAATTTTCACATTCAAAAGTTGAAGTTTTTTTTATAAAATAAATGTTTGCAATTACAGGAGACAGTGTGCGAAATATCCAGGCATTCCAAGTACTGCAATCGGTGTTTGTTAAGTCGAGCTCGCCGTTGTTGTGCTGCACGATACTCGACGCGATATCCAGCGTGTACCATAGCGACAATGCAAATTACTTCATTCTGGAGTCACAGAGCACTCTGCCCCAATTCGCAGAGAAGATCCACCTAAAGAGCCCGGAAATACAGGAGAAATTTTTTCAGCTGTTGGAATTCATAGTGTTCCAACTGAACTTCGTGCCTTGCAAGGAACTCATATCTCTGTCGCTTTTGCTCAAGACTAACAATTCTGTGAGCTGCAGTATCATGTGCATGGAAACTCTACTCAAAATTCTTAAGTAATTACACTTCTTTAATCTTCAAGAAAACAATTCATACCCTCTTTGAGAAACTGTTTTGTTAATAAAATTAAATTGAAATTCTTCCAGGCATAATGCGATATTCAAAGACGTGTACAGAGAGGTAGGACTGTTAGAAGTGTTCGTCACCTGTTTGCACAGATATGCGACGCTATTGAAGGACAAACAAGCTGCCCACGACGAGGGTTCAGGTAAGTGCAAGGCTGAATCAAGTTGGTGGAGAAATTATTGATTATTCATGAGCGAACCTTTTTGCAGAGTACAAAATGTGTCCGAAACAGGAACGCCTAGGAAACTTAGTAATGGAATCATTGACAACTCTATTAGCCGGTAACACGCAGAATGCGAACGTGTTCCGAGAGTGCGGTGGTGCCAGGTGTGCGCACAATCTCGTACCTTTCATGGACTGTCGGTTTCAAGCCCTTGGCATCGTTCGCGAATTGATACTCAGCACTGGTGGCTACGACGACATGTTCACTCTCTTAGGTGTTATGCAATATGCGCCTTCCAATTCGTTCATTCTGAAAACGCACATTTTGAAGGTACATTTCCTTCTTTGATGTCTCTTCATTGAGAAAATTTCAAATCTCAAAGCAAATTTTAGATTGCTCTTTTTACGATGAGAACTGTAATCTTTACAGAACCAGATTGTGTCAGTTACAATTTTATTTTGTCATTGTACAAATGCGAAATTTTGTTGCAGTCTTTACTATCATGTCTTCGAGACTCGCACAGAACCCGAACATTGTTTCGAAAAGTCGGAGGATTTGTCTACGTGATGTCAGTTCTGGTATCCCTGGAAGGTCAACTAAGTTCGAGGTCATGGAAAAATGCAGAAACCAACGAGACGATACAGAGGACCCCGCAGGAGGAGGTCCAACTGTTATCTCTGCTGTACTATGTGTTTTATACGATCAGTACAGCGATGCGATTCGAGCCAGCGAACGCGAAATTCTTTCACCATGAAATTTGTCAGTCAAGTTTGTGCGACACTTTGCGACTGCTCGGATGCTTCTCCTCCAAGATCAAGCTCTCTGACACTAACGTGATGCTCAACCAAAGCTACCACAACATGTGGCTAACAATCTTCTCTGGGAGTGTCTTGGAGCCGGTTTTTCCTAACGAAGTGCCACCGACTTTGGGCTATGCTTGTTTGCTGTTTCGACTGCTTTATGACGTCGCTTTGGATACTTTTGATAAACCGAACTTGGCAGGAGTTGGCATGAGATCACCGATTCATAGACAGTCTAGCATCGAGGTAATTTTCAGAGTCCAAAATTTCAGTCCAGTATTCAAAAATCGGTCAATTAAAAATTTTTGATGAGTTTGAATATTTCTTTCGCAGCGTCAGAAGTCAATAGAGTCGCCAAACCCAAGCAGACGTGGCACAGTGATCTCGTTGAACTTGGCCCCACCTGCTCCGGAGCCGATTATAGTCCACCCTGGAGTGGTGGTTGGAATGTTGCACCTCTTACCGAGTATTATGGAGAAGAAAAATCTACCACTTTCATTGTCCCTGCAGATGTTCGTTGCAGAAGTGATCAAAAGTCTCGTAAGATCTGAAAGAAACCAACAAGTGATGTGCGACGCTGGCATGGCCGGAGAACTTTTGTCCATTGGAAGAGTAGCTCTGCAAGATGAGGCGCACCCTTTGCACCAACCTTTGCAGTATATCATTGAGAGATTGTCTGCACAGGCTTTGGAACCTAAAGATCTCAGGTAAAAATAAGCTTACTCATAGAAAATCAATTGGAGGAAACTAATTTATTCATCAACTGATTTAATCTGATCGATTTTTCAAAATACGTTTTTGCAGACAATTTTTGAGACTTGGAGATCCCCTATGTTGCATCTCATTAGATGATGTCGATCCAAATAAACCAAGAGGCGGACCAGTGCCTCTAACCCGGATTAAGACTCTGGTATCAATGACCACACCGAAAGATTTTCGAGCACACGGTTCTTGCACTTTGCCGCCGTTTGTTGAATTCGACATGAGCGCCGAAGGCTTCGCCTGTTTGTACATTCCAAGTGTTGCTCCCCAGAGCACCACTCCTCCCACCATCGTTGCCGCCGACACAAGTGTCCTGGGTGGAATCGGGTCAGGTAGGAGAAAAGAAACTCGTAGTATATTGAATCTGAACGAATTTAATCTTGAAAAGTAAAGTTCAGTGAAATTGTAAAAACTGTAGAGCAATTTTGATCCGATTGGTTTCAGGTGACAGGATGTTTCCGCCGCAAACTGGTTTGACCTACAGTACGTGGATTTGTATCGACAAATTCAGTGACCCGCGAAAAGATCCGCACTGTGTAAGACTGCTGACTTTGGTTCGTACCCCACCGTCCTCCTCGCAAGATCTCATTTGTCTCACAGCAATTTTAAGTGCTCGAGATAAATCCATTATTGTTTCCACACAAGAAACTCCTATTACACAAGGTGGGACTAAATTTGAATTCGAAATCTCAAATTTGAAGATAAAGAAACTTGTAGTGTGATTTAGAAATTAAAAATTAATTTGATGATTTTAGATGTTGGCGAATGGGAACCAGAATCCGTAAACGAGCACGTCTCCCGAGTTTGGTATCCCGATCTTCTTCACGAAGGCCAATGGCATCACATAGTAATTGTTTTGAACCGTGCTGTTTTGAAAAATTCGACATACTCCCTGTACCTGGACGGACAGCATATCCACAGTCAAAAATTACACTACATCTCACAGTCACCTGGGGGTGGAGCTGCGAACCTAACAGTTCCCTCGCAGGTTTACGGGTACATCGGAACACCACCTTGCTGGTACAGAAACTCTCGTCTAACGTGGAAACAGGGACCTTGTCACTTGGTAGAGGAAGTTTTCAATACTCAGAGTGTCCTGACCTTGTTTAAACTAGGTCCTCATTATATGGGAAGCCTGCAAGCACCTCAACTATCAAGTACGAAACTTTTTGATCTCTTTCACCTAATTTTTACTCTTGTTTGTTTTCTAACTGAAAACTTTGTTCAAACTAGGACCTGAGCCGTTACCACCGCTTGTTGGGGAAGAAAAAGTTGTGTTTGGATTGAATGCCAAAGCTATGTCTCAATTGACACATGCCAAGATAAGAAAAGTTTACAGCAGAGTTGATAACCAGTCCATCGCAAAACAGCACGGCATGTCTTCTCACGAGAACGCAACTCCGATTAGAGTTTTGCATAATTCTGCGGGCCATTTAAGCGGACCTGCTAGGCCACTGGGTGGAGTTGTTGTTGGGTACCTTGGAGTCCGCGTTTTTAATCCTCGACCTGTTGCTATCGTGATTGATAATGTTGGCGGTTGTTCTGTACTCCTAGGTTGGTTGAAATTTGTAAAATACATCCAGGAAATATCTGTTTTGCAAAACTTATAACTTTGACTTATAACCATTTTCAACCGATTTTTATGTTCTGGATTTTTGTTTTAGGGATGATTGCCATGGCACAAGATGTGGAATCTTTGTACGCAGCAGTTAAGGCCCTGGTTTGTGTAGTGAGATCAAACCAAACAGCTCAACAGGAAATGGATAGACGAAGAGGTTACCAAACATTAGCGATGCTTTTGAGAAGAAAATGTCCCTTGCTGAATAGCCATATTTTACACCTGACCTTCAGTCTTGTTGGGACTGTTGATAGTGGACGAGAAACTAGCGCCATTCCTAATGCCACTGCTTTTCAAGATTTGTTGTGTGATTTACAAGTAATTATTCCCTTAAGAAACCATTTTCATATTTTTTTTTCAATTTGAAAAACAAAATGGTTACAAATATTGTATTCTTGAATTGTTTTTAAATTAAGGTTTGGCATGAAGCTCCTGGAGAACTGTTACGATCGCTGTTGGACCATTTGTACGAACTGATAGCAGAGTCGAGTGAAAAGCGTGCAAATTTTCGACTGATGCGAGACTTGCAACTGGTCCACAAGTTGCTGCACATTTTGAGCGACGTGAAACAGAACTTGACGAGACAAGTGCTTTTATCCTTACTGGGAGTCTTGTTGGGACAACCAAGACAAGCTGATTTGTTATGGTACAATGATAAAACCCTGAAAATTTCATTTTCATCTTGTTTAGTTTCGCTTCTTTTATTCAAATTGTTAATTTTGCACTGAAATTTTTTCAGGTTTGGTCAATATGTAGTTGCCACTTTACCTTTGAGTTCAGAAAAACATATGGTTTTACGAGAAAACGAAGGACCCAAAGAGGGCGAGGGCGAGAGTATCCTTCTAAGAAACAGATGCTTGCAATTGTTACATTCGTTGTTGTACAATGATTCTAAGATAAATGTCAAGTAAGGAACACAGCATCGTTAATCAAACAAGTTTTATATGTTAATAAGTTACTGTAATAAGAAACAAAAATTCTTTTTCACAGTATGTGCGAAGAAGTTGCGAAAGTGTTGGGTCTTGACTGGGTACTTTTGTTCCTTCAAAGTGGACTTCATAGGACTACAGTAATGTGGGGACTTCGTATCTTAGTGGCTTTGTGCTCTGCACCTTCTATCCTGCAAAAATTCAAAGAAGGAACAAGTAATGGTGGTTGGCTGAGACATACTGATCACAACAAAGTTGCCATGGCATTAGGTAAATCATAATTTATAACTTTACTCTCATAATTTTAATCAGTTGTAGAATTTTTGTGATTATTTTATTTTTTGAGCAATTTATTAATATTTATTGTTTGATTGTTTGACTAGGCTGTCCTCCACAAATGAGTGGAGGAGAAACAAAATCAACTGGCCTCAACGTCCCGGGTTTCCAACACCTGAGCTGGCTGCTACCTCAGCATGTGGATCTTGTTCCAGAGTTATACTTTCTGTTCATTGCTTTGATGATGGGTCAGCCGACTAAATTACTGCCTGCAGATTCAAAAGTAAATTTATTCGTTCCATAAATTTGTCAATGAAAAAATGAAATACATATCGAGAAGTGATGGTTTAATTTTGGTTTTACTTTTTAGCTGGATCTTGACAACGTTTGGAACTTCATGTTTGGTGTACCAGCGAGTCACTCCCTATCATCTTTTGCTAGTCGAATAAATCTCTGCCCTGAGGCAGTTGTAACGTTACTGACAATGGTTCGAACCATGATAAACAACTACTCCAATTGGTTAGTAGAATTTTGCAAACAAAAAAAACATTTAAACCAAACCTCGTTTCTAATGTTTTCTCCTCTTTTTTGCTTAGCTCAAAAACATTACCAGACTGGCTGAACGATTACCCAGTGACCATCATCCAACTTCTCTTCTTTCTCTATCACAATTTCACCGACTTTATGCAAGCGTTTATGTCGGCTGATGTTGTGGGTGCTTTGGCTTCGACATTATTTCCGAAATCTACAAGCGGCAGCCCAGACAGTTCTGGTGCAAGCACTCCAGCCGATGAAGTATGCAACTAAAAATGTGTCCTATCCAAAAACAAAAAATATAACAACTCATCCAAAACAATAAACTAACAAAATGTTTGATAACTTTTAGGAATCAGTGCTAGTTCGACCACCTTCAAAAGACATTGGTCTGACCGACCACCCAGCAAGAAAATTCGTGATGGACTTCTTGCGAGTCATCATCGTTGATTCTCTGTCTCTCCCTGTGAGTGCTAAGACATCTCCAGTTATCGATCTTGTACTCGAGGCTGGACCTGAACACGCGTCAACAAGTCAACAAACTCAGTACCAAACCGAGATTCTAACTATTTTGATGGAACACTTGCTGGTTGCCGACGTGCTAATTGGAGAGCAGGCTGCGTTGCCAGTAGTGCCGGGTGGTTCGAGCAATAATATCACCAGCAACGTGTGCTATGTCACCGCAAGGATCGTTGACAAACTTTGGCAAGGTAGCAACTTCGGAGAAACTTTGGAAATAAATCTTCTTCTTTGTACATTTTGAAAACATATTTCACGATTTTTATTTTTACAATTGATGATTTTAGGCTCGTTAACAAAAGATCCCCATGACGTTTTTGATTTTATCGTCAAACTAATCGGTCAAGCTAAAAGAAGACCAGGAGCAGTCAGCATGGAGGGACTCTATCATTGTTTAAACAGGACAATTCTATTTTTACTATCGCGAACAACGGATTCAGTTGCTGATCAGATGGCTGTTCTTGAAGCTCTACACAAATTAACCAATCACCGGTACAAAATCAAATAAATAACAAGATAAAAAATGAACTAAACTGTCGCCTTTGAACTACAAATACTCATTTGAAATTGCATCATTAATTTTGTATCAATTTGTTGGAACAGGTTGCTAGTGTTTGGTGCTGGAAATCACGAGTTGGAATTCGTGGGATGTCTGACATACTGTCTGCTTCAGTTAACAGCGGACATTAAAATAATGCTGGACACGAACATGCGAACCACTTGGCACGTAAATCCTCAAGTGGAGTCCAGTGACGACCGACTGACGTCGCATCAGGGCAACAATCTGATCGCAGTTGCGGCCAATCGAGTTTGGGAGGAGTTGTACGTGTGCAAGAAGCCCGCTATTGAGGAGGTCTTCAAAATCACTCTGCCCCATCCGGCCAGCAACGAGCGTGCTCCTGATCTTAAGGGCTTGAGGGAGCACATTCACGAGGCAGCCACCAGATTGTGGTACAATTACATCGGTCTCGAAACCAAGGCGCCTTATCGTGGCGCTGTCCCTTGGGAGCTACATAATCAAATTCAATCTGTACGTGACTATTATCAATAGTAACATTTTAAATTCAACATCATTTTAATTCAAATTATTAGAGGTGTATTAGATTTGTTGTTGGAAAATTTTGATTTGACTATGTTTTATTTGTATTTGTAGAAAATTCAAAAAGTAACAGGAGGATTGACAAGACTGGCAAGTAGAACGAAAGTCAAAAGAGATGAATCGGGCCGAGTGAACAAAACTCGGTTGCATCAAAATACCGTCGCCCAGTGGACCGAACAGCACGTTGCACTGGTTCGCGAATTTGCAGCAGCTAAAAAGTTACAGTTCCAGCAGACAAATGAACACACTCAGCGATATGTTTATCAAGTATGATCCAGTTGATCCTTTTGGATTAATTTGTTTGAAAATTGTGAGTTTTTGTAAAACTTGTTATAATTTCTTTGTAGGAGTGGCTGCAGACTGAAACAGAACTGACGAGAGAACGTGGGTTATGGGGCCCACCCACTCCAACAAAATTGGATAAATGGATGTTGGACATGACAGAAGGACCTTGTAGGATGCGCAAAAAAATGATGAAGAACGAGTTGTTCTATATTCATTATCCTTACAGACCTGAATTAGAGCATCCTGATAACGTAAGTTTAGCATAATGTTGTAAATTAAAAAACAAAACAAAACATGGGCTTTTTGATTTAATGAAATATCTTTTATTTCAGAAACAACTCAAGTACAAAGTAGCCTCGAGTATGGACAGCAAAGAATATTATTTGAAACAATTAGGAAACGCGTCGGGCATGTTTGAGCGTGAGAAAGATCCTGTAATTGATGAAGTACCTTTGAGCATGAATGCAGGTTCGACTGAGAGCGAACCACCTATGGTACCCTGTACCTTGGAACGTCACGCTAGCGAACCGGAGGAAATTATCGAAGACAACGAACCGGAAGAGGAGATCAGCCAAACTGTCCCTGATAATCAGACATTGCTGAGATTATTGGAAGAACATGAAAAAGTGTGTTTTTTTACATTTTAGAAAAACAAGAAAAAAACAACTTTGCTAAATAAATCTTTTTTTAGATAAGCCACATGTTCCGGGTTGCTCGGATTCAAGGTTTAGATACGACTGAAGGACTTTTGTTGTTTGGAAAGGAACACTTTTATGTGATTGATGGGTTTACTTTGCTCAAATCTCGAGAAATTAGAGACATTGAGAGTTTACCAGAAGCTTACGAGCCAATTCTACCGTCACCTGGCTCGCCTAGAAGGTCTAGAGCTATGAGACAATGCTCGAAATTCAATTATGAAGATATCCGGTGAGATTCACCAATAAAAACTATTGTGATTTATTTATTTTGAAAGACACTGCTTTGCAAAATCTTTTTCTAATTGACAAAAACCCTAATTTAACAAATGAATTTTAAAAAGTCACACTTAAATTTTTGTCTGAGTTGTAAAAAAACAAACATATTTTTGAACTAAACTAAATTTCATTCGTGAATTTTGTTACAGGGAGGTACACAAAAGACGATACTTGTTACAACCAATGGCCCTGGAGGTATTCAGCGCCGACGGTCGCAATTATTTACTGGCTTTCCCGAGAAAGGTACGGAATAAAGTTTATCAGAGATTTATGACTTTTGCCACTGCCATAGCAGATAGCGCACAACAGTCAGTCGCCGGACAAAAAAGAACAGCGAGCGTCGAACAAGCCACCGGACTGTTGTCGAATATCATCGGCGATACGTCTGTGACCCAACGATGGGTGGTATGTACCAATTTCAAATTTCATGGAGTTTTCTTTTTTTAATTTCAACACGGTGGTAACAAAACGTTCAATTTCCTTTTTTTAGAGAGGAGAGATATCAAACTTCCAATACTTGATGCACCTAAATACTCTGGCAGGTCGTAGCTATAATGATTTGATGCAGTATCCGATTTTCCCTTGGATTTTAGCGGATTACGACAGTGACGAATTGAATCTAACAGATCCTGCAACGTTCCGTGATTTTGGCAAACCAATGGGTGCGCAGAGTCCAGAAAGACTTGCACAGTTTAAAAAAAGGTACAATTTTGTTTCAGAGATTTACTTTTTAAAAAGAAAAAGAATGAGAAATAAGACAAAATGATTTGATGAGTTTTTTTAACTTTTTTGGCAGGTTTAAAGAGTGGGATGATCCTCATGGAGAAACACCACCATATCATTATGGAACCCATTATTCTTCTGCTATGATTGTGTGTTCGTATTTAGTGAGAATGGAACCGTTTACTCAACATTTCTTAAGACTTCAGGTAAGAAACAAGGTTTTCAAAAATTGAAAAAGAATCACCTTTTGTAATTGAATTTTTAAAATACATTTTTTGGTTTTTTTATCTAGGGGGGACACTTTGATCTTGCGGACAGGATGTTCAACAGTGTCAAGGATTCGTGGCTGTCAGCTTCAAAGCACAACATGGCCGATGTGAAGGAACTGATACCAGAATTTTTCTATCTGCCTGAATTTCTCAACAATTCAAACAATTTTGATCTAGGTAAATCTTAAACTACTTTTCAAAAAATTTTATTCCTGGGAATAGACTTTTTAATTGTTGTAAAATGATTTTTAGGTTCAAAACAAAGTGGTGTGATGCTTGGTGACATAGTGCTTCCACCATGGGCAAAACAAGATCCTCGGGAGTTTATAAGAGTTCACAGACTAGCTCTCGAGTGTGATTATGTGTCGCAGCATTTGCACCACTGGATCGACCTGATATTCGGCTATAAACAAAACGGCCCGGCTGCCGAAGACGCGGTCAATGTCTTCCATCATCTTTTTTACGAGGGGAATGTTGATATTTATAAGTAAGCATTATCGGAATTGAAACAAATAAGTTTGAGATGAAAATTAAGCAAACGAGATTGAAATTAAAACAACAATGGTTTTTTTCAGTATTGATGATCCACTGAAGAAAAACGCAACAATAGGTTTCATTAACAATTTCGGCCAGATCCCGAAACAACTTTTCAAAAAGCCCCACCCGTCGAAGAAAATGTCGCAAAGAATCAGCGTAATTGATCCGAGCCCCCTCAGTCCTAGTCTTAGTTTCAACAACTCGGATCGATTATTCTTCCATTATCTAGATAATCTAAAACCATCTCTACAGCCGATCAAAGGTACATTTGAAATTAAATTTAGTAAATTTAGTATATTTTGTTTGTAAATCGACCATAATACGATATAGATTGTAAAATTTTACGATCCCTACCCTAGACTTTACAGTTTACATCGCATTTTGTACAATCATCATTTTCACAGTGGAAAACTAAAAATATTTTCGTTTCAAAGAAATAGGTGCATTGTAATTATTTATGTTATTTTCTAGAGCTTAAAGGTCCCGTTGGTCAGATCTTGCACATCGACAAAGCCGTTTTGGCGGTGGAGCAGAACAAGTGTCTAATCCCGCCATCTTACAATAAATACGTTGCATGGGGTTTCGCAGACCTTTCTCTCCGAGTGGGCAATTATGATAGCGAGAAAGCCATATTTGTCTCCGAAACGATCATACAAAGTGGCGGCGAAATCGTTGCCTGCGTCTGCCCCTCGGCCAAGTTAATAGTCACTGCCGGCACTAGTTCGGTAAATCTCCTCATATCCTACAAACCTATTTTCAAAACAAAAAAATACGAAATTACAAAATTACAATTCAATTTCAAATTCGTTTTGTTAAATAGGTTGTCACAGTTTGGGAATATACAAGACGACAATTATCAATAAAACAATGTCTTTACGGTCACACCGACGCTGTGACTTGTCTGGCATCCAGCACAGCTTACAACGTGATAGTATCCGGCTCGAGGGATGGCACAGCGATAATCTGGGACTTGTCCCGATGCCTTTTCGTTCGTCAATTACGCGGCCATGCTGGACCGGTTGCAGCTGTTGCTATCAACAATTCAACGGTTCGATACATTTTCGTTTATTCGCTCTGGTATAAAAAATTTTAGAAATTGTTTTGATAACATTTTTATTGCTTTTCATTGCAGGGTGACATTGCAACTTGTGCAGCAACTTGGTTGCATGTCTGGAGTATCAATGGGGAAGAACTGGCGAGCGTGAACACTTGCGTTGGCCGAGCTGATAGAATGCAGCAGATACTTTGCGTTGAATTCAGTCAAACCCATGAGTGGGATGCTCAAAATGTGATCATGACTGGATCCACTGACGGTGTTGCTCGGGTTCGTACTGAATTTTGAAGAATTACTACAATTTAGAAAAAAAATTAAAAAATAACTTGTTTAATTGAATTATTGAACTATTAGATGTGGTCCATGGATTACGTACAAGTTCCCATAGAAGACGAAAAGATAGAAACAAAGAGAAAAAAAGAAGAGAAGAACAAAGAAGAAAACGAAGAAGGTCCGCCAAAAGAAGTGACTAAAAAACGGGTCAAGGAATTGGTCAAACAAATGAGTATCTCAGCTGAGGAATCTGGTAAGTTTTAATAATTTTCATCGTAATTTTGTCTCGATAATTAACGTTAACAAAATGTTTGATCCTAAAACTTGTTCTTTTAGCTGCTACACTAGCAAAAAGTGGTTCCGAGAGCAGTTTATCAGACGGTGAAAATGCGAAAGAAGTTTCGCGACAGGAGGAGAAGGAGGAATGTTCGGAGAATGAGTCTGACAACGAATCCAGCAACAAGTCAACGTCGCAGAACTCGTCGACTGTTGTTCTAAGGCGAAAAAGTCGTGGTAATCCGATGTTCAGGAAAAGCGAAGGGAGTAATCGCACGGAAAGCGAGGGTTCTCAGACAACGTAAGGCTTGATTTATATTTCAAAATAAACGACAGAGAGTTTGTACGAAAAGGATTAAACAGTTATTTTTCTTTTCTTTTCAGTGAGACAGCAACGATTTCGGTTGATTCAGACGGTGCCCTGCGGACGAGCAAGAGCGACACAAGTTTGACGGACAGTTTTGTGGTGATTACCGAAGCGGACACTAAACCGAAGAAGATTAATTTGCAAAACGTTTTGAGGGAGGGTTTCAAGTGGCAGAGGCAGTTGGTTTTCAGGAGCAAATTAACTATGCACACTGCCTATGATCGCAAGGACAATACGAAACCAGCTTCTATTACAGCCCTGGCTGTTTCAAGGTACACAAAATTTTTATAAAATTCATTGAATTTTTTAACATTTTAACATTGAATTTTTTCATTTTTCTGATTTCAAATGATTTAATTTTTGTTTCAGAGATCACAGGACGATTTATGTAGGCGATACTCGAGGACGAGTATTTTCATGGAGTGTTTGTGAGCAGCCAGGACGCACAGTTGCTGATCACTGGTTAAAAGATGAAGGTGCGGACTCCTGCGTTGGTTGCAGAGTACGTTTCACACTGTACGAACGAAAGCACCACTGTCGCAACTGTGGCCAAGTGTTTTGTTCAAAGTAAGAGTCTTTATTCATTCCTACAAATAAAGTTGAAAATTATTTAAAAATTAACAAACAATTTTTTATGTTTAGGTGTAGCAAATTCGAATCAAAGATATTGCGTCTGGGCATTCCCAAGCCAGTGCGAGTATGCCAGACTTGTTACCTATCCCTCCACCCACAACAGAGCACGGAAAGCAACACCTAAAGCCACAAATTCGACGTGAATATTTCCTCCGACAATTTGTACATAGTTATGTAAACGCGAGTCAACCGTGGAATCGTTACGTTCAAAACCCGAGAAACCTTGGTGACAATATCTCTTGTCAAACTGAGCGCTGGGAACAAAGTATCAGTATAATCGACAATTCGCGAGACTCCGCGTTAATTTTGGAACTTTGACATGTGTGAACGTGAGAGTGCGGCTGTGTGTCTCTAGTCATATTCGCGAGAAGCCTTGTTTCTAAACGTTTACAACGAAAACGGCTGTTATTGATTTTTCATTTGGTCGTTTTTTTTCTTAGTCGATTTTGTTTGTTCGATCAAACATCTATTAATGGCCTTCCTAAAGAGAGAAAAGAAAAACAGGTCAAACTGTGTCAAATTCTCGCCGGTTGTGTCGTGATTTTTGGACATTCCTTTTGAGATGTCGTGATTTAGGCGGTTGTGTAAATAATCATTATCCTTAATTTCATATCTTGAGATTGTGCTTTTCGCGATATTAATTTTTAAGTTTTAACGTACAGCTTTTGTTTGAAATTGTGATGTTAGTTTATTTTCAACCTTTTGACAACAATTTTAATGTGATAGAGTTTTAAATGTTTGATTTGAAGTTTTTTGAACTATTTTAGTTGATTGACTTTTTTCTCTGTTGTTTTACGTTGTGTTTTATTAGCTTATTTATTTTATTTTACGTCATTGTGTCTTTGAACATGAATGAATTTTAATGGTAACGATGTTTAAACGTTAGTAGGTATCAAGAAGAACTTAAATACATTAAGAAGAACAATTGTAAAAAAATCTTTTACAAAGAACAAACCAAAGTGTACATGTTTGTTGTCCTTACAAAGTTCGATACCTCTTGACGCAATTGGAACAAACAATTTTCAAACATTTGTGAGAAACTTTGTTTTAATCATTTGTTTAAAAAAGAATAAAAAGGCAGGATACAATTACGCAAGTAACTGTTGTGGTCTTGTACAAAAACAGTTTCATGTGGATTTCAATTTTTGTCTGTTCATTTTTGAAACCGATTGCATTTATTGTTTGTCCTTCCCTTGGCATTTATTTGTGCACTTGCACAAACGAAAATGAACAATCAAATATTTACCGATGGGAAAATGTCAATCTCAAATAAGTCCCCTTGCGTCCGTTTTATGAACGTGAACTTTTGTTTGTCAAGTTATTCGAGCATGAAGAATAGTTGCACATGTGCCATTCGATACATCCACAGCCAAGTAACAATTCGTATCGTCTGTCATTGCGCCAAAAATTCGGGTCAAACGTCTCTTTTATCTCACTGAGATTTTTACATTTATACCATCTTTTTTAAAAGCTAACATTTCGTTTTTAAAAAATTTCTATATTCTTTCAATATGACTTGTATTATAAAGTTTAACATAACAGTTTGATATCGATTTTGATTTTCGCACACGAAGTAATGTTATGTGTTCAAGTAAAATTTCGTTCGAGCTTGGTAAAAGTCAACATGAAAAATGTATCAAAGTTGTGTATTTATTTCACCGATGAAATAAAGGAGAGAAAAAACAAACAAACAAACAAACAAATTGAATGCAATTTTTTATCGATCGCGTTTCGTAACGACATAGAGACTTTTTATTTGCTGTGACGACGAATGGAACATTGTATAATACAAATTTACCATAAAGAAACAAAAGGAAATATAAATATAGAATTGTAAATCACTGCGATAGACAATACTGTCTTGATGGGACATGATAGTAATAGAATTTCTGTAAAGTGTCCTGTTGTAATAGAAAAGTCTGTATAAAAAGGCAAAAAATGAAAAAAAAAGTTGTAAAAGAGTACTAAAAAAGTTGAAAAAAAGCATTATTCAAGAAATTGATTCAGCATCCTAGATTCGTTTGACAGTTTAGGGTAGTTTGTGACTGTATAGATCAGAATGTAAGAGCACCGAATCGTCGATAGCCCATGCGAAATTTGCACAATTTTATTGTACACACAGAAAAAAACGTTAAAAAATACAAAGAGAAAATGAAACAATGCAGCTAATCTTTAACAATTATTTTTCGCAGGTGCAATAAAGAGAAACCTAATCTTTTCTAGTCAAACGTTTGTTGTTGTTAGTTTTGACTTTTGTCTCGTTTGTCTGACTTTGTAATTTATAAATGATTATACAAGACCTGATATCGTTCGACAGAAAAAAAAATCAAAGAAAGAAACAGAAAAGATAATCTAATCATTGAAAAAAGTTAGTTTTAAATTGCGAACGATATCACTCGCTTCGACATTTTGGTATTGATTTGTCAGTATTATCCAAGGATGCTTCTTTACATTCTTTGTACATAAGACTTAAGATAAGAGGATCTTTTATATGAACCGTTTCTTGTATATTTTTTCATACGAACAACTAAAAAAACAAAGAGGTAGTCAAACAAACGCAAAAAAGAGAAAAAATATTACAAACAAATATGAGTAAATAGAAAGAGAGAAAAAAAAGGTTGTACGAGAAACTAATGAAACAGGACGTTGGAAGTAGAGTCATCGAGTTGGCTGACAAGTAATTGGTTAATATCACTCCCTAACTCATTGCCAAATGAGAACGATAAGACTTGATCAAAACCGAGGATCAACGCTGGCTCTTATCAGCCGTGCGTTTTCGTTGAGGTCCGACTTTTTTCACTTGTCTTCGGGACGAAAAGCTCTCTTTGTCTCGCTGGCTGTCCCAATTTACAATCCTTCTTCGAGTTTCTGACGGAGAAAATTACTCATTTGTCAAACCAACTTTGAAACTTCAATTCAACCTTCTCACAATCTTGTAGGATAAACCAATCGAAGATTTTGTTTTGTTTTTTGTTTCAATTTAACATGATGGAACGATTAGAAGAGAGACAAAAGTACCGGATTTGATATGTAGTTGGCAAATGTGTCGCGAGACCTCAGATGAATTACAATTAATTGTACATATGATGCGGTTGTTGTATCGATGAACATTGGTGTTGCGTCAAGTGGACACAAACACAAGCGCAGATTTTCACGGAGACTAAAACAAGAAACTGTATTAATCAAGCGTCACATGTATGGCTTATACAATCTAATTCAATCATGTAAATGCATGTAATTGATGCGAGCGATGTTGTTGCGAGTGAAAGTAAACGGAACATGGGCGTATTTAGTTTATCGCATAGATGATATTATAAATAACAAACAAAAACAAAGATATATAAACAACAAATACATGTATATTGTACGTATATAAACTTGCTAATGACAAAACAGAAACGATCATTTACAATTGTATGTACATCAGTTTTAGAATACGAAACATACTGTATAGTAGATGTTAATCTATATGATTATATTAAATGGTCTAAAATATTACAAACTGTTTTTTAATCTGTTACATCTTCTGTTTCAAATCAACTACACTTTAACTAGTTTTGACTTTTGTTTGATAAAAACGAACTATCCGATTCAGGTATAACTTCTGCATCAAATTTGAACATCTCTGGCGAAGCAACATCCGGAGAATCAGGTGCTAATAACACTGTAAACAAATTAAACTCAAAACTTTCAAATCTTTGTTTCCTGATATTGAATTTTTTTTACTTCGGCTTTCAATGTACCTTCGCTTCTCGAACTTTCAAAATCAACGACTTTTCTCTGCAGAATATTCTGAAAGATTTTTTTGCGAAGATCTTGACAAGACAAGGCGTGTCTAGCATTCGAATCAAACCTCTCCTCCTCGTCTTCTTTCACAAATTTAAGACTTTTCGGCTCGACTTTGACGTCAAGCAGATTTTCTTGCGACGTTTTAATTGAAACTGATTGTTGTCTCTTCAAGTTGGGTTTTGTGTCGTCGGGTGTGACCATACCGAAATAATTGTAGTACTCATTTGACGCTGCTATCTCCTCGCTGGCGTTTAGACTGACGTTCGGACTATCCCAGTTGACTAACATCGAGTTCAATCCTTCTTTTTCCATTTCGCTCCATTGCGCCAGGTAATTAACCGATGATTGCGAGTCCAGGGTCGAGTTGTGCTTAAAAGACTGATTAACTAAAACAAAAAAAATCGAGTAAGAAAGAAAATATTGCATTTTATGCAAAACGAAAAAATTGATTTACATAGAGTTTCGTCATCGCTGCTATCTTCACTGAATTCTTTGGAAAATGGATCAGTGACGTTGAAGACTGATCTAATTTGTGCACCGATACTTTTACGACTCATCGTTCCAGTTTTTTCTACGTAAGTTCTGCAACAAAAATGTTGTAATGCTTTTTTAAACAAAATTATTCATCTTTAAATGATTGTCTTGGAAGTTAGAAAAATGAAGAGACACACTTGCGGCTCTTATTTGTTTGTCGTTTTAATAAAAGCATCACCTTATGTACATCTGATATTGAGAGTAGGAATATAATGTTTTCTAGAATCACTGCAGGTGTGTTTACAATAGTCGTATTGAATTACACCAACAGAATGGAGTTTGTGTAAGATGTACAACTTTATGTATATCTGCTTTCATTTTTGTTTCATAAGGGAATGATTTTATGTACTTGAAATGAAGACTAAACATTGCGCAATACTCATTTCCAGCCGGAGGAGAGGATAAGCCGGAGAGAGAGAAGGCGAAGAAACATAATGTGTCTGAATTTACTGTTGTTGGATTTTCATAGGTCAAATATTTGTTGTTTACGGCACGATAAAGAAGAGGAGATAATAATGTTTACATTGATATTAAGTAGCATTCAATTGCATCAATCTTGTAAGTGAGATTAGAACGAGCCACTTGAATATGTATGGTGATAAATCTAAAGATCATCTGCATAATGCGAATGTTTACATTTAACTATAACTTTACGTGATATCATTAATCACGAAGACGAACGGATTAGTGGACCGGGTTTAATCTCTTTACGAAATATTTGTTTATACATTTTTTTGTGGTTTTGAATTTGTTTTCGCGCATCCAATTTTGGTCACAAATTCATTTAAATACAATAAAAACACCAACAATCACAATTGCAACTGTAAAAACAATAATGCTATGCCGTAACATCACATTTTGATTTTCGAAAGTCTCATGCATAACGTCATGCGTTGATTGGGTGACCAAAATTTGTATGAAATTCATAAAACGTTAATAACAATCAAAATCATACATTTAAAAAATCTTTTTTCTTCAAAACTTAAAATCCAGCTCGCTCGTTTCCTTTGTTAACAAAGAGGCGCAGAATCGCAGGGCCCGCAGCCAAGGTAGTCCGTTCCTGAAGAGCCCAGGCTTTCAAACTCGAGATTTGTCAGCTCGCTGGCGCTCCCTGTAGGGCGCTGCGACAACTAAAGTGTTGGCCTGTACGCCTGCACCTCGGAGGCCGTGTCCGCGAGGTACTACGGGACTGTTGGGATCGTAGTCTGCGCCATATTTGTTGTTGTCGCCAATGGGGTAGGGTAGGCCAGGTCGGCCAGGCCACAGGGAATGCGATATCGCTTGTCTAGGACAACAAGCTCGGTTGGTGTGTTTGGTTGTGATTGTTTCGAGACTCGTTGAGTCAGTTCGTCGGTTGAGTTCTCGGAGTAGAGCGCCCGGGAAGACATTGACGAGTCGCGCGTCATGTCGCTTACATAAAACTGCGCTGCGCTCGATCTCAGCTGTGTCGTCGTGTTTTGTCTGTCGAGTGCGCGAGTGTCAGATCGCAGCCTGGCCTGGCTTTGTTTCATGCGTGGCCTAAGCGTCCGGTGCTCCTTTTGTCAGTGACGTGCCAGCAAAACTCGACCGTCCAGGTGAGTCGATGTCACCCAGTTGTCAACTTTGACAGCAACGCTTCATACTAGTTCATCTTTGCTTGCTCCGATTAACTTCACTCCGCGATCCTTACCATCTCTTTTTTTAAATCAAAACAGTTACATTTCTTTTTTTTTTCAAATTAAATTTGAATCGACAACGAATTTCAAGTGATGTAAACGGTCATTTAAATCCATAACTGATACCTTTTTCCTTTTTTCACCCCAACTTGATGGTTTCAGTTTGTGATTAGTCAAATTGAGTAGAGCAATGAACTAAAGAATAATAAATTGATCTGGAATTGTAACGAGTTATTTTCGGTTTTTCGAATATAAAGTTGGGTAAAAATAGAGTTTATTGTTTCATGGAAGTGATTAGTTACCTTTTAACTCGCCGTTTTCTTTGTCCCAAGATTCAGTTTTTGGAGTTAACAAAGTACTTGCTTTCATTTTGTTGGTTCAAATGATGTAAATTTGTTGTTCAACGAGAGATAAATTGATGTCCCAAAGGGAAAAGGGAAGTTGCAAATGCGAGTTTATTGTGCAGCTGCTCGATATGAAATGGTAAACAAAAAAAAGAGATGCGCACGGAGGTCTTCGAGTGTTTTTTCAAATCGTTTGCGTTGGTGTTTTCAAGCTCTTTGAAATTCATTTTTTTTAGTTTCGCTGGGTAGGGTTTTCAAAACAAAAAGCACCTTTATGTCAACTAATTTTTCGCATTCTCATTAAATAACGTTTTACAACAAACCTAAATAGAAGTGAATAACAAATAAGAAACAACAAATATATACTTTGAAATTGATTAAAATTGAAATGATTACGGAAACTGCTGCGCTAAAACTTTTGTTTTCCACAAATTGGAGCACGTAAAAGTCATTGAAATTGAAGTTTGGAAAAAAGTGACTTCAAATATTTGTCCATACAAAAAAGGCACTCGCTTTCCACCATCTGCTGACAATTGTCCGCATGGCATTAATGGCAATGGGTGCGCCCTTTTTCTTTTACCTTTGTCTTTTTCCTTCAGATGTTTCACATCTTTTCTCGTCACAGAAAAGCCATTTTCGAAAACCCACACGCCGGCTTGGAATACGTGATTTGACAAGCACCCACTTGTACCTTATACAAAACGAAAAATTATACGATCAAAACAATAACGAATTTTCATGCCTTCGTGACAGATTCTTCATTTTCCATCCTTGTTTGTCAGTGAGAGATGGAGAAACAAGTAAAAAGCAACGAGAAATAAGATAAGATGAAAATATTTAGTTGAGATTTGCACGTTTTTCTTGTTTTGTGACAGAAAAGTATTAAAAGTGAGAGAAAGAGAGAGTGTGGGTGGGAGAGAGAGGGAAACAGGTGTTGTAGAATGGATAGAGTGAGAGGGAGCGAGAAACTAGTATGAGGTCGGGGTCGTCGCACGTTCTTGACGCGAGACCGTCGACCTGCCAAGGTCCTTACAGACGAAAAAAATCCCACTATTGCAATAATAGGGGGATTATATCCTTGTAAAAAGTCAGGGATGTGAGTTTCCAAAAGAAAGATTAGGGATGTGGAATAGAAATCATAAGATCGTAAACAAAATATCATCATACCAATTGCAATTTAATTACTTTTTTCTTATTTTGCAACAAAATCTAGAATCACCTTAAAGTTAGGTTTGGTTTGTGATTTATTTCCTGACTTCTAAGTGTTTGTTTAATTATTTAGTAACAAAATTTAACAGAACTTACAAGTTAGGTGTTTTGTTATTGTTTTCCTCTCGATTCCTCGGTGTCTGTTTACAATCCCATTTAAAAAAACACACTTGTATCAATTGTTTGGTTGTTATGTGTTTGTATATACTCGAAATCTGAAAACAAACTTGATCGTCAGTCTGTTGATAAATGTTTCTTAAATAAACCAAAACAACCGGTCAGTTTGCATGTTAGGGAAGGTCATAAAATTAGATACGAAGAGATTTCGCTGAATTTTTGATACATTACCTTGTATGCCTCAGTAGAAACTGGAATCTGAGTATAGTGTTTTGTTCCGTTGGTTATATGCAAATCCGCGAAAATTGAACTTGCAATGTTTATTTTTATATCATGCCGTTGAAATTCAATGTCTTTTTTCAATATCAGAAGAACCCAGCGCAGCGGACGATTCTCAGAAATGGCCGTGTTCATCGGAACGTTCATACTTTCGTACACGAAACATCAGACCATTCGACCCTTTCATTTCGCAGCGTCGTCCGTACATAACCTAGGTTAATGCTCCATGGTTTGTTATTTTTGTTTACTATCTTCTATGAAGAAACAAACAAAAATTTTGTTTTCAAAACATAATGTTGATTACTGTTTTGAAAACCCAAGTTTTACCATGGTGGCGCTAGTGTCGCAATGTTGCAAGTAAATAAGGTTGAATTGCAAAAATGTAACCTGAAAAGTGTGAGTTTTTGGCTTCCTATTGAGTTTGTTCATTTTAAAGATGAGTTTCTTGATTTGATGGGTCTATTCCAACTGCTTTGAGGCACTGCAATTTCTATTTTCATAACATCTTATCAAGAGCAAGTTGTCCAAGACCGGTATCTTTAGTCATTATTCGCGATCAATTAACCTAAAAAAATTCCATTTATATCTTTATTTCACTTACGGAAATTGATTTTGTCTTGTATTTCATTGTAGTTGTTGTTTTTAGGTAAAGAGGTATATCACGTCCACGGAAAATAAACATTTTATCGAAATTCCAAGTTTCGCCATCTTCCAAGGGTCAACAGTTTTTAAGCGAATCTTGTCCTTGCTCCAGATCGTCATAAAACGCCCAGTCCAAACATTATCTATTTTGCTGGCTCAGCAATAGAAAATTTATTCTGCTTTAGTAAATGTCTTTTCTCAGTTTATCGAAAAAGCAATTTGTTTACTCTTTTCAAACGTAGTTTAATAGCAATTTTCTAATATAGTTTTTTAAAAAATCGTTTAGTTAGCATAAAAAAATCTCCAAAAACATAACTGTGGACTCAAATAATTGTTTTAAATGCTTGTTTTGTTTCAAAAACAACAAAAGTTGATTTCAAGTCCCAGACAAAATAAATTGAAAAAGTTGAACTCATAAAATAGTTTATCTAAAAATTATACTTTAGTTAAAACCAAGCGCCGTTTCAGTGACAAAAGTTTTCAACAAAAAAACCTAAAAAAAGAAAAAGCTAAAACATAAAGAAACAAAAAATGAAGCATTTGGTAATGCTTAATCCAGGTAGATAAAAACTTAATTAAATTCGATAAAAAAGATCCGTTATCATAAAACAGTCGGGGCGGGGGTTATAAAACGCCGAAAATAAGCGAAAAAATTTGAACGTCACGCGTAAACAAGAGCAGGCGAAAAAAAAACGTTTCGTTTCAAAAGGCAAACAGAGCACATTCGAATATAAATTCGTAACCCATAATTTGCGCCATAACGCGTTCTGTAATTTTAAATAATTTTTTCTGCCCCCTTCCCCCACCTCTTTAAATACACTGAACGTAATTACGTTCAGCGCTATACGTTTCGTCTATTATATATAACTGCAGCTCGCGTGTACACTGCGAGAAATTTAATAGCAGAATTAACTAAATTTCAGTGCAAGAGAACAATGTAGCCCTGTTTCGTGGTTAATTGGAGACAAGTTGAAAATATTGATCATGCTTGCTTAGGCAGTTCCACGCGACTTTTCTCGTTCGTTCCATAAACCACCGCGAGCCATTCAAATGAACTAAGACGTACTTTTTTCTTTTTTACCACTTTTTTCCTCTCTTATTTTGTTTTCAGTTCCTTTCATTTTTTTCTGCATCTCAGTTGAAATGCGCTTGTAAACTGAATTAACCAGAGACATGGAGTTTGACAGAAAAGTTTGTCGGAAGTTGCAAGTGCACCGACAGACTCCGGCGCTAATCTGTTTATTCGATTTGAAGCCTTTTAGACCGACCCGTTTTCCGTTATGCGTTATAACGTTTTCGTCAAATTATTTAGCCCTAAAGTTGTCACAATTTACATTAACATATTCCAACTGAATTCCGGTCGTTGTTGCATTGTGCTCCACGATGCAATTACGAGCACAATATATACCAGACGGAATTTATACTAACATCCAACAATCTACGTGCAAATGCAAGATAGAATATTTGCATTCCTAATGCATTGTACCTGATAACAATTAAGACTTTTTTTGAAACGCTTTTGCTTACCTTCGTTTCGGAGCGTCAAATTTGCCATTGTTCAGTTGGCTGTCGTTCCTTTAATTAAAACGAATTAAATTCAAAAGATGTGTATTTTCCTATAAAAGTACTTGAAAATGATTTTAAAACGATTTTCATCGTTTATTTTTTGTTTGAACAATAGAAACGTCATTTTTAATTTTAGCTAGTTCAGTAAACCAAACAAAGTTTAATACTATGATATTTAATGATTTTTAAATTAGTTTTAAATTTAAATTTATAAATGCATGACGAAACCTCAAAATTTTTTCATCTCAGCGCCTGAGGGTGATCTGAAATTCTGGGAGCCTGGAGTGTTAATTTGTCGACGAGACACGTCAATGTAATTGTCGTTTGCGAAAGTTTGGCAACTCTGACATGTTCGTTTATTAATGCGTAGATTTCTTAGACCAAGTTCGGACAAGGGTCTGCGGTCTTCCGCTATTTCACTCAGACAAAAAGCGGACAAATGAACGATTGTTAGCAAAGCTGAAGTTGGCGAAGCTGAAACAAAAACGGTCTCTGTCAGCGACCTGGCCTTCTTTTGTTATCTCTCTCTTTTTAATGACAAGAAATTCAGTCCATTAAGAATAATGACAGTATACATTTGTGCGACTTTGATGATGTATTATCATGGCTGAAGCATCTTTATGGCTATATTCCGATTCGGAGGCTCGAACGAAAGTAACATCCGTTGCAAATATGTGCCATAAAGTGTAATTACGCGATTATATCATTAGCATGGTCGCACAGCGCATCGCGCCCAAGAATCGCAGTTTTTCTTTTTCATTTGTACAGAACTTATGTAATCAATTATGCTCATTCGAATTCCTAATTGATACCAGTTCCGGTTCACGTTGCGCACATGCATTTTTAACGCTCAATTTAATTTTTCAACAGATTACCAAGCAGGTCATATTTTGGCTCCGTCTCAAGTTAATCTGCTATTTTTTTTAATCATAAAAATACCAAAGACAAGAATAATAATGTTACGAATTTGTTCGCAGGTGAAGTGGAGACAATCGAGTATAAGAAAGAGGTCTAAAGTGGCGTATGATTGGGGTCGTCCTCGGATAAGTAGGTCCCCAGGTGTGGTGCGTGCGGGGCGTGGCGGCGTGTAAAGCTGGCGGGCAACCTGGATCGGTCCCCGGTGGTGGTGGGCAGGGGAAGCAGGGGCGAGGGTGGCAGCAACAGCGCTGGCGTAAACAATGCCAGCTCCAGCGGCTCGGCCAGGGCCGCCCCCGCGGCCGACGAGGCCGCGGAGAACCCGATTCCCCCGCCGGTCATCGACTGGGAGGAGACCGATCGGTTCTCCTTCGAGGACTCGGACCGCTTCGAGGAGGACTCGCTCTGCAGCTGGAGCAGCGAACCCGAGTCCATCTGCAACAACTGGCGTGGCTGGCGCAGACCTCCTGTCGCGTTTGGTGCCTCCAGGAAACCCAATGAAGGTCAGCTTATGCCACAATTTCATTCAATTTTTTCACACTCAACTGTTTTATTTGTACCGATTTATTCTGAATGAAATTGTTAACTTTTTTGGAGTTTGATATTTTGTATTCGAGTTTGTACTCAGGTTTGTTATAGGATTTTCCGGGAAATAACATTCAAAGTTGAATCAGAAGAATAAGCAACGTATCGACGGATTTTTGAACTTCGCTTAGATTGTCTTCATCAAGTCTGATATCAGTTTTGTCTCAATATTTAGCCACTGTTATCAAATGGATCTAATTCAACTCGACTATTGTGTTTGAAAAGCGAAACAATCAGACAACTTTCGACTTCGTGATATGTTCAATTTCGCAGATCTTATTTGACTTATTTATACCCCTTATTGTAATTTATTACTGCAAGTCCTCGCAAAATACCACTACTTTTTAAATTCACTTTCTCTTAATTGAAACCATACAATTTGAGATTTAATTTGAGATAAAAGTAATTGACGAATAATGAAATTAAAAACAAATTACACTTTTTTTTTCGTTGAGTACTGAATCGAAACTTTACAAACTACGCGAGGACTTTTGAATATTTAACGACTGTGCGAGAATAAAATAATCGATTGTTTATGAAACGCACGTCAAAGTTTTCCGCGAGTTCATAAAAATTTGAAGCCAACACGGAATAAAAAAACGCACCCATAAAGTGTATTATCTGCTAACAGGGAACTCTACCATCAAACAAACGTTACGTGCCGCGTCTAGATTGCAACGTCTGAAATAATAACGAGCTTGAATAAGTAAATATTCATTAAAGTAAAAACGAGTTTAAAACCACAAAACAGATCGCTCGCGTTTATTCCGCGGAATAAAAGAGCGCATCCGCTCGCCGGACTTTAATGTCAAATTTTTATTATTTTTTCTCCTTCTGCGTGTGTATTATATTTATAACTTGCGAGATTGAATCTCTCTCCATTGTGCTAACATAATGTTTGGTAATTCCATCAGTCAGGTAACCTAAAAACGACAAACACAAAACTGCATTCACATTTCGCACCAAGATAAGCGTTGTTTAAAATAAAAAAAAAACTTTTTTTTCGGTTACTTCGCGGTCTCTGTTTGGTATTCCTCGGGTGTCTGCACTATATAATGACAATGTCGTGAGCACGCATGCTGAAAATTTTCTTATATCAAGATAGTGGACGGCTTTTTTTGTTCCCCCTCAGCTTTTCGCGTTCACGTGCAACAGCGACCGACGAGAAAATTCGCCTCCTCATTTTCATGATAATAAATTTCGTCATCTTAATATGCAACGTTGGAAACAGCTCGGCGGCGGAGAAAATGTTTGTCATTTTGATTTTAAAATAAAAAGCACGTCTGAATTTTTGATTGAAGATGCCCAACTAATAACCACCTTCTGGCTGATAAAAATCAGAGCGAAAGGACTCTTGACAAGTTCATCGCTGGAAATTTCATCAACTCATGAATCTCAACACAATCTCGGCTCGGCGAAATATTTCCGCGTGTTTGATTATGAGTAACTTCATTAGGATTTGAAGACTTGGAGTTCCGGGAATTAATGAACAAGCGCGAGTGTTCGTGCGCTATCAGCCACGGGATCTGTCAGAAAAGTACCGAAGGCACGCAATTTCGAGCGACAGTAAAAATAAGTACGAGGGTTCGTACAATTTATTGCCAAAAAGTGTTTTTCTAATTTTGCAAAAACAACCGTCAAGTGAACAGTTTTGGTTTCAGAGTCCTAAACCGAGACTCAAATTTTTTCAAAATTTGTCCTTACCATTTGTTTTTTTAAATGGTCATTCAACTTAAAATATAGTCGTGATTAACTTTTTATTTGTTGAGATTAAAATTGTATTGTACATGTCTCAAACTTTCAGAATTTTAAATTCATGTTAATTTATCATGCAATATGTTAATTTTATAAGGTTGGAAAGACGTTTTGGCTCCCGCAGACCCATTTGTACACTTCTGTTATATTTCTATCCATCTTTGAAACATTGTGAGCATTACGTTGACACAAGAGACAATTAGAGCCATCTGTGTGTGATTATCTCGGTACGTGGGGTGAGACCGAGAGCAATCGACGCAAACTTGAATCACTACCTGACGAGAAAAGGGTATCACGTGAGATAACGATTGCCCTTTGATGACTTTGTTGCAAACAGTCCAGTGGAACATCTCCAAACCTTCGAACTGATCCACCAATTAAATACAAGGAATGAAACACTTCCAGGAAAGAAAAAAAATACCTTCAAAGAAAATAATTACAAAAACCAGAAAAAAAACTCGCTTACAAAAAAAATCTGAACTAACTCATTGGGGACTGTACCAGAACTCATAATAATCAGCTTAGGATGATGAGTTCGTTACTTCGTTCTTTTCGCATAGTTGTCTACATCTAATTGATGTAAATTGATGCCGCGCTCATTTCCATCGTTGCGACGAGCCAAGCACCGAGGAGCTGACGAAAAAAAAAATTTTTTTTTTCAACCATCAGATGAATATTCATGCTTTAACACAAACAAACGTAGCTGCACTAAAATCGTCGACAGTTTCTGGAGAGAAGGACAGACATTGGCTTGGTGTACAATGTCGCGGCGCGACTCCGCCGGTAATGCTTTTGTCCTGGAGCGCGGTTGAGTCAATAACGTTCTCGTTCTATTTTCGACGCTCCGGCATCCAATATGTATCCGGTAGCAATAGCTTTCGATGTCACTATTCATCCCCAAGATCGGCAAATCAATCTGAACCATACAACAATGTTTCTCAGAAACCCTCTTAACTACTAACTAAAAAAAATTTCCTAATGAGGTTCTCAAATTTTCTTTTCACATAGATTTCCATTCTAAAAATTACCATCTAAATTGTACTCTTTACAATTAGATTTTACTCATTACGATTTTCTCTTTGTGATTTTGATAAGAATTGAAACTCTGATTGAATTTTGATTTCTTTTATTTAAAACTTAGGATGAAGAAACAAGTTTTCCTATTTGGAACTAAAGTTTTGTTTTGTCTCAAATTTTAATTGTTTTGAAATTCCAGTTTACGAACAAAGTCGATCGATGGATTTTGCAAAACTGCCAGAGTTATATCAGAGGAAAAGAACTAAAAGCTTTCTGGGGGACGGCCGGACGTAAAGATGGCGACGGTGATACGGGGCAAGTGTGTTAAACGAGCGAGATATCAGAACTGAGAGATGAAAGATAGAAGAGGAAGAGCAGAAGCGCAACATAACGAACGCAGATAAATAAATAAACAGGCCTAAAGAAGAGTGCGCACTATAGCCGACGCGTAACGCTCTTTTCGGAACAAAGAAACGGAGCAATTGAAATCTCCGGGAGTAAAAGTGGAATTGCGTGCTGGAATCGATATAGCGCCGGTAGCTGGGTGTACCAACACAATCGATGCTGTAAAAATGTTGTTTAATCGTCTGTAGGCTGGTTTCACAACTTTCGGACAGTTAGCGACACTTGTTGAAAAATCAATTTGTCATAAAAAGCTCGAGTTTAAGACTTTGCTGTCTCTGAAGGGATCATCTTTTTGCAATGACAAGTTAGAGAATTCACAAAAAGGAGGAATTGAAGCAAACGAAGAAAAAAGGCAAGGAAAAAGTGAAGACAGAAAAAAGGAGATTGCAAAATGGAAGAGACTTTTGGGAGTAGCAATTACGATTGTTTGTAACTGGAGGTTTCACGTCCGAGTTGATGTTGAAGTTTGTTGTGGGACTTTGTTTGTATTCTTGATATTCCTCGGGTTTCATGAAGTAGTAAATATTAAACAACTGTTGCATTTAGCGGGGGGATGCTCACAGCGCCTATCACGTTTCTGCATTGGCCTGGCGCCGCGCTCGAGTCGAGACTGCAGGGCAGACTTTCCAATTGGAATAAACGATTGAAAGCGATATGAACTGTGGCGGCCTGCATGAGGGTCGAAGGGAACTTTCGTTTCGGCTTCTTTTTTCCTTTTGCTCACTCTCCAGGCTATATCAAGGACGAGAAAAAGTCAAAGCCAAGAGCTCGGCCTGCTTACCTGCTGTCTTTTATTGCGCCATTTTTATTCGTCTCATTTCTTGGGCAACCGTCCAAGTCACGAGGTTTTGGCGCCTGTTAGCGCGCGACAGTTTTTTTATTTCAAGTCAACGATAAAGAAAATTTATGACGAAAAAATATGGGGAAACGCATTTTTATTAACGATTCGGTTGAGTTTTCGTCGTTAGCGAGATGGACCTCAACAGATGCCCCGGGGCAACCGGCTAATGGATTGTACTTCTTTGGGTCAAAATTTTCGGCACGCAATTGTCAAACGCTCGATACGCGAGTTCTGATTTATTTCCCACAGCTTTTGGCAACAATTTTTGACGGTAAATTTATTGCCACTGCGCGACGAAAGCAAGAGACGTTTCTTGGAGCTTTTGTTTCCTGGCTACTTGGTTTGGTTTTTGTTTTTCAGGCAATTTAATTAGTGCTAAATAAAAGATCAAAAGCACAAGAATAAGTGACGGAGATTTGCAAATGTAAAAGCTTTTTCGGTCCCGAGAATGTAGGCGAAATATGAAAAATTTACGGATGAAAAATTAAAAAGGGATAATTGAATTGAATCTGTTATAAGAATGTCGTTGAATGAGAATGTCAGACAAAGTAACTCACGTATGAAGGCACTCAACATATTCATGCGAGGCAAAGCAGCTACTGGAATAATTTAGAGTATCAATATATATCCATAAGAGGGTTACGCTCATACGTATTTGTGATACGGAAAACTCGGTTCTACCCCTTTTTTTTCTCTTTAAGAGCACGTTGAGGTATTTGCAAAGAATATTTTACCGAATTACCAGGCAATATTTGAACTCGGGAAACTCGGAGGTATTTCGGATTTTTTTGTCCAATGAATTTATGGTCAATTATATTATATCGTCCTGGGATTAACATATAGGATAAACCTAAAATAAATAGCAGATTGACCGTTGGATCTCTGGCAAAAAGAATAAAATAAAATAAAATAAAATGTTAGCCGAAAAAGAATGGTCCAATTCAGTGTAATGTTTGAAACCCATTTTACCAACAACGATCTTGAAAAATATCGTACTTTTGAATTGTTAAATTATTCGCGTTAACTAAATGTTAAAAATGTTTTAAAACCAATTTAAAATTCTACGACTTGCTTGCATTTAAAATTCCAGCCTTTTTAGGTTGCTATAAAAAAATTACTAAAACAGTTTCTTTGTTCAAAACTCTTATTGAATCAGATTTGTATTAAATTTGATTAAAAGGTCCCTTTAAAATTGCAGTAAGAATTCGTCGACAAAGGGTAAATTTTTTGTCGTTTGCAAAGGAGGGTGGCGATGAATTCTTTTGATTCCTTTCACCTGAAATGATAAGTTGAAAATGCGAAACTCGGGATTATTCGGCGAAAGAAAAATATCTTCGGACGAATAAAATGTTGAATGGTCAAAGATAAAAGACGGGAGCGAGTACAATTTGCGTAATTTATTCTCCGGTTATAATTGCGAAAGTTGGTGCGCCGAACAAAAGGCGTAAGCAATGGACAGGAGTGTACAAAAGGCGCAGACGTCTTGGAAAGCGCGACAGTTTGAGATACACAGCGCGGTCCCGGCGACCGCGTCGTCATCTGGATTTTAATTAGACTAATGTAACGAGAGAATTATGAACGGCCGGGTTCTTGGCCGTGCGAAATGGTGCGCCATATCTCTTCATGATTACCTGTCCACTGCGGCGACACCGCCGCTACAAATCATCTCGTCTTTATCGCCCGAGAACAATGAACCCCCGCGGAATGAGACGCGAAGAAATTGAACGGGATAACGATTTAATTTTATTGTCGTCTTGGTCGTCGGGGGCCGCAGCTGCGATGGCGAAATAATTCTCGCATCGGTTGTTTATCGGCGGCAGCCAAAGACAGGGGATGCTTTTTAAGTACTGCAGCTGTATAATGAATTTGGCTCCGGAACAAACGATGAAATTTTTCCTCGTTGCTAAACTTGCCGTGCAATTTATCTTACTTAATGTCAACCGTTTCTTCGCTGCTCGAATATACGGGTCCATGTTACCAAAGCAAGCACGAATATTTCCACTGAGAAACGCTCTGTCGATTTCGACGAATCTTTCTTCTGTCACGCTAAGACTTGATTCCATTTTTTGACACTAAGATGTGCCCGTATCGTCATGACATTTCGGTTTTCAAAGTCAATCGTTCGTGTAAATCAGGTTCACCTTTCACAAAACACCCTGACATGTGACTTTTTTTGATGATCCGGGTGAACTTTTAAAAAATGAAATAAAAAACTTCTGATTTTGTTTGAATTAACAATAAGTGACGGTTTTTACTGTTATATTCTGTACTAAAAACTTTGAAAATAGGACATTGAGGGAAAAAGAAAAATTTTTTATTGACAGAGCTTTTTTAATTAAAGTGACTGAAAAAATACCCTCGAGGTTTGTCATTTGAAGGCTTTTGAAAAATTGAATGTTGTATAGAAAGGAAAAACTCACCTGAAAGGGCGACGGTGAAAAAAAATGTTGGACGAAAAATTCAGCAATCGAATAGTACAAACAGAGGATGTAAAAGAAACAAGATTAATTGACGGAATAAAAATGTACATTGCGTGTAAGATATATTGAAATGAGAAAATGGAGATCGTCCTAGGCGAATGGCGGACTGTAAATCAAAGTATGTTAATTCAACTTGAGCTATCTGGTAGTCGAGCTTTGGTTTTTACACCTCCTCTTTCACATTGTCTGACTCGCTGCGAAGCTCCTCGGATTTTCTCGTTATCTTTTGCCAAGTGTATTGCGCTTTTTCAAATTATATCACACGCTCAGGCTTTCATGAAACTTCATAATTTCAGTCTCAAAAACTGTACTAAATTACACTATATTAACTGAGAACAAAACTTTGTTCGACAAAAAAGCTGTTTTTTTTTCTTCTGAATTGTTTAGTTCGAACAAAGTTTATGCAAAAATCGTAAGATTTATTAAGCCCCGCGTTCAAAAAACGACGATGTGAACGAAGATTCATTTAGAATAAATGCGGTGCAAGTGATTTTTAAACGGTTTCCACGTAAATTGCGTGATTTAAATATTCAGTCGCTGACGATGCAAAGTTAATAACGTCTTTTCTCCCTTTTTTTGTTTTAGGTAAGCCGGATCGATGTGACCAGAAAACTTCCCCAAGAATCGCAGGGAACCATTTATCTTAGACTTTTGTTGAGTCGTAAGCAAAATCTGTTGGGTGTAGAAGAAAATTTGTGCTTCAAAAAGAGAGAGAGAAAAAAAAATAACGAAAACAAGCTCCCAATAAAAGTTTTCGCTAGTTTTAAACAAATGATTTATTACCGAGACGACAGACAAGGCAATAGCAATTTTTTATCAAAAACAATTGATTATTTCAACAGCATTGAAATCGATTATTTATATAATTGACGGAAGTAAATAAAACAGCATTTGTAATTAAAACGAGAGTGGCGAAAACACTCAAAGGGTTATTTACATTAAACAAAGCAGACGTTCAACAGTACCGCCATTAAAACAGTAAAACACATAAGTCCGAATTGCCCCGAAATTATGTGAACAAATAATTGCACGTGGGTTATTTTTGTTGAACTGGTTGAAAAAAAGCTTATCTGCAACAAGTCCATTATTATTGTCGGTGTTGGCTAGATCGAGACTGATTAGAATAAACTCTGTTTTAGAACAATTAAGTATGCTAATGGTGAACGCGTTTTGCACGACATTGTAATTGTCCTTGCACGAGTACACAACATATTCAAACCGTAATTAGTTACATATAATTACATCGCATAATGACACATTTTAATGACTTGGCCATAAAGAACAATGCACCCAACGGATTATGCACAGATTGGATTATTGCTGGTTTCGATTCAACCCTGCAGCGATTCAAAAACAATAACTACACAATTTGACCAACCAGTACCTGCAAACTCCAATTAAAATGCCTGGTCACTCTTCGCTTCTGCGCATCATAAAAGTTTTTTATGATGCTTTAAAAATAAAATTTGCAATACAATAAAATGTTCGAAACAAAAAGTACCTTGCAAGTTCAGGAAACATTTTTCATCTTGTTTTCATAAGTCGGTAAATCTTGTTGTAAAATACCAAAAACTGGTACCTCGTCGCAACTTTCGGGCGAAGAACAATAGGGTTTGTTTTAGAAGCGCAAAGTGAGTAAGCAAGCACAGAGAAGGAGATGGTTGACGGAGCCAGGGGTGACAAAGAGTGTTTTTGGAGGGCGGGGATGCCGGCGCTCTGGGTCGATGTTACCAGTCGTACAGACAACTGCTTATACATTCATAGCGTTGCGACTGTGTTGGTATATTATCTCTTTGCGAAAGCGCGTGCACGCACGCGCAATCCCATTTAGTTTGTGAATCGCGAATGAACGCGGAAAAGCGCCCAGACATGGCCCAAGGACGATTGTTTCGCGCAAACGGATCCGGATAATTAATTAATCATGCCGGAATCTGAAATATAACTTTGCAAGCAAACATGACGACGACCAACAAACGAGTTGGAAATGAATGACAAAAATGCGAGGGAGAGAGAGGGAAATAAAAATTGTAAGCGACAGATGAGAGGGACGAAATTTGTCTGAAAAGTGGCATGTGACAGCGACTCGGACGGAAGCGATATTGCATTTTGCTGCGTGCAACGAAATTGCGCTTGTCGTGTCTGTAACAAATGTTTGCGTTTTATTCGGCCGCCGTAACGTTACGTCTTCTTTTGCACGCGAATAATATATTGAAAGCAAATATGAATTGGCCTCATCGCCATTCTTCATACGATTTTGATCTTGCGGGGAATGCGCAGCGGTTAAACGGAGTTGCGATTTATCTCCGAAGCATTATCGTCAATCACCGTCACCAGCGCCTCGATAATGTACCATAAATTCAATTAACTGTACCAATGTCACGTCCGACAGTCGACAGTGTTTCTGCGAGAAATTGCCGCGCCAATGTCAGCTTAATTTCATCCACAATTTAGTACTTATCAGATACGTGAAATCTTTCGTTACATCACTTTAGTCTGAATTCATTCGCACCAAAATTATCATTCGTCTAGTTGAATTTTCGTTCTAATTTTGGCCGATTGATTCCACGGTGTAAACTGAATTGACAATTTCAAAAAGGGGTTGGCATGCACGCTCCCCACGAACGAGTCTGAAAGTTTCTCAAGTGAGCGTAAGCACACGACCTTGAGAGCAGACCTAAATTCTCTCATTGGCCTCATTCATTTGTCGAGAGAACACTCGCGAAGGGAATATGTCTCTGAAGGCATTATTACCCGGGACACTTTTCAAATGATAAATACCAACTAGCTTTCTTGTCACTACTTTGTCATTCTTAACTTACGTTCATTCATTTATCCTTATTTGATTACTTTTTAATTTTTAAACTGTAAATAAGACAAGTTTAATTGGCCTCTCGAAAACAAAAGTTAATAATAAGCATAGTAATAATGAAATTTTTTATTGTTTAAAAAACATCAAAAACATGTTGAAGAAATTAAAACTTAGTCGCGTTAGGAATTGCAGTAAACCAACCGTGCTAGCTAAATAATGGTAAACAAGTTGGTTTGCCGAGGCAGGTATAAAGCAAGAACGATGGCCAAAGCGGTCGAGGGATGCACCCAGTTTGGTCTGCGGCCAAGGCATTAGTTGGAGGCGCGAACGCAAAAACAAAAGCCACCCCCTCTTTTTTAACGTCGTTTCCCCCGCAGGATATAAAGTTTTTTTGGCTCATCGACTCGACTCAATCTGATCCCACTGGCGATTTGCAAAAATTCAGCGACAAATTCATTACCTCTATTTTCAGACTTGTCAAAGACAAATGAGTTAGTAAAACAATTTCCTAACAATTCGTTAAGTAAGGAGAGAATGTTTCAAACTGAAAAAAAGTCATTTTAGTCAAGTTTAGTATTAACTTTCTTTTGTCGTGAACGTGTTTTCCACCGAGACGATAAATATACGGGGAAAAAAATTCCCTCAAGACGTCGTCAAGATAAAATAACTCTTCGTTGTTTCCTCGTGATATACAAGGCCTGATAAATTCGGCCAATGAACTGGCATGATGGATCGTCATTTCTTTTACAAATTAGAACTTCTTTGTTCCCTGGAATATTCTTTTTTGTGGCACCTTTTCTTTCCTTCACCCGAGGGGTTCGACTTGAACTGTCACCCACTTAGAACAATTTCTTATCTGTCTTGGAAAAAAGAAAATAAAATCTGACATAAAACCCTACCTCCTTATGATTTTTAATTAGTGAGTGACAATGGTAGATCTTAATTATAAAAAAGGTACGAATCAATAATGACGATAAAAAATGACAGTAGGATAAGAAAAGTTAGCGAGTGCTACAAGCTGAATGTTAACGGTAGAGGTAGAAACCGCCTGGAACAATGGTTAGGTCCTCCTATGTAATTATTGTCTCGCTTACTGACAAGGCCGAGGGTCTTGTCTTATAATGGAACATCGTGCTCGCAACAAGTACGACAGGGCATTCATTCGACGCACTTGCACACACTCGACCCAACCTCTCCGACTAGTCCGACTTTACGAGCGCGATATTAGTTATTAAATAAAGTTACACGCGTTTGCCTAGAAGCGTTCCTCACGGGATTCCTCGGCCGTAGCGAGAATTTAAATCTAAATTAAGCCAAAGTGATGTCCCAAGGTTGATCCGCAGTTCCTGCTCTAAATTTGGCCACGTGAAAGTACCGAGTGGCGAAATTAAAATGACAGCAGCCCAAAATGAAAGACCCTCGAGACAAACTAAAAAGCCAGTTTTTATCTCCTCTCTGATAATCTGCTCGGTAAACAACTTACTAATGCGACAAGAGCATTCTTCTGTAGTCATTCAAGCTCTTAACAATTCATTGTCAACTTGGAATTGAAACTCTTTAGAAGAACGAGAGTCAAAAAGTTTAATTTAGGATGCTTGGCCACTTGCCTGAATCAACAATATTTTAGACGCGCGCATTTTTGACAAATTTTCATTTCGCAGTTGAGCTTTTCTTTTTACTTGTGGCGCCACATGCACGACTGGAGTTGATCTACGTTGCTATGCGAGTGTTTCGTTCTGAACCTCAGTTTTTTTCCTCATAGCAGCCTATGCTAAACCTATTTTCATTTGCTGAAAGGGTTGAACGTATTGAAATCAGTGCTGGATCAAGTTTTAATCAAATAAACTGGGGATAATTTTCTGTACAAACTGGAGTGCAGCTGGAAGTTGATATCGAAGCCATTACTTGATCAAGATATTGCTTACTGTGGCTGGACTTAGTTAAAATAATAGTTAAGATATTCGTTGTCTAATTCAGTAGTCTGACTGTCATAGAGTTTATCAGATAATTTGATTAAAGCTATTGAAATAAATCAGTCCTTGGTAACATCAGAGAGCTTCTATCAAATAGCATCAACTAATGTAATTAATCATTGTTCCAGATCAAATGTTCACTTTTAATTAAAAGCACTGGATGTTTTTTTGCCAAAAGGGAAGAATTGAACGGAGAAGGAATTTGACGACTGCCAATTGATTTGCAGAAGAAAGAGGGGTTAAAGTAGATGCTTTTTGAGTAATCCACGTCACGAAAAAATGCGCCTGGAATTCCGGCAAGAACACGACAAAGTGACAGTTATATCAGGTTCGCAGCGAGTGTAAGAAGGGGCGTAGTATCGTTTTCTTAACGCGTCGCGTGTTAGCCCCAACAAATGATATCGAATCTAAATTGACTTGCACGTCAACGCCTCGTCTTGTATTCGCAAAACCAGCGCTCTCCGGGGGTCATTTGTCTTGCAATCGCGTGATTCCATTCAATCATATATCGACGGGGAGTGGAACGAAATTCGATGGCAAAGCGTCGTCGTTGTAAATCGTGATGGCGTGGAACAGAAACGAACGTGTCAATTCGTCGCGTCTGTTTCGTTTCACTTTTGTTTCCTCGCGCTCCAAAACGAAATTGAAAATGAGATACAGAAATTGTAACTCGATCGAAACTAGCTGTTTAATTCAATTACGAAACAACAGCTGGTCTCGTTAGATCGACATAATTGACTGTTGGAACATAATATAGAAATTGAAACGAGTCTACAACTTTGACGTACAGTCGAGGGTTCGTTGCAGAGAATAAATTTGTCTTTTCCACGCAACCCATAATCAACAACAGTTTGCAGCGGCTCGCGAAGAAAGAAAAATAAAGAAAGAGACGAAGGAAAGAAAAACACCAAGGGTCGGCTGCTGCAGAGTAAAAGTGAGCAGACGCGCAGAGTGTCTCAACTTTGCTAGTATTGACGACGTTGAGGCACAGTGTCAATTATTTATAATTCCACTGTTGAGTTGAAATCGATAAGAGAAAGGTTTCATCAAAGCACAATTAAGATTTTGAATGTTCAATCGCGGTTGGGCTGGAAGAAACCATGGGGACTGATGAGAAGCTTGGGATGAAAATTGGAGGGGGAGAAAAGTGTCGGGGCAATGTTCAATGGATGTATAATGATTGAATTATAATTAGGTAGAATTTGGTTGCGCGAGGCTTTGAGCTATCAGCTGCATTGTTTCATCATTGTTACTTGAGGCGCACTTTTGGTTGCGCGAGAGCAATAAAGACAAAAACGAGACGAAATGACAAAGAAGTGGCTGGGGCGAGAGGGCGCTGCGAGCGCGAGGCCGAGTAACGAGACAACTTCTTCCTCGTTATCTGCGTCCTCTTTACCTTCTTCCAGCGGAAATTTCGCGAAATGCAGGAACTGCTTTGAGAAAGTTCAGACTACATCCTTCTAACAATAGCTATTAAGTAGTTTGTTTGCATTAAGAAATTCGCTGTGCGTCTTTGCTATATCTCGGTCCTCACGGCGCCTTGAATTAACATTCTTCTTGCCGTCCTATAGGTACGCGCCTTTATAATAGTCAAACTTTGAAATGCTTCAATTACACTTAGAAGCTATACTACTTATCACAAGTTTGTACGTATATACGATGCTTCGTATAATTACTCTCGGCGTCTTACTTTCGATTTGCCAAATCTCGTCATTTGAATTTCGCCTTTGCCGTCGTTTGCCAAGCCTCCAATCTCCCATCAGAACCGATCGCAACGCGCAATCTGATTAGATGTTTGTACACCCACGAATATTTTCCGATAATATTACTCCTTCGCGGCAATCCGATTTGAGTTTGCCTCTACTGTTGATCTTTCGAGTTGAAACCTCTTGTACCATCTTGTATTGTATTTTAGTTTTCATTCTGATCAAAGTTCTGAGTGTCTTTCTGAGTTAGCTTTCGCTTTTAATTGGCTGTTAATTCACGATAATCACAAATTAATCCAAATTTTTAGTTCACAGTTTTGTTCCGGTTTTGTGAAATTAAATTTCAAATGTTAGACAAAAATAATCACGTTGTTAGGGCTTAGTCGAAGACTCCATGGACAGCTAGGGGAGTCAATAGTCAAGAGCCTTCGACTGGGTCGTTAAAATAAGAAAACAGAGCATCGACACTGCTCATTAAGCTACAAAAGGTGGGAGAATTCTAGCGTACGCTATTACGCAGGTCCATCGTCATTGTCATCGCTGTTTAGGACAATGGGCGCAGAGAGCTTGGCACAATTTAATCTCCGCTCGGCTCGTACATTTTTTTGCCCTCCCTTGCCGTCACGCTGCTTATATTCTTTTCCTTTCCAACTTTTCGCTTGCGGTTACAAAATGTCCCCTCGCGACTACCGCGCTTTTGCTACTCATCATAATTACGCGAAACACCTTGACACGCTTCGTCGCGGAAATGCTAAATCGAAATCTTTATGTCTGCTATTTTTTTAAAAACTTTTTTCTGCAGCTGATTTAGACGAGAAATGCTAAACGAGAGATAAATAGGACTGATAACTGGATCCTAATGGATACCAAAAAAAGCACGAAAACGGGAATAATCGAAGCAACAGCAGATTGAAAAATTCAACTGCTTTCTTGATGGGTACTTTTTTGCCGTTTTTTTTGCCAACATTCTACGTAAAAGTTGGCACGTTTTTCTTTGGCCCCCGTCGTATATATTCGTGCGCGGCTCCGGGAGGAAGGCACGAGAGGTTAACAAACTTTGGTTCGTTTATCTTGGTTCGTGCTGGGTCCCAAGTCGTCGTGCCGTCCGGCAACAAATCAGACTGCACGGCGATCCTAGTCCGCTCACGTGCAATAACAGCCACTAAAACGTTTAGTCAGAAATTTTGGCGATAAGTCGAAATTTTAGACACACCTATGAGAAACGCGCCGGATAAACTGTGTGCTGTTGCCAAATCCTCGTGTTTTATCTGTAACAGCTATTCGGCCAAATGAACATCATCTGATGACTTATTGTTGACATTGTTCAATTACTCATTTGAATCTCCGGAATTTCAACTGTTTGAATTTTTCGATTTCACAAAACCTCAGATTGAGAATGTAGTAAACAGTGGATTCAAATCAGTCGCTATTGTTGAGCGGTTAATCTGTAAAAATGATTGATGAAGTTGCGGTGCACTGGCAGAGGATATTTTTAGCGTAATATTGCACACGCTTTCCATATTGGTCGCGAACTTAACTCCAAGTTGGTATTACTAGACCTTGCTATCTCTCCTTCGCGAGCCATAATCGACTTTCGATCTTGCCTCCGTCCTAGCGAAGGCGAACACCTTCGAGCAACGAATTTATCTGACTTTGTTCATCAGGTGTTCGGGAAACCTGAGTCCCTCCCAACTGGCTTCTTTGTTTTTCTCCAACCGAAAATTTGCAAGACCAAAGAAACAGAAGTCGAGAGAAATAATAGCGGTGAAAGCGAGACAGGGCGAGAAACATGATTTGGAGTTTATCGTTAGTTAGTCGTATTGTTTGTCAAAAAGTTGTGTCCCGATCCAGCCGATTAAATTGCGAGGAGCAATTAGACGCTGAATGCGAAAGCTGCTTATCGCAATCGTAATGCCTTCTTTATTTCTGTTCCAACAATGCGGCAATTGTACCGAGTAATTGAATTCGCGTGGATCTTCTCCTCGTGCGCAATTATTCGCGAGTAATCTCGTAAAAGACGCGGTGCCGGCTGCAGTTTTAATATCTCAAGCTCTGCCGGGCGTCGCGCCATCGGCACGGTTCACGGCGCGCCCATCATCCTCATCTACAAATTCGACTCCTGATTTGTGTACACGACCGAAACAATTCTCGAGCGTCAACTTCATTTGTTAATCTGATTACTCACTCCTGCAATGCCCCCTCTCTCCAACGCCGTCTTCAGTTTTTGTTTCTCATTTTCTTCCCTCTTCCTTTCCCTTTTGTCCCGTTTCACTTCATACGCTAATATTCTTGAATTACTACCAACTCAACTTTTTTATCGAGAGTTAAAATAGTGGCTACTCCTTTATTAAACAAAACTTTTTTTTGTTTCCACGCAGATTTTTTCATGTACAAAATATAATTCACAGACTTTTTTTTTCGCGGTAACTCTTCACGAGCTTTTATTGACGAACTTTTTCTTTTGATGAAGTAATGAACTTTTTGGTTTGTTTACTATTTGTGGAATTGTTGGTTGGATGAAAAATGAGCTGGTATGGGGCATGCAAATATTCAAAAAGGAGGAGCTACAGAGGGCCTCTTTAATTAAGTCAATTAAAGGTTCCCGACCAAGTATATTCCTCGATTTATATTCAATGGAGAGCTTACACATTTTTCCTTTTTTGTCGGCTGTTCCTGCTGATTTTCGTTTGCTCGCGATTTCCACGATCCGTTTAATTGGATGCGTTATAAAGGTGGGGACTCGACTGTCTCTAATCATGAGAACTTGATAACGGTTAATACAATCGTGCTTATGACTTTCATCCCACGGCAAAAAGTACCGAAAAAAAGGAAATGAAATCGAAAACTGCTTTAGGAAGAACGTTTCAGAAAATGGCGAATTCAATTCCTCTCCACCGTATACAGTTTAAAAAGCTATTTCGTGAAATGAAATTTGTTAGCAAAATTACTAAAGTGATATTTTGCCTCCAAGAAGCTCCTTGTTTTGGACGTGACGTACACATGCATAGCTGTTTTGCGTTAACTCAAATTGATTTGCAATTTCGTTATAAAGTATTTTCGGTCAAACGTGGTCGGGCTGCATTAATGAAATTATTAAAACATCTCCATCCCCTTCTAAATGTCAAACGAAGGTAAAAAAACAAGCAATTGAATGATTGGAGGTTGTTTAACTAAGACTGTTGAGTAATTTTGTTCGAAACTAAGACCAAACAAAAATTAAACACCAAATGTATTAAATTTTTTTACATTCGTAAGTTTAATTTGTCAGAAGGATTTACCTAGATTGTCTTCTTTTTTGTTTCAGGTAAGCTCTTTGGGGACGTTTCTAAGAAGCGGTAGAATTCGTGACGAAACTTTGCTGCTCGACAAATCGTATTAGACAGTTAATGTAGTTTCTTTTCTCGTACACGATGATCGTATACGAAAGTATTCAACCGAGTCGAAGAAAAAAACGAGGTAAAATAAAAATGAAATAAAAGTAAAAAATTGACCGATCAAGGAAGAAAGTATGAGACAGCAATAAAAGCCGAACGCGCGAAATCTATTTCAGTTTATGACTACCCACGCTGTCACGTTCTTCCGAACGTCTGTTATTGAGAGTACGTTTTGCGAGTCAAACCAAATGATCGACGACGATCCTCACGAAAAGTGTCTGCGTATGTTGCCAATGATTTCCCCAGGCGACGCTTCTTAAAGGAAATTTCGATGTGGTTTTTACGCTGAAATGAAACCGTTTTTTTTTCGTTTACAACCGGGGTATAAAAAAAGGAGAACAAATTAAAACGTGGTGCTTTGTGTTAGCGTGTGTTCTTTTTTCGTTACTTTTCCAAGTCGAGAAAAAAAAGTTCCGTGCAAACAAAAGAATTTGATTTGAAAGCTTCTAAACTAATTCCATTTTTTTTGTGCCACACCAACGCAATAAAACCGAAAGAAAAGCAATTTCAAAATGGATGTGAAATGTTAAAAGTTAACATCGATTACGGACTTGTGCAAAAACAAATACAATTTTTCACAGTTCAAAGTCTTTGAACAGTGAATTCGTACTTTGTATGTAGTGAAAATTGGATTGAAAAGATGTTCAATTTTTGAGGACGAAAAGCATGGAAAAATGCGTATCAGAAATTGGCAATTGGCTTCGATTAGAGTCGGGCATATTTTTTTTCTTCTGGCGCTCCAGAATCCTATTATTATTGTGGGTGAACTGGCTCGGGCAGTGAGTCGGTTGTTTCTGTATGTCCTGGGGTAATAATTTACCCCTATAGCTTTCTTCTATGAATAAATTACTATTCGCTTGAATCGCAAATGCAAAAAAGTCTAGCGGTGAGTTTCGCAGGTGCGCCGGCTCTCACTGCGAAAAGAGGCAAACGAAAACAGAATATTGCAATTACCTCTTTTTCTTGTTGCGTGCAATTAAAATGTATAGAGATTGCTCGCGCTTTTCTCAAACTTCCAAATGCTGTTTTCAAACTGCTTTTTTTTCCTCGCCGCCGTTTCATAACTCTATAAAACAGTCGAGTAAAAACAGTTCAGGATTTTTATGAAAAAAAAAACAAACAAAAAAATGTTTTTAACCCAAGTTTTCCGGCCGTCTCACAGTTTTTTATCGCTTAATCTTTTGCGAATGGGAAAATAGAACAAAAATTATCAAAGGTGTTGAATGTTAAAAGTTTTATGTTTTGAGTTGAGGCAAGGTGTTTTTTGGAATTTTGGTTTTGCAAAAGAGCTGTTACGATTTTGGACGCGAATGTAATTCTGTGCGTTGAGAATTTCGTGTTATCCGTGCGAATCCGACAACGTGATTCCGCGAAAATAAAAGTTCACATCTGATCCCCGTGGTATCAAACTCAATCCATCTTCCATGGGTTCCAACAACTCGTCAGCCCGATTCTCTTACCTTCGAAGCCGAGCTTCTTCGACATCCAAAATCCTTCTTCTATAACGTGTCTCGTTAATCGTGGTTTCGACAAACATAACATTTTTCAATCCTTACAATATTTTATCACTTTTAATATTACAACCTACCAAAAAGTAGTATTTTTTTTATAACGAAATGTTATCACCTTTTTCCTCTCTCTCTGCTTACCTAGTCAGAAATTAGTATCGTAAAACATGTGCCATTCAATCGCCTGAAAGAAAAAAGAAACAAACTTGTCCGAAAACTTTCTGCTGGCTAATGAGATGGTTATTTATCGAATTACAAGTCAGTAAATAAACCGATTTGGAAAACGAATGACATATTACTGAAAGCCAGCCACCGATAATTCAAACCCAATTGACATCATTTTCCAATCGGTCATATTTGTTTTTACAAAATATGCATCCGGAAAACGAGAATTGAAATTCAGTTGACCGAAGCGAGAGAAAAATTGATTGACTGGAATTGCGAATGTTTTTTTTCTCGTCGTCAGAATATGCAACGTCGCCGACCAGTTTGGAAAAGTGGAAACGTATAAATCAGTCGTAGATTTGCTCGATGAAGCAATTTTATAGCCAGCGATTGAAAATCATACGACACATAATGCGCGCACAGCATAAATTATAACTTTTCGTCGTAAACGGATTACTTTTGTCGGCGAAATTATACGCGCAAAATAGAATGCAAATCAGAATGCAAATTCGAGTTTTATTTTATTTTCACAAAAGCAATTTTAACTGCGCTCTCGATGTATTTCGTGGATTGTATGTGTTCTAGCGCGGGAATTGTGCGTCCGCCTGCACTTTACGATCACTTTTTGAACAAGTTACCAGCGAGAGGCAACAATTTTATAAAACTTTATGCAAAGTATACCTCTGTCGAATTGCATTTAAATACTTTAGATGCATCGGTGAATAAACTCGAAATATAAACTCCCCGCGTAATTTCGCCGCCGACTTTAAACATCTCGCAGTGACGCACAAGATTGAATGTAAAGTTCCAAATTGGATCAACTCGCGCCACTTTTTTCCTCCATGGCTTTCAGTTAAGATTCTTTTTTTTCTGGTTTCACCATTTTCTGGTTTCGAACTTTCGAAACAACGACTTTTAGAAAAAGTAAAACTGCATTTTTTGCAAATTACAATAAAATTTAACGATTCGTCCATTGAAAATAGCTTAGCATCAGACACGTTTGAATTTTATGTTGCAAATGAGAAAACGTTGAAATGTATATAAAAACAGTAAAAATGGCTAAATTTAACATGCTAAAGATTGAGTTGGAAAAATAAAAAGATAAGGAATGTTGCGGAGTATTGAAAAATCATCAGACTTCGAGATGATCGACGAATAATGAATTGAAGATAAGCAAAGCGCGTTTCGCTGGCAAAAACAGGCCGCCAGATGTGTGCGGACCTGTTCAACAGTTGCAGGCTGGTGCTCGTGTACGTGTTAGATAATGAGATGCGTCTCTCAACAGGTGTCATTATTATTTGCCGAAACTTCATCAAACACTCGATGTTAATTAAGTTTTCGTGAAATACTGTTTTTCAAACAATAAATTGATAAATAAATTGCGCGCCCGATGACTCTCTCTTGTTGGAGTACTCGCAGAAACGCTCGCGATAGCGCACGCCGGCTACATGATCTTTTGATACGCGAAAATTTAATTAATTTCATTTAATTAAATTCCGGCGTATACATTTTGTTCGTTCGATTAAATGAATTTGTCGGTTCTAATAAAACATTTCAACAACAAACTACACCACGCTGGAATGATTTCACGCTGCGGATTATATGGTTCTTTGCCAGCGGATAATGAATAAAAATGAAAAATAATCGCGAAAAAATAGTTGCACGTTGCCGCTAACTGTAATGTGTGTTTCGTAAACGGTGGTATAGTTATTGATTACGCTCGCATTCAGCTTGACGCAGACGGATATTAAAATTTGTATTCTCTGTTACACAAAACGCGAGGCACACCATTGAGCCTCGCGTATACCAACTTTGATTAAATTTCATTGGTGCATTTTTTTTGCGCCACGATGAAACGAGAAAAAAAAACAATTATAAATATAAGCCCTTTGCATCTAACCAAACCGAATGGTTTTCTCTCATTCGCAGACGAGTTCAAAAAACGATGAATATTTCATGCATCGTTCTTCTCTCTTGGTATCGCGAAAAAAAAAGCTTCGATAATTATATGCTATCATTTGCCGCACGCATTTTCTATCAGACTGTAATAAATGTACAGATGTTTGGGCTCGTTTTTTTTCTCAAGCTTCGCCAGGTTGAGCACAATTTCAATATTAAAAATTTGTTTCCACAAACTCTGTCCACTAATTAAAAATGTAATATTGGATACAGACGGATAATAAATACTTGCGAATGAAATACTTTGTTGGAATAATTAGAATTGCAATTCTACGGTAACGGCAATTTTGATGCCGCGGTTTCCAACGAAATATCAATTATTCAGAGCGAAATTAAACTTTTCGAACCAATTGCTGCCAACGATAAACAGACGTACTTTGAAACCGATCTCAAATTCAACTTGGGGAAAAAAGTATTTAAAAGCAAGAACCCTTTGTTTAGCAATTTTTGTATTCGGTTTATCTGGCTCGAAGAATCAATATCGGCGGCACTAAAAACGGTCGATTAGACAGCCGCGTATTAATTTCGGAAGTTGGGAAAAGAAAAGGCATCATTAAATGGCAGAGAGGAGCAGCGGCGATAGGGTCGGAAAAATGGAGAAGGAGAGAAGACAAGGATTCGAGAACGTATTGAGATGTATCCTTGTATCCTGTGGAGGAGACCTGCGTTGTCATGGCAACAGTATCGATCGCGGGCCACGAGGACGCATGAAACGATTCGCAGCTAGCGGATTCTATCTCGGGCTATTAATGTGAGTAGGCTTACGGTTGTGGATAGTGCCGTTCAAAGAGTATTAGTCAAATGGCTGGGCTTGATGAAGCCGAGGGGAAGACACGAAAAAGCCCAGGTCCAAACTTGCTCTGGACCAGGTAACTAGCAACTTAGATGTTCGAATTAGACGTACACTTGCAAGTTCGTCTCCCGAAACAAAAACGATCCGCTTCAACTCCAAATCCCGAATTAATGAAGTGCAAGTTCGATTGGTTTTCACCAACATGAATAAATAAAACAAACCGAATCGGAACTGCTCGGTATCTATTCCGCATTAGAAACTACTAAATTAGGAAATTATTTTATCTTGAAAATAAACTGGATTGAACAAACAATTTTTTACATTAATTTTTACAAGGTTGGTAATTTGTAACATGGAATGAAATAACGAAAATAACGAGAATGTAAATGTTCTTGAATTAACAATCAACTTGGCAAAAGGTGTTTGGAGCTCAAACTCGGGGTTCATCCTCGCCGTCGGAATTATTTATATGTCGACGATATCTTGGTTCTCTTCTTTTTTCGCGCCTGCTTTTTTTTACTTATCTGCATTCTTGTCTGCATTGCTCTTTGCCCCGTGCCGCGCGCCGTTCCGCGCTTTCCCAACGGCGAGTGTAATTGAAAAATTACCAACTTTTTATTCCAGACTCGGTACTCGAATTTCTGTTCCTTTTGATCGACCATTCAAATACCTCGCGACGTTACTCCGTACGAAATTCATTCAAAAAGGAGGTACGACCAGAAGCGAAATTGTTGTTACAAATTCAATTCATTTATCAGAGCCCGGGGAACAAAATTCCGCGATGAAAAGAGGTACGCGATTAACAGATGCACGTTCCATCAAATCAACGAGAGGTGGAGGCAGAGGAAGGAAATGGAAATTCGATTGTTCTTGAAAACTGTGTCTTAAATGAATGATTTTGAAATCGATATCGGATTGAAGTGAATGTGTACTCGGTGAATCGGCGCGTCTCCCCTTGATAGCGATAACAAAACTTGAAAAGGTGAGTTGGTTTGGGCTTTAGTGGACTTGCATTTTCCACCTATCTCGATGAGGTGCCTCTTGTGCCATTCACGAGAGAGGTTAATAGCCAAGGCTCGTTCGAGCCCTCGTTGTCATCATCCGAGTCTCCGCTAATAATGATGAGCTGCGAACAAAACTTTTCATCGTCGATGCCTGCTCGAGAGCACAGAAAAACCCTTCCACGGAATTTGCCTCTTAATTTTTTTTAGCGCCGTGATGTACTTTTGAATTCATAGTTCATTTTTCTTTTACTTTTTTAAAAATACCGCATCTTTTATGTTTCTTATTCGCCCATACATTCTGTAAAAATATGTACTTTCAGGATTTTGCAAAATCGTTGACATTGCTATCAGCTTGACAAGTTTAATAATACTTTTACAAGACTAATATCTTTGCATGCCTGAAATACCTTGCGCGAAAAATTCTTATTATCTGAAGAATTTTTGTTTCGGGATCGTCTCGCATTTAGAGGGAACCTAAAAAGAGAAACTCGCACAGCTGGCGGAACAAGATGATGACATCAAATTGATTGTCACAATTTTTCCTCTTCGTTATTAGACGTTCAACGTTTAACAAAACAAAGAGACACGTCTGATTTCCAACCGATCTTACAGATGACAGGTGTGATTTCAGCCGGTCTCGGCAAGGTCGTTCGGAGATCCCAGGTGCAACCCGCCGACGATTAAAGGCGTTGTGAAATCGATCGAAATCATTTTCTTACGAACAAAACGTCCGTTTTTTGTGCCAAGTATCACCTTGCCGACAGCGATTTTTCTGTATAATCGGCACAAACCGACGAAAGCCCTTTTTTTCGACCCAAAACGGTAGGTCAGGTTCGGGCCTGAAAACCTGTATCGCGATCGATACAAATCGGCCGTGAAATTCCGCTTGGCACCGGACGAATAAACATCGAGCGATAGCTGGACGGACGCAAATTTATGATTTTGAACGCCCGTGGGACGCGTTGCGCCATTCAATGCAAATGACCGATGCGAAGAAGACGCGCTTTTTTTATGTGCGCCAACGCAACAATGGCGGCGTTAATTCGGCTGTAACGTCCATTAAATCAGCTCGCGAGCTTTGGTCATTTTCATCGGCCTGAGGAAGCTGATCATTTTTTTTCTCCTTTCTTCGTTCGCCGCGTTAGATGCTGTGAATAGAACCGGTTTCTGGCTGTTGCAAACTGCGCACGCTTAGAACATCCAACTGCTTGCCGATTTTCAAAACCCGATCAAGTACAAAAGTTGAAATTATAAACGTTCCTTGGAGACTTTTCGATCGGGGAAATTCACAAACATTGAAAACATGAATTTTACTTCAAAGTGGTAGTTTACTCCATTTATTTTTTATAACTAGTAGACGTTTTACTTACTTTTTCAAATACTTATTAACCTCAGCTTGTACGTTGGGCATTAATTTCTTTGAGCATTTAAGCAGTATGTCACCATCATCACACCCTTCAAATTCAAGATTAGCTGCAACTAAACAAGTTATGTACGTTGGTCATGGTCTTACTCTCATCATTATTATTATTCTCCTAATTATTGATGTTATAATTATTATGATGAAAAATCTTAAGATTATCGAAAAAAATGTCAAACATCAAACGTAACTAAACTACAATATGTCTTTTTTAGACAAAAAGTAATTGTGTAGAATCTAGTTTACTTACTTTGTTCCCCACATTCCCGATAAGCTTTGCGTAATTCAAAATCCTCACAGTCTCCCTGCTTTTTACACTTTTCATCGGTTTCCATATCGAATTTTAATGATTTATCCATTAAAGTTTCAAAAGCTGTTCGATCCTACACGAATACTTTGAAAATTAGTAGGAAACTCATTATTTGGCGATACTTTCATAGTACGACTATTATTAATTTTTTCAAAAAAATAATTAGGTAGGAATTACCATCATGAGGTGCATGTACAAACAATGCATGAAACACGATTTTTCCTTATTTACGTCTCCGGAGAATACGTTCGCTAAAATTATACAAAATTTAGTATTGTTTAAAAATGAGCCATTCCAGATATACGTAATTGGCAGTATGAATTCGAACACTTAATGACGTACATAATAATACTTTGCTTTTTGTGACCTTCTGACATTTTTTCTGAACACCTTTAGTTAATTCAACTATCACTTTAAGGTTTTTCTCTAAATATGTGAGTTCTGCATAGACACTCTGAAAAAATTTTGATTGGTTGTATCGTACAAAGTTTGGAAATCAAACAATTGTTTATAACTCATGTAGCTTAAACACTCACAACTGCGAACATCACACAGATGAAAATCGGTAGGAATTTCATGATGAAAGTTTATTTTTTTCACACTGAGCTACCAAAAACTGTCTGTTGTAGTGTTACGAGACAAGCTTTTATATCCCGGACAATCGTCAACTAATGATAATCATTTAATTCATTTCCGCAATCAATTTTCAACCGTTAATTATAAAAAGTCGTCGTAACATGAAATTATTAATTACAATTATAATTAAAGTACTTGATTTTAGTTCGTCAATAGAGTTTTGTAAAATTTGTAAAAGTAACTGGATGTAATTAGAGCTGGAGGACCAAAAATGTTTTTTTTGTTCAACATTTTTATTTATCATCCCATTATTTTTTATAATTCATAAATACATCTTTGCGCAGATTGTACAATTATATGACATCTTTGAGGACTATTACAAATACTGATTAACCTCGTCTTGCACGTTGGGAACATATTTTTTGAAGCATACGAGCAGTTTTTCGCCATCCGCACACCCTTTTATTTCACGAATATCTGTAGCAAAAATAAATTGATATTACTATATTAATAAAATATATGATTACCACAAAAAAGTAAAAAAACATCAAACAAAACTGTTATAAAAAAAGTCTTTTTCGAAAGCAAATAGTTTTTTTGGAATTAAATAAAACTTACGTTCTCTTAGACATTTCTTATAGCTTCTGCGTAATTCTAAATCCTCACAGTCTCCTTGGTTTTCACACTTTGCGTTCGTTTCTATGTCTAACCGTATCATTTTTGTCTGTAGTTTTTCGTAAACTTTTCGACTCTATATGAATACACCACAAATCATTACAAATCTTATTGATTAAGAATATTTTCATAATTCCACCACTACTTATTTTGTCTAAAAACGATTATCTATAAATTACCGAGATAACCTTCGTGTACAAACAATGAAAGAAACAAGCTTTGTCCCTATCTATGTCTTCGGAGAATACATCCGCTAAAATAATAGAACATTTCGTTGATCATTTTGAACATTAATTTGTCTACAATAATCATAATGAAATTTTAAAATTTGAACGATTGAATAACGTACATAATGATAATTCGGTTTTTGTAGATTTTCGACATTTTTTCTGGAAACCTTTGGCTAATTCAAGAAAATCTTTGATCGTTTTCTGCAAATACGTGGTTTCTCCATAGACACTCTGAAAAATTATTCTTTGGTTGCATAAAACAAGTTTTAGGGATCGAACAATGAAATTGTCTAACAAATGTAGCTCAAAAACTCACAACTGCGAAAATCACACCGATGAAAATCGGTAAGAATTTCATGGTAGAATTTTTTTTTTGCACACACTGAAGTACCAGAAACTGTTGGGTGTACTGTTAAATTGACTTTGTCAAGAACAAAGACATGCTTTTATACATCGGCAAAATCGTCAACTAAAATAATCATTTGATTCATTTCCGCAAACAGTAACTAACCGATAATTATCAAAATTCGTAATAACAGGGAACTATTAGTCACAATTATTAAAGTACTTGATGTTAGTTAGTCAATAGAATTGAAAAATAATGAACGTTCCTGTTTAAAAATTTGTAAAATTATTTTTCATCTTGTTAGTCAGGACTATTTGATGACTGGATTTAATCAGGGCTCAGGGACCAAAAATGTTTTTTGTAAAAAATTGTTATTTGTGACACCATTTATTTTCTATATTTCATCAATACGTCTCTGCGTATGCTGTGAAATTATTCGCATGTTTTAGGCCTTTTTCAAATATCGATTAACCTCGTCTTGTACGTTGGGAACTAACTTTTTGATGCATGCAAGCAAAAGTTCACCATCTGCACATCCGTTTACTATACGCGTATCTGCAGCATAAATAAATTACGTTTTTTTGGTTATGGTTACACTATCATCATCATTATTATCAGAATTATGGAATAAAAGTGATGCATAACTTTTTCTTAGTCATGATTATCACAAAATGAAAAGTCAAAAACATGAAACGGAATTGTAATAAAATATGTCTTAGAAAGTAAGTGCTTCTAGAGAATAATTATAGAACTTACATTGATCCCCGCAATCATAATAGGCTTTGCGTATTTCAAAATCCTCGCAATCTCCTTGATTTTCACACTTTTCGTCTGTTTCTTTGTCTAGTTTTGCCGTTTCCTTCGTTAGTTTATCGGAAGCCTTACTATACTACACGAATAAATGACAAACCAGTACAAATCTCATTGATTGGCGATATTATCATAGTACCATTATATAATTTTTGAAAAATTCATTAGCTACTAATTACCGCCACCATCTGCATGTACAAACAATGCATGTAACAAGCTCTTTCCTTATCTATATCTCCAGAGAATACATCAGCTAAATTTATAAAAATTATTATTATTATTGAAAATTCGGTTCTATATTCTTAATTGTTTGAAAAATCAGCTATTCCAGATATGTAATTGGCAGTGTCGATTGGTTTTTTTGTGATAATCATAATGCACATATAAAATTTGAACGATTGAAGACGTACATAGTGATAATTTGCTTTTTGTAATCTTCCGGCATTATTTCTGGGCATCTTTTGTTACTTGAACCATCACTTTGAGCATTTTCTTCAAATATTCGGGTTCTCCATAGACACTCTGAAAAATTATCCATTGGTTGTATCGTAGGAATTTTAGGAATCAAACAACATTGTCTAACAAGCTCGAAAATTCAAGCTCAAAAACTCACAACTACGAAAATCACACAGATGAAAATCGGTAGGAGTTTCATAATAAAATTTTTGTTGTACACACAAAAATCTGTTTGTTTTACTGTTAAATTGATTTTCTCAAGAAACGGAGACGTGCTTTTTTTTTTTATATGCCGGACAGTCATCAACGGATAATTATTAAAATGCCTAGTAACATGGAACTATTAATCACAATTATTAAAGTACTTGATTTTGGTTTGCCAATGGAATTTTAATAATCATTACGTAAACACGGAGAAAAACGGAAAAACACTGTTTTGCATTAATATTAAACAAAAAAGCGGGAAGTAAAAAAAGTTGTTCCGATCGCAAGATAACGAAATTGTCAATTGTTGAATTGGACTAATAAACAGTACAGAGCGTATGCAATCTGCAGGAACAGCGAGGTGAATTTGCAAATTCGCAATTCCTGTGGAGAAGTTATGTTGAAATCAGTTGGTCTCGGACCGAGGAGACCATTTTCCGGAGTCTTTGTGCGAGCGTGTTACACGAAAGCGTTGCGGTCGGTTTCGCGGCAGGTTATTATCCTTGTCAGGATTCGATTCAAGTTGGCATACTCAAATCGCCAGCGGAAACGATAGTACCCGCAGTCGACAACAAAAGGACCAACCGACTGACTGTAGTTCTCTGATTCATGCGACGCTCTAATCTGCCTCCTTTCACCCGCAATCATCCCAGCGACTATCTTATATCTCGTCTTCTTTGTCCTTCCTCCAACTTTGCTCTGGAAATCGAAAGTCAAATTCGCAAAACCCTCGACTTCACAAGAAATCACACCAAGCAAAGTTCATTTTCAACAAAGTCAAACTTAAAAAAAAAACATTATTGAATTTTAGTCACCGTTTATTTTTTGACGGACAAGTGCATTTCTTTGTAAGCCAACGAAACACTTGCGATCAAGCATTGTTGATGTTTACTTCTCAGTAGCACCTGCTGTTTTCCCCACTTGGCAGTAGCAAAAGGAGAGATACGATTGGTGTCTCGCGAGATCCTTTGTGTGCGAGCTCTTGGTGCAAAAAATGTCTTCCGAAGCTAACAACGAATTCGAGTTCCTTGACCCGGATATAACCGGTTTTTTTTGCAAACCGCTGATAAATTGGACGGTGTCGTGAAAACTCTGACGAAGATTCGATCGAATAATATCTGCGCCCGTGATCGATGCCTTTACAAAGGGGAAAACAAATTTTATAAGGAAGCATTATATTGAGTTTGAATGCGCGCTTCGACTTAACTCTCAACGTTAAATATTATTGTTCGAGCAGGCAGAGAAATATTACTAAATATTTTCTCGATCTCGCAGACTCCTACGAAAGATTTTGCTGTCTACTTAAATTTAATGGTTTCGACTCTTGTCTGTTTGCTGATGCGTTTATAAATGCTTCGTTATCTAGTTAAGAGTATCATTATAATAAGCAGTTTTATATATTTCGAAAAATCGTATTACGAATCTCGTCGAGAGCAGATTACAACCAATTATCGTTGTTAGGTTCTGTTACAAAACGTTCGTTATTATTTGTTGGTTCCAAAGTTGCCTTTTTTCGGAAGAAGGAAGAAAGATTGCAAATTAATTCTGTTGGGCTCTTTCAATTTCACAAATTACAGAAAAGGTCTTACAGAAAATGTTGTGCATCTCGACAAGATGGCACGTTAGACTTTCGTCTGATTACAAAATGTCGCGACTGTAAGTCATTGTCAAAGGTTGAGTGATGGATTGGACCTTTGAACCCAATCTGTATAACTTCTACGTCGAGTGCTATAGTGATTTAACTTCATAAATCCGTGCTATCAATTCACTTGAGTCAAATTAAAATAATCTCGTCTTCACTTGGTTTTAACTATTCAACAAAATTGTTGAAAAACTCTGAATTGTTGAATGTTGAAAATTGACTATTTGAAATAAAACCGCAGTCAAAAGTCAAATATTACACCTGAATTTAGTCCGGGCGAGTTCTAATTTGACGTTGATAAAAATTATAATCCAGGTTCGCATGAGCGTTCAAAGTTGCCACGAAGTCATGTAAAATCAATAGTCGGACTTTGAGTTGGTGGCTCGGGCGTAATTGAATCTTGTCGGGAAATGCTAAAAACCTTTAACCCCTGAGATTTTGACCGGTTCGCCCGCTGGCCAATTGGCTTTTCGCATTCTTTACGGATTCCTCGACGATAATCATTTCGAGGGATGCGGCTAATCACGCGGTCCGAGCCTCTTTGTTCGCTTTCTCCGGCGTATCTCAACCGTTTCGTTTCCCTTTTACGAGTGGTCCAGGTGCGCTCGGGAGGAAGTCGATTCACGACCAAATTTCACGCCTCCTCCGGCCGCAGCGATACTTGTATTAACTTTTGCCATCCTCAATCTGCGGATAATTATTTTCGTCCGTTCGAATTCTCCTGAACCGTTCGAACGTTCAGATGTACCATTGTTGCAAGGTATTTTCGTCGTCGAGCGAAAGAGTAAACGAATATTCCTTTTTTTTCGCCCTTTTTCTTCATCGACCCTCCTTGAAGCTCGCAGAAACATATGTTGGCAATTCGTCTTTGTTACGAGGCGGTCGCGCGCCTGTGCCCCCGACCTACCGCAACTCGAGCTGCTCGAATCGCCCTGTCAGCCTCTCGAGGCATCTGCCAAAAAAAAGTAAAATAAAATCACAAAAAAGGAACGTCCAAGTCCGGGGAAATTTCCATCCAAGTTACTTTGCACGTCAGGTTCATTTCTTAAATTCAATTTCCGGGACAAAATTTTCGTCTAAATATAATACTGTCTAGGGCGTTTACACTGCTCAGATATAACGTCTTTTGGATATGCCGTCAGGCGATAAAACTGAAAAAAAAATAATAATACAAGAAGACAATTTATGAAGATGAAAATTCCGTTAAAAAATGTCGCCGCGTCGCGTTGGCAAGTAGCAATTTCAGGGGAATATTTATTCATTGTCGATTGATTCATCAGCGCCATGGGAGGAGTCTCGCGCGACTGCCATTTGATTTTATATTTTGTCAGCAGATTACACTGTTGCTTTGCGCGGCGAGATTTGCACATTGAAATTCATCAGGAGATTTAGCATTTGGAAACGAAACGTCAAGCGCAGCGATTGTAATTTGTCAAAATTTTCGACTAGCCGGCGCGAATTCTATCGACGGCCAATGATACGCGACAGCTTGATCACGACTCGTCCAATTCGTTTCGCTGTGTGAACGCAAATGAATTGCGATTAATTTGTAATGTATTTTGCAATGAAATTGTTCGGTTTGGTAATTTGCGTTTGTTCTTTTTTCTGTGTTTCAGGTAAGCCGACATTCTGAGAGCTCTCGTGACAGGCGGCAATAAAATTAATTTTCTACATAATTATCCGGAGTGATCACGAAGATGAACACGGAATGGCATTTCGCCATTATGTTCGAGTCTTTCGGAGACTAAGATTAAGGAGTTAGTCCAAGTTAGGCCAAACGCGTACATGATCCAGTCTGGATGGAGTAAATGGAGTGAAGAGGCGCGGAATAGATAATACGATAATGTAATGTAGCCGTCGGGAAGAAGCATCTCTGCCGAATTCACGTAAAATCCGTCGTTGCAAAAGTGAAACAAATCTAGACCATCCTTCATCGTAGTGCAAGCTCGGGAATTTATGATCCAGCTCCTTAATGCATGTGCATAATACAAAAATGAATCTTAAATTTGTTTTCGCGAAGGATTTATAAAGTTACGTTTCAACTGGAAACAGCAAGTGCAAATTTAAAAAACTGAATTAATCAAACCAACGAACCTAAAAACAACCGGAATCGAAAAATTAATATCAATGTTTAATTTTGAAACGAGTTACTAAAAGGAGCATTCTCCACTTTTCGTTCAATTCAATAAAGTGAAAATTTGCGAGATTTGATCACTTGAGTTAAATTAAAAAAAAATCTTAATGAAAGAATTTAAAGTGTATTGAATTTAAAATGGTTATTCAGGATGATTAATTGATTGCAACGAGACAATCATTTCATTATGCGCGACGCTTAAGAGAGAAAATTCAAAGGCGTTCGTCTGGAACTCAAGTCGATGCTAGGATCAAAACAAGAGGGAACGCAGTCCCGCTTGATTTGCACAGGAGAGCTTTTCAATTTCAAAGGAAAATAAGGATACTGTTTGTAGGATCTGGATGGCATCGTATAATACGTCTGGAGGATGTGGCGCGTCATGTTATACTTCGGTACAAGTGGGCGCATATTTTACCCGTTTTCGTTACGGTGCGCGTTGCGCCTCCCACGCCGAAGGCAAATCGATACGTCCAAAAATTCGTTAGATTCTACTCACGTCGGCCGAATGGGAATTTGCTTCATGGAACGAGATTGGAATAAGGCTCACTTGCGTTTTTTTTCGCGGGTTAATCGCGCACTTTTATCTCGCACCAATTTTCTTATTTTTCTTACCCAAGGTGGGGCCATTTTCACCCCTGTTTTTTTGGTACCGGAATTTTTTACTTCTTTTTGTTTTTTTACAGTCGAATACAAAATCGTCTGTCTGTTTTTTACTGAAAATGATTATTTCAAAGACGCCTTTTTACTTCATAACAATTATTTTGAAACATGATTTTGCAATGATTAAAATTTAATTTGAAGTAAAGTCTTATTGATTTTGTTTCGCCATTTCGTGTTCTTTTTTGTACTTTTTTCAAATTGTCAGAAGAGATTGTGTTCCCGACGGAATTACTCGGCTGTTATTTTTCCTCGCAAGCGATTTTTCTTTGAGTATTTCCAGGGCAGCAACATTGCCTTCCTAACGACAATCCGGAATTAAATGTTAATGGAAGATAATGATCATTTTGAGTCTACAGAGATATAACGTCGTCGTTTTAATACACAGCGCACGTGGCAAAAGCCGGGGGTATAAACCTGTAATGCCGCGGACGAACCTTTTAGTGCAAAATGACAAGACATTGTCTGTATCAGACGACGGCTGATTTTATAGCTGATTAAGGTGTAACGACTCAGATCTTCATTTCTCGTCTGCAAAAGTTATTGGAAGCAATACGGGTATAAAAAACAAATTAATAGTTGCGCTAAACTGAGCATCAAAAAGCAATCAAACAAACCGACCGGAGTGATATTTGAGTCCTTAACGATGTGAAATACAAAGCAAAGAAACCACGAAGAAAATAACCCAAGAAATTCGAATTTATTCTCTGGCCTGAAAAACGTTATCTGTACTTGAGAACCTGAGAGAATAATTTAAATGATAATACGGAATTATCAAGCGCGTTTAGAACGTGAACTCTTGATTCGAATCGTCATAGGCAAATTGCTGAGACACGCCATGTGTAATGAACGTATGCGCACGCGATGTGCTCGAACATTCTCGTTCATCAGCGGATTAACGTTTTTTCCTCAGTTTTGACATTACGTAACACTTTTTTAAATAAAAATATACACCGTTCTTTAGAACTCAAACTAACTACCTGTTCTATAAAAATTGCTTCTTTTCGTTCCGTTTTGATTAAAAAAAGACAGTCAAATTGACTTGGCACGATTTGCCTAACTGAAGGACAAAAAGGTTAAAAATTGAAAACAATATTTTTAAGATATTTTCAAAGGGAACTTTTGGTGCGATGAAATATTTGCAGTCTGAGACTAAGTTATTGAGCATGAAGACCTTCGTCCTTCGACCCGAAAGCTCACGAAAATCATTCCACGTTCATATGAAAATTTCACTTGCACGAATGCAGAGGTTGTAAATAAAGCCGAAATGGAGTCCGGTAGTGTGGTAAGGGCGCTGGGTCGGGTAGTATTGAATATCATTTTATCGTTGGATCATCCTTGGCGAAGTGGCGTTTTTATCTTCTATCTCTCTTGCGATGACTCTAATCGCGGCCATTGAGGGCTGCAGATACCATAAATTGCAGCTCCATCGATGGCCCGCTCTTCTTTGTACTGCGCGTAAGATTGTATTCGACGATTACCTGCGACGCGCAATCCCAACGGAAATTGCCTCCGTTTGCCCCGCGTAAACGAGCCATTATCCGCCAAGAGCATGCACGCCTCGCACTTTATATTTAAAGCCAAAGCGCTATTCTATTCAAAACTGCCCGAACCGCCGCGCCCTCGCGTTATCGTCCTTGCGTGAGGCCCGGATATAGATATCCGCTGTCATCTAGCCTACTTTCGTCTAATTTTATTTGCACGCCGATCGAGCACTTTTCAATTTGATTGGCCGACGTGAACTCGAAGATTTACGCCCCACTTCTTGCCGCGGGAATAATAAATTCCATTGCATCTTCTCTTTGCTCCATCTGAGTACGCAAAATTTCATTCTAACGGTCTTCGACGTCCGACCAAATAAAATTATATCCTTCAAAATTGGATCATTCCATTACGATGTCTAAGATCGAGAAATGCTGCTCGTGCAAACTGGATTCTGACATTTTTCCTGTTTTTTTTTAAATCGTTCTTTTGTGTGAGATAGATGATGAAGTCGAGGTTGCAAATTGGTTCTTCGGGGATCAGGTTGCGTATTTAAACATATTGTATTATGTCCATGGACTGTGCTATAGTACTTGTCCGGAATAAACAGAATTTTAGTTGCGTAGTCGCCGTATTGATTTCGGGGGTTCCCTTTTTTGACAGTCGATAAAATTTACCTCCTGCCTTCAAACTACTTTACCGACTCGGATGAAATTTAAACATCACCAATCTTTATTTTTAAATAAAAAACGGATATTTTGTTTTTCTTAATTGCATAAATTTAGGATCTTGCTCTTTGAAAGAAATTTAATATTTGCACTCAATTATTATTGTTGTAAAAAACACGATACTTTTTATTCATTGTCGCGAAAAATTGTTTAATGAAATTAAAAAAATGTATCACTGTTTATGTGAAATGTAATGTGTGAAATTCAAAATGACGAAATACATTTTAGGTTCTAAAGACTCATTGACAGTTCTTCAAACAAGCATTGTAGGGATAAAAGTTGAATTAGGTCAATAATAATGGTAGGGTGAGAACGGACACGATGTCAATCATAATTCAAAGGGCCGAAGAAAAGTCGAGACCGAAGCGACGTCAGCAGTTTGTTAACTGGCAGATGGGTAGCTTTCTTGACAGATGTTACAGGGGTATTCGAAAGAAAAAAAAAGCATATAACTACTTTAGCAAATATTCGAGACTTGGACGAAGTAAACGACTTCCCAAGCCACAAGGGGTTAACTTCTTGCTCGCCCTATCTTCTTGCTCTAACTTTTCAATTTTCAGCAAATCCCTCAAATTTGATGACGTGGAATAAAACTCAGCGCGTCGCACTTCGGCAACTAACTTTTTTTTTCTCCGTCTCGTGGCAAATTAAAAATTAGATGCGGGCTGGCACTGCGGGATTGATGCGCCAACTTGGCAGCCCTGACTTTGACAGGCGTAACACCCAACAAATTGCCCGTAAAACACAACCCCGCAAAATCTCCCGTACGAGTTCTTAACAGGATTCCGTGCTTTGCAAAACGCCGTAAATCAAGCGCCGAATAATGCACCCGGAGCCCCGGCTCTGTCTAAGGACAACGCAATGATCCCTATCTTCAGACAGTGCTCTTCATTTTGCACTTCTAATGATGCTATTCGTAACGTGCAAATGTGCAGGATTCCACTTGAGCCTTTACGAAATGAGCCTGCCATCCTATCTGCACTATAACAATGCGAATTTTAATTAACCCACTTGATGACTCTCGCAAATACCAACTCTCCAACGCCGACAAACAACGTCGTTTGTCTTTTTCGTCGTTCGATTGACCTGGCTCTTGATCGGATTGATCGATTTTTGTTTTTCCGCTCGGACGCAAGAAAACACGCTCGACACGAAAATTCATCATGTTCCTTCCGTCAAGGAGCTTCCTCCAGTTCGGCCATTGATCGAACGCGTTTTTTTCTCTCTGTTGACACTTGACAGCAATTTTAGCTGCATGACTGTGCACTTTTCAACGAGAGCGTTAAAAAGCGCTCAAGTAATAGGGACCGAAAAGTTGGCGCGCACTTTTCGCCAAGTTATACTGTATAAACTATGCGCGATGACATATGAATGATATGAATCAAAACTGTGTTTGGGTCTCGAACACGGTCGAGAAATATCACAAAGAGCTGGTACGGAAAAGGTGAAGTAAAACATGCGCGAGGGCGAGCGTTCATAAATCATGTATGCGATTTCGATATTTGCAAAGATTGCATATATGCCGTCCGGGCTCTCTACTTTTCATCGACCAAATTTTTCATTCAATAAGCTTTTATTGAAAATCTTCATCAAACGGCTATTCGGATGAGAATGAAAATCTAAAAAAATCCACCCAGAAGATATTTTCTTTGTGGAACTTTTGTTACCATTGAATACGATGAATCATGTTAAACAATAAATATAATGTGCAATATTTTCGAATTGGTTTGCAGATATCTTGAAATTGTTTCTCTGCCCATTGAAGCGAATTGTGACAAATTGAACTTTGACTATCAGGTGATCAGGAACTGAGATCAGAAATACAAGAAGTGAATATTCAAAATGGAAATGAAAATGTCTAGTTTTTTGAGATAAACAAACCTGAATCTTATGACGACTGAAAAAATCAGAATTGTTCGTGCCATATGTTCACTTGGGGGTATACCTGACAATAAACTTTGGACAAATTCGATAATGGGTACGACTGTCGGAACCACGGGCTAATAAATAAGCCAAGCGGTTGTATAATTTAGTTGCATGACCGACTGCACACGTGTACGCTCAATCGCCTTAAATACTACATTATAGCTTTCTTGGAGCACGTTACTCCAAGTTGGGGAGGCGTGCTAAATTATTATCACGTTTTGTATACGTCGCGGCGCGCCAAGTTCAGCGTGTCTGGCGCAATCCATTTTCGAGTTGCCATATCCGAATCCCCGGAGGTGCATCCGCGTTCGAAGACACTCGCGCGCCAACTTGAATTTGTCCAGAAGTTTGAGCCCAAGCCCCGGAAACTGAGCACCAACTTGCCCAGGAGTTCGTGCCCGACGGAAATTTGCCGGTCGTTTGGGTGCTCGATATGCCAGCGCAGCGTCGGCCACCACCGACTTAATCGTCGAATCGCTTATGGAATGCTCAGCCACATTCGCGCCCAAATTCCGCGCCGACAAATATTCCACGTTAGAATGTCGGTTATTAAAATAACGCGCCGGGCATATTCATGATATCTCGATTCCCAGCTTGTAACCTTTTTCGGCCGTTCTCGGGCGACTATCTGATTCGCGACGAAGCTCACAACTCGCCCCAGGCTGCTTTTATCAGCGTTTTCACGCCACTCGAGTTGGGACAGTTATATTGTACCACTTTGGGCACGATTCATTTTACATCCCAAGACTTAATTAAGTCTTGTACTCGTCTAGTCGAAAAATGGGTACAAATTTGAAACAAGTTGGGAATTTTGCACCAAGATTTTATCGACCTATTAAACGTCGCCGGACTTATCGTGTCGCTATAAAAATGATTTAAATTTGTTGCGCAAATCTTGATAAGTTAATTTAAAAACCTCTTCACCTACCCGGAAATTGAACAAGTTCACCTCTGACTATGCCTATTTTCGTTCTGCAAAGCTATAATTGGTCTTCAAGTCTATATTTTGTCATATTAAATTTCATCTTGAAAGTTATTAAAATTCATCCGCGATCTTTAACGGCGATCTTTAAAGAGTTTTTGATTTAACGAGTCGTCCCACAGTGACAGAATATGCAGCATCATTTTATACTCATTACAATTGCCTCTTCCCGTTTTCTCTTTAATGGGAAACCTTACAAGCTTCCCTTGTGAAATCCTACTCCAATTTGCAGTGGCAATATATGTTCGTAACGGATCCTGAACAAGATATACCTTAATTCAAACTTATGTCTCGCAGCCGCGTTACCACCAAGTTTTATTCCGCTGGAGTTATTTACGAGCCACGGAACAGTCTTCATAATAAATGTTAATCCTTCCTTTTGATATTTCTGTCAGTTTTGTTCGCAAAATTTCTACGCCGTTGACTTGTTTGTTTACTTTTTAACACAATTTCGCGTAAAGTTTCAAACGCCAGTTCCACAGTTGGAACGAAATCAATACTTCAATTTACGGTTTCCAGTGGCTAACAAAAAAAAATTTCAACGTCGAAAAAGAAGTCAACTAAGTGTGAAAATCATAAACTACTCGGCTTTATTAGGAAGTGAACTTAAAAAAGTGAGCCCAGGCCCGAAATGAATCGCGTAAATTGAAGTATAACAAAAGCGTTAAAAATGAGGACTCGAGTCTTTGTGCGGGACAATGAATTCGCGTCGGGCTCACGTGCTCGTTAATTTCGGATCGATTCATCGCGAGTGCCGGTGCGATATCGAAGAAAGCTAATACCGATGAAAGGAAACGACGAAAGTAATATCGCACGAGCGATCAAACGTACTTGGCCGCCACGCTGCCTTTCAGAAAGGTCGCGACGCGTCTCCGTCCACAGGGAATGATAACGGGGATAGAATGGCGCGAGCGTAATCGGTCAAATGGATTGATGGAAACGTAGACAAACTCGATGAGCCCTTTTCCAACGCTGCAGAACCAATTTTTCACCGGATCAACCGGTCATATCTATGAAAATCTACTTAACATTTTTCGTTAGATACGACTCGAATAGACTCGAGAATAATTTTGTCATTCATTTTATTAACTTTACAGAATCATAGTTTTTGCAGAAAAAAAAGTGTTTGTTATTCAACTTCAACGTCAGCATCAAAAGTTCAGTGGAGGGTTAAATTGGTGATTATTTTTCTTCGTCGTTCTGCATTGATAAAGGTCTAAATTGGACAAGAATAAACATATTTTCCGCAGACCATAACTTTTGTCCGGACAATTTATGTCGGCCATCCGAAGTTCGCGGAGTTAAGAAACTATGTTTTTGGTGCGCCTCGGGTGGAAGGATTAATGCATCGTCGTCTTATCTCGCGCGCTGGGCTTCAGCGAAAAATTGTCCGCATATAATGAGCCATTTGTTCCGCGGCTTGATTTACCTTCGATAGCGGCGATGCTCGTTCTTATACACAATCTCCGAACGGCTTTTTCATTTTTCATAATCTTGAAAAATGGCGAACCAACTGAAAAACACGATAAATCCTGCACAGACGAAACGGAAATCAAATTGTTCCCAATTGAATCTCAAAAATCCGAATTTTATTTTTTTGAGAAAAAGCAACATTTGTTACAACATAAAAAAAAGGAGGAAACATTCGTTGAATTGAACATCGGTTGTTTTCATTAGTCGTGTTTTGTGGGCTGATCGGGCGGGTTCTCATTAATCATTAGCTCGGGCGAAAAGTGTATTCGAGCGGACGTGCTGATATCGGTCTCGCGGTGCGAAACACGAACGAAACTCCTCCTCACGTCAGCTGAATTTATGGCATTCGCGACTCTTATGATTTTCGCGTTGTTAACTGACGCGCGTGAAATATCACGGGGAGTTTGACGACTCCGCCTGGCGTGAGCGTCGTCGTGCGAAATTTCATGTTTTTCGGCGCGCTGCTTTATGGCCAAGGTATTAACGGCATGTGTCATATTTGTGTCTCCATTAACGCCGGATGTATCCCTTCGAAATATAACTCATATTTGTTAAACACGTTACATATCATCCCACTGAGATTTGATGATAAATTTCAAATGCAATATACAGCCCCGGTTATGAAAATCAAAGTTGAACGTACTTTTGAAAAGGAATCAAAATCTCGTTTCGTTTCTTCTTCTTCTTCTTTTTAACTGTTGAACAAAAAATGAAGAAAAGGATAAGTCAAGTGTTGCTGTTATTTACAATAAGTTGCGCGACGGTTTGATATCTTTGGTATTTTACTTTTCCTATTCTCATGTAAAGTCGAAAAATGAATGATGACGCGTATGCATACACTCGAATCGCAATTCTTGCTCGACGTAAGACATATTGTAAATGAAATGCTAGGCGCTGTGTATCGTAGTCGAATGCAAAAAAGATGAATCCGTACGGGAACGTGGAGTCGTATAGAAGCAGTCGTTACATTGTTCGATCTTGTACAACAAATGCTCGTCTCACTAAATAAAAACAAATTAAATAAACAACCCGTTCGAATCCACAAAATCTCGAATTCACATTGATTTTTCTTTTTGACTATAGATTTTTTCTTTTTTCCTTAAAAAAAAACTAAAAAGTGTTGATTCAATGTCATTGCAATTTTTATTGCACGCTAAAAAACGAAAACAACCGCGGTGTCGTAAAACCTTAATCTAATAAGTGGAGAAACCGCTTGTCCGTGAAGAGCGTCATTTGGTGATAATTAATAAGTGTCGAAAAATTGTCGGTGGACGGGAAAATACGTCGACGGACGAAAGTATGATGCGAATATCCGGAATCGCTGTCGACAAGTATATTTTTCGAGAGGAAAAAGTGTGCGCGCGGGAGGAGGCATCGACCTCCGCGTCGCCAGGATCGATATCTTCGACCTCTTTTTCCCTTTGAGCGAGCGCTCGCCTCGCTCGGACCCGGTCGACCCGTGAAACGAGATGCACCCGAGAGATTCACAATTTTTGCCTAAACCGTGAAAATTGTTTATTCTCTCAAACCGACTGACGTGAACGAGCCTGTGGGAAATGTTTGCGCGATGACGTACAATATCGTCCTTTTTCTGACCATCCCCTTCCCCCACCCCAGGATAACAAGTTGGATCGATTTCATAATTCTTATCATCGTTCAATTTAACGGATTATTAATTTCATTTTCATTCTTGAAGGTGGACAGATTTTTTTATATTTCTTTGCGTTTTTTTGTAATTTGGAATGGAATATTGTTTCATTGGTTTCTTAACAAGTAAATATTCCAACTAGCTGGGAGAAGGTGAGGTTTCATTTGCGACAGAGGTAATTAGAACAGCATTTCAACATTTGCATTAGCGTGCCATTACAAAGGTTATCATGACGGACGAGCTATTTTGTTGACAAGACAAACTGTTTAATCAACCTGGAACTATTTTATTTGTAAATAGCCGAAATTCCTCTGCAAAGTGCAAACGACTTCACATCTGTCGAACCAATGACATTCTTTAAATTGAATCATTGCACGTTCTCACACAACTCCGAAAAAAGAAGAGAGAAAAAATATACCTGTACATTTTTTATTTCATCAATATCAGTTGAGCAATTTTGTTAAAACTTTTTTCGTTCAAAGCAATTATTAAATTTCGTCTGTCAACATCCAAATTGTATACGAAATGAAAAAAAATAACAGCCTTAAGATAGCAAATGGAAAATATTAACGAAACGGAGAATGGGGGAGGAGAGGAACAAAAAATAACAGATAATATCCTCAGGTTAAACGAAACCTCGGATGTATTTTTATTCCATGGGCGAAACAGTAGCTACGAATAGTCGCAGGTATACGGAATTAAATTCAGCGGAAAGCAACCGGAATGGTGGAAAAAGGATCAAATAAAGCAGCGAAAAAAGAGCGGTACGGATTAAAATGAAAAATAACGAAAATAGGAAAACAGAATGGCGCCGGGCGAAGAGCAAGCATAACGAGAGACAAAAAGAATCGCAAAAATAACATGTAGCAGAGAGAGTTTAGCAAATGAAAACGTAATTATGAGCGAATCCTGACAGTGTAGACTAATGAGAAAAATAAAGCTTTTACGAATTGGAAAAAAAAACAACAATGCAGAGAGAGTGGATGAAAATCGAGGCCGAAAAACGAAACTGATGATCCGACGCGAGCAGACTGTCGGCGAAAAATTAAAAACGTATGACAGCCACGTTTAGGCATCGTTGTTTTGTCGCGGCCTTCATCCTTTTGCTGAGCTTTCCGTCCGAACGCCGCGGCGCAATTTCGCCAAAAATCCTCCGGTTTATTTTGAGCGAGCAAGCGCCGCGTGAAACGAAACTACAGTCGCCTGCACAATCCATGTAAGACGAGTCAACTGCATGATGTCAGCCGGTGTGCTTGTGAACGCGAAAAAAGAACGATGAAAAAAAAATCAAAAAAAGAAACCAACGAAGAAACCAACGATGTGACGTTTGTAATTAGTCTTTTTCTCGGCTTCGTATAATTGCTGAGTGAATTCGAACCGAAGGAAAACTTTATTTCAACTCGCTTTTCTTTCGCCTCAGTTATTATCTTTATCCAGTCTTTAAATTTTTGCACAAAATCATTCTCGGCGATAATGCATCGAAACTGAATCGCAAATGGGGGAATAAAAGTTAAAAAAGTTGAAAAAAAAGGGAGTAACAAACTTTTTTCCCCCCTATTCGTTACTTATTTTCAGGGTAAAATAATTTGGGGGGAAAAAATGTTGAAAACGAGGAGAAAACGCTTTCTCACGAGCATCGAAACCCGTCTTTCATTCGAACAACGGCGCTTTCGCGACAAATGTTTTCCTAATGGCTTTTCTGGAGGGGTGGGTGGGTTGAAAGCGTCGGACGTTTTATGATCGAGAGTCTGAGGCAACGGGCAGTGTGTTTATGTTGATTCGTGAGGCGAAAGGAAAGTATGTCGGCGCATGGGAAATCAATGAGCCACGAAATCGAGCGGATTAAATTGCCTTAATAAGTTTTTCCGTCCGCAATTTATCGTTCCGATTTAGTTCGTAAATCGCGCTGCAAAGGAGCAAGGGAGGGACAAAAAAAGCCGATCTCGGACCGGAATGTTTTTTTTCTCTCGAACGCCAGACGAGAAACTAATAAGGAATTCGGCCCATTAATCACCCGTTGCTCAAAGTGTACAGTAATTAGTTTTCGTCGAGCTATTAATTGTGCTCTAATGCCATTCGAACTTTGCGTATGCTTCAGCTCAACGCCTCACCTTTGTTTTGTTTTTCAAACCTCTCATTCTTGAACTTGGAATTTTGAAACAATATTCATTAATTAACAACCAAATTTGAACAAAAATTAATCATGGTTCTGATAGTCACGTTTAATTGTTTTTTGGTCATGAAAAACATCAAGTTTGAATACATTTTAAACGGAACAATTCAGCTGCAAATTTATAGAAGCCTGATCGTCTTAAGAGGAGATAAATCTTGAACCCGACAATTAAAACAAGAGAAGAAATCGATGGGCGAAGTTTGTGTACATTAAGCCCTATCTCCGTTTCGCACATATCAAGCCATTGTTGCCCCTCGCTTAAGCACCTATCTCATTTGCGTAATGCCTTGCCTGTTTTTACACAGCGCTGTGTTTTGACCCAATGAAAATGTTCTTGCTAAGGAGGGTTCGCGTCAAATTTTTTTTACTCGTCTGTTAGCTTGTACATCCCACGCACGTCTATGGAAAGTGCGAAAAATTATTCGCATCCAAGATAAGACGCGAAACTCGAAAGTGATTGAAAACTCTGACGTTGAATAGTCGTACCGAAAAATGAAATGAAGATTTTTAATAGTGACTATCTTAAAATGTGACTTTTAATTAATTAAGTCTTCCCCAAGTAGAGTTAATGTATATTGGTTTCTAATTTATCGTTTCTTCTGTTCGATGATAATTTACTAATTAAAAATATTGTTCTTTTGTTTCAGGTAAGAGCAACTTGGACGGAGGATCAACAATTTTTTAATTAAAAGTGCACGTGCAATGAACCGAGTCGATGAAAAGTTAAAAGATAAAGATACAAGAAAAAGTGTCCGACTGTTGGACAAACTTTAACTTCTACTTTTCGAAGGATCTGCGAGGTAATGCGTTTTGCTGTATTCTTACCGGGTGACTTTTCTTTTAATCATTCCAGTATTTTCAACGAGATTTAAAATAAAATTCAACCTTCTGGCTTTGCTACTGATGGTTCCTTTTCGGCTTAAATTTTGCATGAAAATGCTTCCCGGTAATTTGTAACGTAAAATTAACGTTGCAGGCAACTCGATTTTTCTCTCGCCCGTGCTTTTAATCGTCTAGTCATAATTGCAAAATGAAAATTCGCCGGGACTAAAAAGTTACAGCTTAAAAATTGCGCGCGCTGATTAGCAGCTAAAAACCTAAGTAACCAAGCTGATAAATGAAACCGCACCCTGGCAACAACAGGAGCCGTCTTCTCATTAACGAAATTTCCATTTTGCAACGCGCCACGCTATCCCACATCTAATGGCCGAATAAAAGAGTTCTTACAAACTAGCAACATCAAAGATTGTTATCGTCCAATTGAACATTTCGTCTCTCTCTCTTTTTTTCTTTGTTTCAAGACGCTGAACAGAAACACTTTTTGTTCTCCGTGCCATTTGTATGAATGAAAATTCCAATTTATAGCCGAGCTTAAAATTCCAACTTAAGCTCGCTGCGAAAAAAGATGTCAACGTGCTTTGATAAAACGCGACAATTTTTTCTCTCTCTGACGTCGAAAATTTAATGAGAAAATTTTTTCCACCGAAATGGACGAAAAAAAAATCTCATCTCGCACGAATGAAGAGTGCCGCAGAGACTCGCTAATGCGATGATCTCGTGTCGGACAAAATGGCAATAAATAATGTACGCGAATTATGATTAACGATAACGGGCGTGTGCGTATCGATTCGCGGGCGCGGGCTAGGCATTTACCCACTTTGCAAATTCAACCCAGATTCGCATTGTCCGAAAGGAGGTCGACATGCATTATGAACGCCGGGCGTTGAAATGTTCCTAGGGGGCGGACACTCTCTTCCTCAAGTACACGACGAGCAAAAAAAAACGAGGTGCAATATTTTTCACGTCAACTTTTCGTCCCGACAAAAATGTCGTCATGTGCAAAAGCTCTCGTCTTCTCACGCGTCTGATACTTTTCAAGCTGACCAAATATCGATATCTTAAAATCACAACGAAAATCGTACCGACAAAACCGTTCACCTTGCTACGAGAAGCAAAAATAACAGATAAAGAATCAAACTGAAATAACTGAATCAAATTTTGGTTTCGCGCAAGAATAAATATTACTTTTATATCTGGTAAACAAAAATCACGTCCGAGACGAGCAAGTGGAAAGGAATCGGAGTGCTTTCTTTTTTCGACTGAGTTTTATTAAATTATGTCGAAAAACATTTCAACGTCCATCTGTGTCTCGATCCGGGAAATGCAATTAAACGTCCAAGTACTCAGTCGTGGGAGGGGCTTGTTCGTGTGTGCGATTAACCGTAGGTTTTATTTCGATTTTATCAGCCGGTGTACGCAACATCCTTCACCCCTGCGAACTTTTCGAGTGGCAGAATGAAGAGAAATGCGAGAGCCACGTGAAAGACGACTTTTCCTTTTTGGCATCCAGCCAGCCTAATATTGTTTCCGCTTTTCGCACCAGTCCTCCACCGGTTCAGTTTGGTATCTGCTGTTTCATTCATACAGTTAATTACATTGAACTCTTTTCAAAAAAAATAAATTTTGCTAAACAAATGAAATGAATTTCCCGTTACTGTCAGTCGGTAAGGTAGGGCAGTTTGACAGAACCTCCTTAATGACAATAAGACGTGATTTTTAATGGAATCGACGGATAAAGCGGGTGAAAATGTCTGGATCTTAAGGTAAATTTCAATTGGCAAAGTGCGGTTTAATTTCGCGAAGCGACCATCGCCTCGAAACCTTTTGCGATTCAGCAGCTGCATCGGTTGCAGTGTATCTAACAAGTTGAAGGACTTCGTCTTCGGGATTAAACTCTGCGCCGTTTCTTTCTCTATGGTCTTTCAGAAAGACTTTCTTTCTCCTTTCTTATTCGTTTTTCGTCTCTGTTTCGTTTTTCATTCAACCGTTGATTCTCTTTGAACCTTGTACGGTCGAGCTTTCCATGTCTCTGGACACGAGTTTCATGTAGATGATAATTTACCGTCCATTTATTTTCAGTGAATTGCAAGCTTTCACACGCGCCTTTTTACTGAAGACGTACACTCCTGCAAATAGTTTCGTTAAGCTTTGAACGTTCCTTTTTCGAACGGCGCCGGCTACAGAAATTAAATCCAAAGAAAAGCACCGGGTATACATTTTTGCGAGCATTTTTATACTTGCGCTATTACTTTTTTCCGAGACACGTACAATCAATGTACAATTCAATTCCCAATCGTGAATTAACTTTTAGCACTAGTTCAGTTTTTTATTCGCCTTTTCAGTATTTTTTTCAACCTCGCGAATATTTTTTTTGCTGCTCAAAATTGGGTTTCGGTGTTAGTGCCATACAGCTTTGTGAACGGGAACGTCAATTTTTTAAATTCCATCTATCAAATGCCATCAGTCGAAATCCCGAATTGCCGCTGTGAGAGAGATTTATATTTCTTTTCCCGAAAATTATCACTTTTTACATTACGAGTACAAAAAAAGTCATTTGAAATAGAAATGTCAAAAGTGAAAATAAATAAAACTGTTGAAGTGGGCAGTTTTTTGTTCAATAGTTTTTTGCAAGTTCGATTCAATGTGAGGAACGAAGTTTGTCTGCAAATTTTCTCCTTCAAATAACATTGGAGTTTACATTTTAACGTGAAAATCGATAGGAACCACTTGAGCGAAGGAATTTTTTGTAATTAATCGAGTCCAGATATCGGGTCCAGATCTCGTTGTACACATCAATAAAAAAGCCAAAATGTCAGATCCAACACGACCCGACTTTTTAAATCTGATTCCCATGTTCGGCACTTCTCGTCACAAAAAATTGTTCAACGATCCTGCGAACTTGACTTGATTAAAACTTTTTTTTCACTTTGTTGCCGTTTTTCGTTAACAGTTATTCAATTATCAATAATTGGCCGAAACGAGCGAGCAAAAATACTGTTAGTAAAATACAAACAATAAAGAGCTGAAATCTCGACAATAAACAGCGTCTGAGTATTGTGATGTGTTCCACGTTGGAATTATTAATTAAGTAATACCAAGTGGAAAGAATTGAGAAGAATGTGCAACCTCAGCGATGGAAAAACTAATGTCGAAAATTGTTTGCGGTGCAGGTGCTGAGGCTTCTGAATTGTTTTCTTTCTTTTTAAATTTGCATGCCGTCAACAAACAATGTCGGGGCAAATATTGAATTTTGGAGGGAAAAAAATTGAGTGCCACGTCATGCTCTCAGGTTGCACAAACTGCGAAAAATTGAGATGGTACGTATGATAAGTGAGTGCACGAAAAGAGCAGGCCGATCGATACGCGTTTTACGTTTGGGAAAGCGACCAATCCGGGATGATCATCACGTCGGACGAGAAGCCGGGGCTCAAGTCACAAGCCACTCATATCGACATGCCGAACCGACTTTCACAAGCTTCGTGCTTGTTCCGAAATTTCAACTCCATATTCTGTGGTGCATATCAAGATGTAATGTTGGCTTTCCAGACTCAGAATCGCTGATACAAAATCACTAACCTTAAGTTTGATACTCGTTTTCCAAACACGTTCGTGGTTACTTCTTAATTTTGAGCAAAATTCTTCGTTTCAAGAAAATTTTTTCGTCATTTTTAGAATCAACCTTACAATTTGAAAGAATTAAATTAAAAAGAAGGAAAAAATTTTTTTATTTGTTCCACTTCATTACGATACACCTTGTAAGAACTTGAAAAAGTAGTGACTATTGTGAAAATAGATTTACGATTCGCAAAACTGTGCAATTTCGAATTTAGTGGTTTGTTTAGCCGGCATACAGTGAAATTCTTTATTCCGAAATTTTACGACTCGAATTAGCATTTTATAGTGCGGAGTGGCAGTTTTGCTATGCAAATCCGCCAGTTCTACATTTTACTACAAAGGCAATAAATGTTTGAATTATAATTGAAAAAAAAGTTTATTTCCAAGTTTATCCTCCCTTTTAGTTACTTTACACCAATTAAAATTTGTTTACACAACCATAAAAGCACGCTTTTTAATTCCACAACAGAAGAAAAGTAAACGACAAGAAAAAAAAGTGTACCGAACAAGGAATATCTTGAACTGAAAATCCCCCGTGAGGAATGAGTCTCGGGATTAACACAAAACCTGCTACCGGTGTTATCAGCAATAAATTTCATAATCTTAATTAACTCGACAAACAGCGCGAATGGATATATCATATCGGCGCGACGTTATGTGTTTGAGAGCACGCATCGGCGCGGTCTCGCGCCAATCTCGAATCGCCTGATCGCCTGATCCTTAAAACGAAGCCCGGCGGTTGCGTTTGAGACGTCACGACTGACTTGCTTTACGTTTACCTAGATTGTGGCTCGTAATTAGCGAGCGTGTCACGCCTCCGTAATTGCAACTGACGATCTTATCGCGCCAAACGAGGGACACTAACGAAATTTATTATGTCTGACCGCTCGAACGAATTTACAATACTGTTTATCCCAAGATAATTATTCGATGAAAGAGCTCAAATTTCATAACCGATAAAAAATTAATTTGATAACAAAAAAATCATAAAAAAAGGTTATGAAAAGATACTGCAAAATTGATGGAGAGTTGATGAACGTAATTGTGAGGTAAAAAGCCGACAGTATGGAGCAAAAATTAAGTTAAAAGGGGTATTAACTTGTTATAAACTAAATGAACTCGGTTGAAGACAATTAACAAACTGATATTCTTGGTACAAAATTCATGTGGATTAGTTAAACTTTGGCTGATGAGGGAGGAGGGGGCTTTATTTCAAACCGGTGGTTACAAATAACGATCTCTCGACCCAAGTAGTTTAATTTTGGGTCAATTGCTCTACTCGAAAAGTTGTGTGATTCGGATTAGATTCGTGAGACTTCACAAGTGATATAGCACTACGTTCTGTCAGACCCGAGCTACGCACACTGATCCCCAACACACTGACTTAATCAACCTTCAATTTACGAAGTCTACCAAGGAATCAAATAGTTACAATAAATTTTAACAACAAAGTTTTACAACAATTTTGTTTATAATTCAAGTAATGATCAAATAAAATCATTTGTGATCATTTTTCGTCACTTAGTTTTAATTTTAGTTTCTTATGATTGTGATGACTTTTTAGCAGTGCTGTAATTCAAGTTAATAAGTCTAGTTTGAGAGTTGTAGCTGTTGGTTTGTGACGTATACTTTGGTGACAGTTCCAAGTCATGTTCAATCATATTGTAATAATTCTATTATGTATCGATGAGCAGGGTGGAATTCAAATGAGATCATACGTCGTAAAATAAAGTCGTGCATAAAATTGGTATTCCAGACGAAAGTTATCGTATTATAACAGCCATTATCCCTGTTCGAAGTTCCGTCGAATATACATGTCGTCCCGGCCTCGAAGTTACTTCCAACTCTGTACAGTCACGTTCACCATATCTCAAAAAATAGACACTCCACAAATTTCCATTAATATTTAACAGGTGATTTAGATTTTTACGTTCCAAAATTTGATATTCAATTATTCTGACGCGAATCAAGAGTCCGCCTTCAACTCTCTCGCCGCCTTCGAAAGATACAATTCAGAGCGTTGAAAGATGAATTCAGTTTCTGCTGAATTGTTGGAAGTGTTACGTCGATAATTTATACGTTTATTAAACTTCCAATCAAAATTGAATTCCTCGCCGACTGTCTCGGATACAACCCCTGAGCATTATTGAGTTTTCATCGTTAAGCACGAACGAAAATGAACAATTAAACATTATGAAGTAAAAACGATCTTGAAACCTTTTCTTTTTATCTCAACTTTGGCCGGTGCAAAATCTTCGAGATAATGAAGAGGCAATATAAAAACCAGATTTAAGTTGAGAAATTACAACTTCCCAATAATTGCGTTTCAGTTCGCGGAATATTTTCGAGAGTCGTAAAAAATTATGACCCGAACTTACGAAAGTTCGACGGTACGTATAAATGTTGTGAAAAATGGCGCCAACACTTGCGGAACAAGTTCAATTCTCAGGGGTATGATACTGATTTTATGACGATTCGCGCAGTGGCGCGGCTCATATGACATTCACGCGCTGGAATTTGGGTTAGATTGAAGTGGCGGAACAGCTCAAAATTTATGTTTCCCTCCAATGTTTACAACCCTCCAGATATTTTAACTCTACTAAAATAATGAGAAAACTACTAATACAAAAAAATCACTAGACTATTATTTGTTTTTCATAATGACATCAATTTTGAAAAAAAAAACAATGTTAGAAAAAGTTTTGAAAAAAGAACCTATTGTGGAATGAAAAAAATTATTTTTTATAATGGAACTGCATAATGCATGAAGTTTTGTACGTTCGATTATCGAAATTGCAAATGAGCAATGGACTCGTTATTTTGCCAATTATAGCATGACCGTGTTATTGTTGTCAATGCTCGAACATGACAGCGTAGGTCCATTCAGTCGCCTCTCGTCGACGTTTATTAATTGAATTTAATGCGCTGCTGCTCTCTCTTCTCGTAACAGATGAAATCCATTGTCATGCCATTCGGTATTGCCAATAAACTAGAAATTCGTCATAAATTCAAATGAAGATAAAAAGGCAATATCAATGAAGAAAATAAATCGTTGACTTTCAAGTCGCGAATTCATTTCAATGTTATCAGTGAGAATGATAATTCTATTTTTGCAATGAAATACAAACATCAATACAAACAGTCTGAACACAAATCTGAGAACAAATTTATTGGAAATATTGTGTCAGAGTTTATGCAAAGTGAACATGGAAATGGAAAATAATAACCTGAACTATTGAACGAGAGTTAAAAAAGTTATTGGAGCGCGATAAACTTGACGATTTTACTTGTTTGTTACCTGATTTATGTCGAAGATATAAACAACCATAATAATAGGACTCACTTTGTTCACGTCAATTTGAATATCTTTCAAGTTAATTGCAATTTTTTTTCTTTACACTTCTGTTGAACTTGAATTTTTTATTGATCAAAGAAATTCGTACATTTAAAACAAATTACTTTTGAATTCGTTGTTTTTTGTCGTTAGTTAATATTTAAATTCAGCATTAAACTCATTTTGTCTTTTTGGAATTCATGAAATTCGTTTTGCGGCTACAAAAAGAGATCAAATGATTTTTGCGATTTCGACCCATGAAGTCGGGTTTTTAAAAATTAAATATAACGCAGATGGAACGCGCGCGGGCTCGATAATAATTTATGAGCCGAGTTTCACGCGGAACGCTTGCAGTATTGAAATTTTCATATCGTATGATTAAATCGGATCACGCCCTGGCTATCGGCTGATTCGTTTCAGGATCCTCAGATGAAATATGCACGCCAGGGATTTTTCGACGATACAGTTCAATTTTTGCACGCTCTCTGGCATCCTCATAAATTTTTGCTTAGTGACGATTATCGTTAACAAAATCGGTCATTTCATTTCACCCAAAAACAAATTCATCATCCCATTCTTTCTCACCTCAAACAATTTTTCAGTACAATTTTCAAATGTTTACCACATTTTTCCTTGTTTATTATCTTTTCATTTAAAATATCCAGGGTACCCGTTTTTTGTCTTTCTACATTTGCACAACTGCATCGCGTCGTTTCGTGCAAGTAATTCTCGCGTGTAATTCACGTTATGCAAATGCTCGCTGTATTAATGCAAAATGTCGCGATGACGTTTCGTTCGCGAAATTTCAGATAAACGAGCAGGCGTATGCGTAGAATGCAAATTTATGGGATCGAAATTTGTAAGGTTCATAAGCCTTGCGCGTGTAATGGCACGAAATCGATTTTATTGGCTCGTATTCGTGTTGCAATTAGTTGCAAAATGACGTTTCAAATTTATTATTGATGTTCCCTACCGCCCCCCTCTCCCCTCTGTTATTAATCTATATTAATGGTCGTTCGCGAGTCCGGTTTTCGAATCAGTCAATTTTAATCAGACATTCTCGACTTGCTAATTGTATGCAATTAAACAAAAGGCCATCTACAATTACAAACTCGACAAACGGGCGATCAAGGAAAAAAAAAGTGCCGTACACCTTTTTTTGTATCTGTTTTTGTTGCACGAACGAAGAGAGGGCAAAAAAAGAAAGATCGCGAGGGCATTGAATTATTTCTGCTCTATAAACCATTCTGGTACTGCGAAACACAATCACCATTTGCCCTTAGGACTGGCCAATTTTTTGCGGCATTTCTTTTTCCGGGTTAAAATATGACCGAACGCTAATTTCCTGTGCTTTAGTGGACGCTTGTGCAGACGTTGCTGCGACCCCACATACGCTGTTATTAATCCCCCCACCCCCTCTCTACTGCACTTGCTCTCTCACTTTATCTTGGAATCGATTCGAACACCACGTTTTTTTCACAATGACAGATCGTTTATTGAATCAGCCGAAAACAAACTGCCCAACGTGCTATCGATTTTCGTTGCAAAATTCCTCTCAGCTGAATTTCAATTTGAAAAAAGAGAAAAAAAAATTTTCAAAATTGATTAGACCGTTTGTTAGCTCTGAAATAATGTTTCCAATTGGTTGTCTTAGTTCCGAATAAAGTTTGTGATGAAATTTTAATTCAATTTTGGATTGTTTGCAGTGCCACAAGCCGTGCCGACGTTATGCGAGCTGGCAGCGAGATGCGTCGCGTCGCACATACCGTTCGAGCTGGTGGAGCACGTTTATCCACCCGTGCCGGAACAGCTCCAACTGCGAATAGCCTTCTGGAGCTTCCCCGACAACGAAGAGGACATCCGACTCTACTCCTGCCTGGCAAATGGCAGCGCGGAGGAATTTCAGCGCGGCGAAAACCTCTTCCGCTCGAAAAGTGTCAAGGATCCTCTGCAAATTGGTGAGTGACGCGTCGAGTACGAAAAATCTTCGGATTTCGCCTTATGAACTCTCTGAAATTCAGTCTTTGAAAACCTCAGAAAGTGAAAAAACTTCAAAGGACAAATTTGAAATGAACTTTGTTCCGGAACCGATTTTCATTTCAACTTTTCTTTAAAATGTTCTATGCACTTAAACCTCCGATTCAACTTCATAGTTATTTTATTTTTATTACAAAATTTTCATAGCTACATTTCAAGATTTCAAGATTTCAAGACGTTTTCTTTGTTTTCAATGAGTTTCTAATTTTGTTTTCCAGCCTGCAAACTTGCAATAAATAAACTTAAATTAATTAAACCAATTAAATTAATTAACCAAACAACTTGTTTTAGGTTTCCATTTGAGTGCTAGCGTGAACGCAACATCTCCACTCGGACATGTAGCTCCCAGCTCGAACGCCACAAGGGCCCAGTTCAACGTAGCAGTAACTTTTGACCGTCGGCGTATCACGTCCTGCAATTGTACTTGTTCTTCGACGGCGTACTGGTGCTCCCACGTCGTCGCAGTATGTCTTCACAGGATACACCTGGTGAGCATCAATTCGCAAAATCTTATTTGCAACATTCCAAGATAAAAAGTCGAGACTCAAAGTTGAGCGTTAACAATTTTTCATCCGCTTCATTTCCGCAGCCGACGCAAGTGTGTCTGAGAGCGCCCGTAAGCGAGTCGCTGTCGAGATTGCACCGGGAGCAGTTGCAAAAGTTCGCGCAGTATCTAATCAGCGAACTGCCACAGCAAATTTTGCCCACCGCTCAGCGGTTGCTGGACGAGTTGCTGTCGTCGCAGCCGAGCGCCATCAACACGTATTGCGGCGCGCCGGACCCCACGGCTGGAGCATCCGCTCACGATCAGACTTCTTGGTATCTTGATGAGAAAACACTTCACGATAACATCAAGAAGATCCTTATCAAATTTTGCGTCCCTGCGCCTATCGTTTTCAGGTACTTTACTTTTTGAAAATTCAATGATAATCTTTATTACAACTTTTATTTCAACACTAAAATCATTTGATGATCTTCAATTAATCGGTTTTTGTTTGATTTTGCAGTGACGTAAATTATCTGAGCACGACCGCACCACCAGCTGCAGCAGAATGGGCATCCCTGCTTCGGCCCCTGAGAGGACGCGAACCCGAGGGAATGTGGAACTTGCTATCAATCGTCAGGGAGATGTTCAAAAGAACCGATCGCAATGCCATTCCACTTTTGGAAATCATCACCGAGGAGTGCATGGCGTGCGAGCAAATCCTCGTTTGGTGGTTCAACACGAAGGTTGCGCTTTTGAACGGCAGTGGACATGGCAGCGGCAAACACGGCAACATGAATAGCAATGCCCACGCGTCCCAGCACGCCTGCTCTTCACTCTGCGACGAGATCGTTGTCCTCTGGAGACTTGCTGCCCTCAACCCTGGTCTATCGCCTTCGGAACGTGAAATGCTGAATAGCCAGTTCGTCACTTGGCATATGAAGATTATTGATAAGGTTATTTCAAAACTTTAAATTTTGGCAACAGAGAAATTATAAAATAATGTAGCGACTGGTTTCATAACTGAGAGTGTGTTTGTAGGTCACAAAAAGTCGGGGCAACACGGTGCCGCACAATTCACATAATAAGAATAATGGTGGACAAAAGGATTCGTTGAAGACAGATCTCGAAGTGTTTACGGGCTTCAAGCCAGCCCTTGAAGCTTGCTATCTTGACTGGGAAGAATACGCGCTGCCAGGAATCACCTATACCTCTGAAAGCAATCCGATGTATCATTGTCCGTTCACTTGCTTTAGACATACTGGCGATGCCAAAACGGAAGTCAATCAAGTATGATTATTTTTTTCAATTGTATTGAACCCTTTCTCTCCTATACAGCTACTTTAATGGCAACACATCTGTTGGTCTTTATTACAGAATGTATTTTAAATGTATGTCATTCAAAAAACTATAACACATTTGTTTGAGTCACTTGGATGGAAAGGGTTAATTTCTTTTTTTTTGTTTTGAGTATAAGAACATTTATAATTGTTATTGAAATTTGTAGGTGAACTCGAGTTCTGCAGTGTTGAATTGTCAGCCGCCAACATCGCATAATCATCGAAGACCGTTAAGTTTGGGCCTGGTTGAGTTCAGTTACATGGACAGGCGACGATTGAACCCACGGGAGTTCCCTGGATTGTGCTCGAGAAACGGCGGAGGTAACGGATGCGACGGTAATCGCAGCAGCGACAGTTCCGAAGGATTCTGCGAAAATGACGCGGATATACCCGACATCCCCCAGCCGCCAGTTTCTCAATACGCCAGAGGTTGCAACCAGATGAATGGCTGCGGAGATACCGACTCGCAAGTACGTTCCAATCAATTTTTTAGGACCAATTTTGGTTCATAGTTTTTGAAAGAAAATTTACATCATTTCTAATATTTGTAAAATTACAGGAAGGCGGTGGAAGTGAATCGTCCTCAAGTAATGCAAGTTTGAAGAACGCTCAAAGCTTGGACAAGCGTCGCTCAAAAGCCTCGTCCGAGAGTCATAGTGATAGTAGCGATAGTAGTAATAATAATAAGGCGAGCTGCGATGCGAAATGCGGACGGTCGAAGGGCGCTGTGGCGCAGGCCAAGACCGAGCAAGAGTCCGACCATGAGAAGGATCCATCCAGGAGGCCGTCCAAGGACGAGAGTTCCTCGTCGAGCAGCGACAGTCCATCCGGCGACGAGTTCAACGTCTATTACTACGACCCGAAGGCCGCGGTTAGCAGCCTAAACAAGTCCAGCGACGCCAAGAACGGCGACGCGAACGGTGGCGCCGCCACGAGCATCAGCTCCGTGTTGCGCAATCTCAAAAAGACGGAGGACCCTTGGGACATCTTGTTCGCGAGAGCCGAGGGATTGTATGCCCATGGCCACACCAAGGAGGCCTGCATCCTCGGAGTGAAACTCGCTGAGGAACTGCTTGCCAATCCTCCCAATCTTATGATCGAAGTGCCTCCAATGCCGGTGAAAGGAAAGAGAAAGAAGGTGAGCATCTTTGTAGGCATAACTTTTGAAAAGGAAAAATTTTACAACACGACAGAAAACATTATGAAAATTTGTTTTGCTAAGAATACGAAAAATGCTTGCACCTGTACTATTGATAAACGTTTTGGTTACAGCAACAAGTGAATCCCGCGTCTCACCAACTCACTTGTTTGGCATCAGCAACACTGGCCAAGTGTGGATTTCTATGCACCGTACTCGGCGAGAATCCTGAGCATCATAATCTAGCTTTCAGAGTCGGACTATTTGGCTTGGAAATGGCTAGGCCACCTGCGAGCACTAAACCCCTCGAGGTAATTACTTTCTCATCTTTCTTGTTTTTATCTTTTTCACTTATATATCGCACTTTTATGCGAATAATTCTCTTCTTTTTCAGCAATAAACTTTGTTTGCTAATAAAATGGTTTTATCGTTTCAGGTAAAACTGGCGCACCAGGAAAGCGAACTTGTTGGTCTCCTCAAGAGAATTCCACTGGGTCCAGCGGAATTGGCCATGGTGAAACAACGTGCGAGACAATTGCGAGACGGCGTTTTAAGATCGCGAGGCCACGCTCTGCTGCCAATCATGCTCGCGAGTTTCATCTTCGACGCTCTGAACACAAGTATGAACCGTAGAATTTCATTCACTGAATGCTTTTATTAGCATCTTATCGTCACTTTTTTGATAGAAACCATTAATTTTCATTCTGATTTCTCGTTTGAAATAATTCGAAAGTCCAAATAGTCGATAAATTTAAGAGATTTGGCAATAAAAGATTTCTGTTATTTTTTTGTCCGAGAAATTGCAATCCCTCGACATTTGTGATCGTTATTTAATGTAGGAATTAGAATAAACTATTAGTGTTTCCAGAAAAAAGTGTCTCGTTGATCATTGTGTTAGACTGAAAAATAAAAATCCGCTGGTAAATTATTCACAGGACTGAAAATGCCCACAGACGCTGACGAGAACCTTGGCTTCGACGCGGCGGTTGCAGCACTTGGATTGAAGGCTAATGTCAGCGAGGCTGATCATCCGTTACTCTGCGAAGGAACTAGAAGACAACGGTAAACATTAAACAAATAATGAATAAAAATTAAAACATTTAACTTTAATCTCCCAAAGTCTCATAGGGAGAAAAAATAGGACATTCAAAATAGAATTTTTTTAAGGGTTAAAAATATTACATTTTCACGTATTCAAATTGTTTGAAACACTAATATTTAATCAAACATTTGCAGTGGCGATCTGGCTATTACGTTGTTAGTACACTACAAAGACGACCCGAACAAGTTGGCTCGAATAATGGACAAACTTTTGGACCGAGACGTGCACCAACTTATCAAAACACCAGTCGGCAGCAGTTATTACACGTCAAATCCTCCAACCAAAAGCCAGGTGAGATACCAACAAAACATAATTTACTAGTTTGTCCAACAAAGTGAATTTTATCAGGTTACTAAATGCAATCCGTGATTTTGCAGCTGGCCGGTTTTCGTCGTGAGAAGGCTTGTTCATCTCCGCTTTCGAATATCGAGGGTGGTGTTGCGAACGACATGGTTGTGGGCAGTACTAGCCGACCACACAGCAGCACTAGTGCAGAACTTGAAACTGGCATCAGCAGTTTGACCGTGCAGCCGCAACCTGCGCAGCAACCGGTCACCACAAGAACAAAAGAGTCTAGGTACATCTTCATCTTGATATCACAGTTAGAACTTTCATCATAACTAAAAACAATCATCAGAAACCAAAAGAAAAAAAAATCGAAAACCATGTCATGAATCATAATTCGAAGTCAATGTGTGAATGAAAGTTTTAACATCATTTACAACCGACACATTTCCTGATTTGAAAAATTATAAAAGCTATTGTAATAGGAATTTCCGTAATAGATACAAGAACAAGCGCACGCCAATTCCGAAGCCGTCGATTCCGAACCAGCCGTCGGAGGCGAGCGCACACTTCATGTGCGAACTGGCAAAGACGATTCTGCTAAAAGCGGGAGGCAACAGTTCGACCTCGCTTTTCACCCAGGCGTCGACCAGTCAGAACCACCACATGCCCCATCGGGCTCTACACATGTGTGCCTTCCAGCTTGGTCTGTACGCGCTAGGTCTTCACAACTGTGTCAGCGTCAATTGGCTCAGTCGAACTTACTCCAGTCACGTTTCCTGGATCACTGGACAGGCTATGGAGATTGGCGCTCCTGCCATCTGGTTCCTCATTGATAGCTGGGAAGGACACCTTACACCTCCTGAAGCTGTTAGGTTTGTACCGAATAAGAATTTTTATGTTTTTTCGTTTTACAATTGGAGGGATACTGAAATGAACATATCTTTTGCAGTATCGCAGATAAGTCATCAAGAGGTAGCGATCCGTACATGGTCAGTGCCGCTGCCGAGCTGGCACTTTCATGTTTGCCACACGCTCATGCTCTGAATCCAAATGAAATACAAAGAGCAATATTACAGGTAAATAAAAAATAGTTTTTTTTAATAAGGTTTAAAACAGATTGAGGAAATTGAATACGATGTATTGATCATTTTTTCAGTGTAAAGAACAAAGCGATCGCATGTTAGAAGAGGCTTGTATCACGGTCGAAAACACTGCAAAGGGCGGCGGAGTTTATCCCGAGGTTCTGTTCCAAGTTGCCAAGTATTGGTACGAACTCTATCTAAAGGTACGTATCTATTGATTTATCATTATTGGTGAAAGATTTCAAATCATCAATGCTCAATGATCAAATAATCGGATCAAACCAAATCAACCTGGATTACTTGGTCATGGAATTATTGAATCGTTAAATCGAAATGCATTTAGAAATTAAATCAAAAATGAATCTATAGTAGTATAATACAACTTTTAGTAATACAAAAAAGTGTTACCAGACAGTTTTGCATTTTGTAAAATCCTGCACGTTCCATTTTCTAAATCATGCATATTTAATTCACTAAAACGTTTTATTTATTTCTTTATTTATATTTTTTACAAAAAGCATACACCTGGTGGAGAACAGCAAGACGACATTCCGCACGAGTCGATGCAATTGGATCCAAACGGTACTTTACTAGTAGACTCGACATCATCAGTGGACGTTTCTGTGGGCCAGATGATGCCCGGACCCACCCAAGCAGTGGTTGTGACAAGTGCGCAACCTCCGCCCCAGCCGTATGCTCATCCGACCATCACTACTCTTGCCCCATTAGGTACAGTTTCAACCCCATCCACGATCAAGAATAAAAAATGTGATATCCCTACTTAAGACACCGTGCGAATAATAAATTGAAAAAGGGATCTTTGAAATTCCAGAAGTTGGTACGCCGTACGCCGTGGCACCGTACAGTTTTGTTCATCCACATCATCAAATACCGATATTCGGTGGTCCGTTACCGCCGCATCGGATGGCACTGCCACCTCCCCCGCCGCATATGCAGATGTACCAGGCGGCATTTCCACATCACCCCGGCCACCCGCAGCATCAACATCATTTGCCCCAAGGAACCCAACCGCCGCCAGTGCAACAGTATTATGCGCCTCAACCGACAGTCACTACTGTCAATGTTCACCCACCGCCGCCGGGCACACATCATATGTTCACCATTCAACAACCCATGCCGGTCAATGTACGTCTCATTTTTTAACATTTTTAAACAAATTTGTGGAAATTAATTTTATTCTCGTTTGGTTTCAGGTTCAAGCAAATGTCGCAGGTCCAATGCCTGGACAAAATGTTCTGGCTGGTCCTGCAATGGTTCAGGCTACTGTTCGAGCTCAACCTCAGGTAGAATTTTTTTAAATGAAATGGTGATAATTTTTTTTTTAATGAAAGTTTGATGATTTATGAAACGTTGGAATTGCAGGTTCATCGTCAGAATCAATCTTACACTCCGACGCAACTGCGAGCATTAGTGGCTGCGTATCGAGTGGGTATGTTGGCTCTGGAAACGCTCGCTCGACGTGTGCACGATGACAGACCACAGGCGAAATATGCTCGTAATCCGCCGTATGGCGAGGACGTTAAGTGGCTCCTGCGCGTATCTAAACGACTGGGAACACAGTATCTGCATCAGCTGATCATTTGCACCATCAAAAGCGTTGTCAGTCCTTTCATTCTGCATGACGTTGCTCTTGAGGCTGCGCATTATCTCGCCAGAAGCAATCCTGCCCTCGTTGTTCAACATCTACGATCAGCTTTGTTGGCTCCGCTCGTTCACAAGTGTCAACAAATGTAAAATCACTGATTCCAACTTTTAATTCTATTTTCATTGGTCTAAAAATTAAGAGTTATAGTTTTGTTTACTTGCGAGATTCATTTTGAATTGTTATATTTTGAAATTAAAAGTGTTAATTCAAAATGGTGTTTACAGGTACATCCAATGTATTCATCAAAAGTTATATCATTTGATGACGTGCGATTATGAAGAGTTTGCAACGATTATCTGCGCTGCCAGAGCAGCTTTCCACATGACACCCGAAGGCCATGCTCAATTTAAAGAGTGGCTGTCATCAATAAAACGGTATTCTTTTTGTTCGTCTTTTCATACAGAATCTAACTCAGAAGCATAAACTACAATATAATTTGTTTTCATAGAAGTAGCAATCAACGCCAACGTATGGTATTAATTTTAATTTTTTTTTCTTTGACAGATCGCAATCTTGTAACAAAGAATTGTGGGTGCACATCAACACGGCACTACAGCAAAATAGCAAATGACACAGAGTCGAGTCTGTTACGACGTGGCTAACACCTGATCCTGCATTCGAAGAATCATGCTTCTCAGCGCCAAGTGCGGTGCCTGCGGGCGAAACCGACCACCGTGCAGCCCGTTCGCGACTCAATCATCTTTCACTGTGTCATTTTGGCCAGGTCATTTGCACCGGGCGTCCGCGCCGACCATTCGTACAGACGAACGATCCCCAAGTCGTACCATCGATTGTTTCTTAAAGAAAAGCAACCTTTACTTTGCTTTATTTATGAATTCAAACGAGAAAAAAAAGAAAAATAAGAAAAAAATCGAAAAAAATAATCATAAAAATTACAAAAAAAAACAAAAAAAAATACTTTTATTATTTACCAAAAGGGAAAAACAATGGAACAAAATTTTAGTGAGTAACTGAGGATAATTTTACTTTTCTGAAACGAGAAAGAAAAAGTATTGTTATTATGTTAAATATTTTAAAGATATATGATTGATTTTACCATGGAAATTAATTGTACAGAGTAAGCGTTCGTCTATGTTGTTTAAACTGGTCCGACATGAATTCGTCTGTTGAGCGCATCGGGAGAAAGACCATCGAATTTGAATCAATTGAGTTATGACAACGTCTTTAGCCTCAATTAGATAGGAAATTTTATTTCGATTTAGATAGGCTGAATTTTGTGCGTCTCAGTTTATTTTTGTAAACGGTTAATAACAAACTGAAATTAAGGAAAACTTATTTATACATACTAAAACGACGATTAGATGAAATTCATGCATTGTAGAAATCTTAATGTTACAATCAATCGTTTGATTGAAGCAGACGTTTAATTTTTATTTTGTTCGTCGTCAATGTTCACACGGTTATTTCGTTCACCAGAATTTGTCAATTCACCTTAACACCATTCGCTATCTATCGTTTTTTTACCCCCTCTTTTTTTTGTTTCGTTCCATCACTTATACAAGTTCGTATCGTTTTAATTGTATTATTATTAATTTCGATTAAGCGTGAATTTAGACACAACGTTTCGTCGTCTGATAAAAACATTTATCAAGAAAAACAAAATGATCTCTGTAATTTTAACTCTTGAATAATTTAAAAGCTACGAATAAAGAAATGATATTCAAAAGATGACATATCATCGGATCTGAGCCACCTGTCTGCCCATTTGCGAGTATGTTTGGTTCAAGATGTTTTCGTTCGTTCATAGGAATTCGCGTTTTCGACAAGTATTTTCACTTGAGCATCACTAACATTAAACCTTAAATGTAGATCCTCTCTCGACTCGAAAAATCATTTGTCGTGTGCTTCTTTGCATATTTGTTCGTTTTTTACACACCTACATGATTCCCTTTTTCTTTTGAATAACGATGAAGAAATGTTTTTGATAACCAACATAAATTCAACTCGACGGCAATAAAAGTTTACATTCATTGAACGTTGTAATATATAAATCTGTTGAAAATGTAAATTATTTTTGCAAGCATGAAGGAAAATCAGAAACACTTTATTTTGGTTATCAAATGTTTAGTTTTATCCACATTTGTTTTTTACTCGAAACTTTTGCACGACTCGATTTGTGTTCTAATTTTTGTGTACTTGTTTTCAATGCGACAAGTTGTATCGACCTAGTTTGAATGGTACTTTCACATTTCATCGCATACAAAACTCATTTTTGTATGTCACACTCTCTGATTTGGAACATTAATTTAAGTTTTGTACCTCATAATTGGAAAATCAATTGAGAACTTTTGTTTGAAAATAAATCGCTTGAATAAAACGCAACGCTTATTTTAGATAACACACGAACGAATTTGCATTCGTTCAATACACACAATTTGTCACCAACTGTTGTTTGTTTGTTCTTTTTGTGCATCTCATTTTCAATTCTGATTTTTTTTATGATTTTTCGTAGCTAGAACGACTTGCTCATAAACGTTGTTCATCAGATGTTTCTAATAGGTGCCTCTATATCGTAGCGAGTGAAGAGGCTTTTGAGTGGCTTCGGTCAATTGTTTCCTCGCCCGAGTTTGAAAGAGAGTTCGCAAGCGCTCAAAGGCCCTGGCACGTTAATTCAATTAGACAGAATAAAACGAGCTGAATAAGGTGGAAGTCTTTTTATATTGTGAAAACTTTATACAGTAACTCAAAATCGGTGGCTAAAAAAAAGAGTACTTCTTGTGCAAAATGTTTTTTGATTCCCACAGAAATAAGAATCCGTTTTGTTCTCAAAATACTGCCACATCAAAAATGACAAACAAATCATGAAAAAAGGCTTTTTGTCCAAAACGAAAAATGGAACAAAAATTACTGTCATTGCCCACGACTCTGATTCACTTACAATTGATTTTGATCCTATATTTTTTTACGATCTCAAATTCTTCCTTGCACTATCGATAAATTATATATAAATATATAAATATGACATGAATATAAATATATAAATATAAATATATATAAATGAATATATAAATCGTACTTCTTCGATGTAATAAAAAAAAACAGTAGCCTAGACAGGAATAAGTAAGGTAAAGTTAAGGGTGAAACGACGTCTCCGAGATAACGGTAGGAGAAAAGAATAAAAAACAAAAAAAGCAAGGCGAGACGGGTTACGAGCAAAGGACGTTTTACTGATGGGATTAGCCGATGCGAGATGGAGAGAAATTATTTTCTAATATCCGCTATCCGTGAGAAATCGCACAAAGTTGTGACGATAATCGAAATGATATTGTTATTGTTTTTAGTATGAACACTGAACAGTGCCTCGTCAAAATCTATGTGAACACTTTTTCAAAGCTGAGAATGTTCAATATATGAAAAATATGACATTTTCCGCTATCTATACTCGTAATATATATTCGCCAGTGTTGTACGTACATTATGTAGCTAAACATTTTTCAATGAGACTTGCGGTTATTGCAACAACAGTTTTAAAATTCGTTTTCAATGCAATTTTTCTTTTTCCATTGTTTAGGTGAACTTTTTGTTCGGTTTCAGAATCACCTCACTACATAACGTGCACTTCTTCCATCAGTTTTGTACTCTGTTTTTAATTACGAAATTTGCTTATCAAGTTTTTCAATAATCTAATCGCAATTCTCTGCACATTTATCATAAAGAAGCTTGTGAAGAGAGTCATCGAGAGAAAAAACATTTTTTGTTTCGTTTTTCATCTTTCCTGTTGAAATTTCATCTTCTTTTGCTTTACTGTAGGAGAAATTGTCGTTAAAATTGCGTGCCAAAATGAATAATGTTCTTGAACTAGTATCTAATGTGAATTTCAATATCATATTTTTAGATGACATTTTTGCTTGGAGCTTGAGAAATTTGTTCGCCAGATATATATCGTGAAAACGAAAAGAGTTCACAGTTATTCATAGACATCGATCATTTTCATTAAAAAATTCAACATTTTCTCAGGAGAAACGTGGTCCAGTTGAAAGAAAAAAAGAAACCCAAGATAAAGATATATTTTCGCACACTTGGAAACCAGTTTAGAAGCGTCTCAAAATAAGTATTAGACCTTGCAGTAATGAATTATTATAATTCAATGAGAATATTCAAACTTTCATGCACATTTTGAAGAATATTTAATCTTCATCAATTAAACGATTTTCATGTTAAAATTTAATTGTTTCAAATTTTTGATTAGCCATATTTTAACTTACTCTCGATTGAGAAAACATAGTATCATTAGAAAACAAGTTTGAATTCTTTTTAATGACCTTTTATGAAATGGAAAATTTTTTCCAACAAATTTAATTAAATTTTGAATCTGTAACAAATCAGATTACAATAGGACGGAATACTTTTTTTCAGTTTAAGTATAAAAAAGATCATTAGACAGAAATCAAAATGAAAAATTAAAACAATAATCTCGGGGCTCTTTTCATAGAGGCTTTTAGGATCTAAATGATATTCAACCGTTAGGTAGTATTATTAGATAACTTGAAATAAAAACATAACTAGCCGCAGCGTACTAGAACCAGAATACCGTTTATAGTAATAGGCATTGTTAGAAAAAAAATAATAATTAAAATAAAGAATTGCGTATAGGATCAGCGTAGATATTGCTAGACCGTAGTTTTTAGACGTATTGAACACGAATATTAAAGAAACTGGCAACAGCAAAACTTATATAAGATTATCGATTAATGTATGTGAAGTCTCGCGTTTCTACCCTTGAAGATGTTAGACATAAGAATAAAAAAGAAGACGACCTACAGTTACTGCTCAGCACACACATTTTTCCCCCTCAATTGTTTGGCGTAATGGAAAAAAAGTAGAAGTACGAAGTTGAATTCAAGAAAGCAGAGAAATCTATTTTTACACTGGGTCAAACAAACTAAAAGCAAATTAATAATGGTTAAAAGAATAATTAGACGAGAACGAAGAATCAAAAGGAATGAAATAAAAAGAAAGAAAGCAAGATGTTGCTCCGTCGACGTGATTCTTTATTAGGCTCCCCAACTAGACTCATAGTTTGTTAGAGCTGATGTAGAAACGCGAGGACATTTGTGTACGTAGAAACTAATAGTGGAAAACCAACAACAACATCATTCAAACATGTATAACTTTAAAGAATAAGAAGTGTCTGGGAAATATAAAAACTGTTCCATTGAAGATTTTATAAAATTTGCCCTCAAAGTTGTTGCAAAAAATTGCAGTTTCTGCAACAACTTGACGCATCTTTTGCTGGCATGTACGACGTTGAGTGGTTGCGATGTTTTTGCAAGTATTACAGTTAACAGAATTTTACAACGAATTTTTCCGGATTGTTGTTCCCTGTAGGATACACCTTTGAGATGGACACAGTTTTATATTTGTTGGATGCTCATTGAACGTGGAGTACTCGGGTACAATATTTTTCATTCGTGTTGCTTCTTGAGGACAGATTCAGATGTAATAGACGTCGCTTAGAAAAAGTCAAATTTACGCGAGCCTTGCCTTCGAAAATGATTTCTTCAACTTAATCACAACTTGCTTTTTGCGTTCGCTTCGAGGATTGTTTGTGAGATGCATCGGTGATTGTTGTCGCATAACGTTTGCTCAATTACAAGTAAAATGGAATAAACGAACGAGAGATGAAAACAAAAGTACGTTAGCGCGAATCTAACTAGGACTGCTGTTTTGTAAATACGCATATTTTCATACTGATGGTTTGTTTCAGAAATCGCAAATCTTTTGTAACAGTGAAAAAGAGCATACGGTTGAGTGCAAACTTTCAATTCAGCTTTTTAACTTAGCAAGATTAAAAATTGAATAAGAGAAATATTTTCACTGCGCGAAGTCTGTTACGATTTTGATGCCGATCCTCAAATGTCATGTATACTTTCACAAGTAATGTAGCAGCTAAAATTGTGTCACCGACGAGTGACAGGCAATCGATGAACTTTGAATTTGATTCCAATCGATAGTCTAATTCGATCAAATGCTACATTCAAACTGAACGTATTGCATGGACCGCTGCAAAATATGATTCGTCGTTATTGTGAGGCTTTTTGTATGCATGCAAGTGAAACAAGTTTGAACATTTTTTTTTTCAATTTTGATCAATGTCAATACCAGAGAAAAAAAATTGAATTTCTTTTTTAATTTGTTTCTTTTTTTCAGTTCATTTCAGCATCAATTATTTACACTTTTTTTCTTCAAGAAACTAGCGAACTCAGCAACGTTTACGTGGTCAATAAATAATCTAAGCTTCTTATTCGCGGAAGATATCGTCGCAGGGCAACGCAAATTATACCGTATAATCTGTCCTGTTTCTTATCAAACTCGCGTTTAATTAAGAGTTTGTTTCTTTATCTTTTGTTTAAGTAATTTTTTCACTCAAAAATTTTTAATTCAAAAATATAACTTGATGTCCCTGAGGCGAATTCATCAACGAAGAATCAACGGTATAAGCATAAAATCCGAGTAATGACAGATATCAAAGTGAAATCGAAGCATCAGATAATTGGAACGAAAAATGCCGTCTAAATTGATTGCGATTTTTTTTTAGACTTTTTGTGACACGATTCAAGATTGAAATAAAAAAAACGAAGTAAAAAAATATTCAAACCTGTCATTGCTCCGATTAAATAACTGGATGTGCATATAATACAGCATGTGTCATAAAAAAAGGTGTAAGAGGTCATTATGAAATTGACATTCGCTATATATTATGGTATATATCACGAACATAATTCGAGTCGTAACAGCCGTAGAGGGTAGGTTTTTTCAACTTCTAGGTGTGTTAAATGCGAGAATATTTTATAAATAAAAAATATATAAAATGATATATATAAATATGAATATATGATATATCGAGTAATTATTGTGGATATTGTTGCGGACTACGTTAGCGGCCCCGTCGCGCGATTGTGGTTATACTTTTGAATTGGGGCAACTCATCTTATTTCTTAAGGGCGAAAAAACCGTGGAGAGAAAAAAGGGGAAGCCGAAAAAAAAAATGAATTGCAGGAAAGGCGTGAACGTATCTAAGATTTTTCATTAATTCTCATTAAGGTTATATATGATTATGTAATGATGAGGATTATTACACTATTGTATATTATAACGACAATTATTATTACGATATGACAACTATGAATATTGTGAAGTGGATCTATTTATGAATCCGTCGATCGTTGATGTAATCAAACGTGTTCTGAATGAATTTTAATAGAACACTTTAAATTGAACGATGCCGGCTGTCCAACACTGATTGCAATCCTTCCATTTTTCGCTATCATTTTCAACCGCTTTTTATCCGCTGTTCTGTTTGTTCGCTGCGGTGTTTGCCCTTTCTTTTGGTCCGGTTTTACTTCTGGGATTTCTGTCCACAACAATCCAGTCCATTCGATTTGATTTTGGTTTAACACCACGATAATCTTTTGTTGGATCCCTTTTAATTGTCCAACACTTCACTTCGTTTCGTTTATTTTTACTTTTGCAGAGTTGTAAAATTTTCATTCCTCATTATTTCAGTCTCTTTTTTAATCGTTCGTATCATTCAATTTGTTCAACAGCAATTGCTGCCGTTTAATTATAGTTTTTTAATTGGTGGTTTTTAATTATTGCTTATTGCAGTTTAAGCAAAGCAGATAAAGGTTAGTATCGATAACTAATTTTTATAAAAAAATGTTTGATTATTGACATGTAAAATTTAGTCAAAAAAAAATAACCACACTCGCAGTCGGTAGGACTCGAACCTACGCTCCCAGAGGGAATCTGATTTCTAGTCAGACGCCTTAACCACTCGGCCACGACTGCTGTTATATGCAGTGTCAGCCAGATACAATCACGTCAAGAACGCTCGTAGTACTATATATAGAGATATAGAAAAAGTGTTTTTTAGTTAATTACAATTTCAATTGAAACAAATAATTGTTGCGTGAAATATTTCTTAAAACTTTTCTTAATATTATTAAACAAATTCATATATCCGGCCATATATGTTTTCATATATAAAACATATATGTTCTCAATTATTCAAATAAAAAAAATTATACAAACTTCTTTTTTCGATAACAAAATGTGATTCAATAAGAAAACAACAGTTTTATTTTTTCTGGTATTTTATTTTCTGTTTCTACATACGAAACCAATTACCAAATTAACGCGCAAACATTTATACAAATTGAATACATGCACTTTGAAATATCACCATCATGAATTTCAAAAGGTTGAATTTCGTTATCAAACGCCTACCAGTATGACGAATAGTTTGTTTTTTTTTTAGTTTTTTAAGTTTTGAAAAATGTGCATCGTTATCGGCTATCGTGATGCCTGCAGTTGAATGAAATAAAAACGTACCTTTTATTTACACTATTTTGTACTCCCAAAATTATTTTGTACAAAAACGTTATTATGTGACTTGTCGGTGTGTAATATATTGATTCTTCCAAATACACTTGACACTGAACATCAAAGATTCATGGTACAGTCGTGAAAAAATCGTTGAACAATTGACCAGCAACGTATAACGACATTGATACTTAGTATCAATCCGTATATTGGTAGCAAATTTGGAAACGTTTTTTCTTTCTATCTGAACGTTCAATTGGGTATAAAAATGAAATACAAACGTATGAAGTCGTATCCAATTTATCTCTACGTTATTTCTCAATTTTATTCTCGTTTGGGATTCAAAGTTCTATTACAAAAAAAATGAAACATTTTGTTAATTATTCTTTTTTTTTTCATTTTTTGTCAATGATCTTTTCTTCCGTTTGTTCTTAAACTCTATGCGCACTCTGACAGTTCTTATCATCGTATTTACAGTGACTTGTTTTTGTTTATAATTACATTCGAAAATAAAGTTTTGTGATACAAAATACCGACGATCGTTAGTTTGTTAAACCTACAGTTACAACGTTTACTGTGCAGATGCAACATTTGGTTGACGTCACAATTTCTAGCGAATTATAACTCACGACTCGGACAACCAAATGCTATCATTTGAGAACATTTTTTTTCTCGATTTCTCTATACCTCCAACAATTGGAATTTTCATCTCGAATTATTGTACAAAATCACTTGGCTCTATAAACTTTTATTATGTTTCGTCTAGATTTGAACGTGAAGAAAAAGCATCGATGTGTATAAAAGTTGTCGAAAATGTCGCACTTGGAATGTAACGTCCACAACGTCATAGGTTCAACGGTGAACACAACTCGTGAAACAGCCATCGTTTATTTCCTGCAATTGTCCGAAGTTGCAAGTTTTTAAAAAACTTTTAACCGACATATTTAGCAACATTTTGTCTGCTGGCTAGTTTCCGTCGAAATCGTGTGGTGGTGGGTGGTGATGCAGATGTAGGTGTGGCGATAATTCTACCGAACCCCCTGCATTATTTCTCTACAACAAAAACAAACAATTTTTTTAAAATTCAACCAAATAAAAAATGTTAAAGTCTCAAATTTTTAGAATTGTACAGTTTTTATTCTAGATGATTTCATAAAATTGTTGCATCGAAAAGATCAGAGTTAAAAAATGGAAGGAGAAGAATTAAAAAAAATGAATAAAATGTTAAAATGAAAAGAATGAGATAGAAAAATTACCTGAGATCTTATTCCATTAATAGGCGTAGTCACACTGTCTGCCGGATATCCAACGACGTGAGTTGAGCATTTTTCACAAGCCTGTCGTCTGCGAGACGATGCGCGACAGCGAAGAGCTCGACACAGCTCGCGTGCCATTTCGGAGCAAAGCGATTCCTGCTGATTGGGTTGCTGTTGCTGCTGCACTATCTGGTGTATCCCTTGTAACGATCCCGAAAAAGTTGGAGGCGGCAACGAAGTTTGCTCTTGCTATTACAAACAAAACGACATCAGATCAATACACTTACAAATAATTCAACTTAGTAAATTAAATTGTAAAACCAAAACAAAAAGAAAGGAAGGGAAAATGGAAATATCTCACTGAAATGACGTTATATTGATTGACAAAAATTAATTCCAAGTTTTAAATTCTGTCACTTTAATGAAAATTCTCTGACATGCGGCGGGAATTTTTCCGCGCGAAAAGATATTAAAAAGTATTACACGGGGGTGTCTTGTGATCGCAAGTTGTTGCACGCAAGTGCTGAGCTTTAAAAAGTTTATGCATAACATTAGCGTTGCATGGGTACATCGTGTTCAATGATGAACGCCCATCACACATTTCAAGCACAAACTCTTGAACTCGCGAGAAATCACGTTTTACGTGTTTTCCATATTAGTTCCATTATTTGGTGATTCTCATTTCCAAAGTTGAGCCATCAGTGATGAATGTTTAAACTTCTTACCAAAAAGCAAGGAAGAAAAAAAAGTTCTCAACATTTTTAATGAAATTCATCAAGTCGAGGTTGATCAATCAAATTTGATTAAAAATTAGAAAAACAGCGGCGTGGGCGAAATATTTTTCATAACAATTGGTATAACTTACCTTGATAAAAAGTATATTCACAAGAATGTTCATTTATTTCCTAGCGAGGAATAGTTAATCATGCATTGTCATGATCAATCATGCATTTTTGCCAAGCTCTTACCTTCCATTGAAACGAGTTTTCAGTCGCAGTCAATCCAGTCGTATCCTTCAGTGAGAAATCAGTTCATGCTGGAGCGAGTCAAAGCGACACAAAGGCAAGTTTTAATTCATCTAATCTTGTTCTATTGTCAGTTGGTACGCGCGAACTATGTGTCCAAATCATGCACCATGCCTCTCTTAAGATTAATGGCATTTTGAAAGCAACAGGCACGGTTGCAGTTAGACGTTACTCGGTTAGCAATTTTCTTTACAAGTACAGCATGCAATTTGATTTATGACAACTTCAACAATTATTATTGATTTGTTTGGTCCCAATTTATATCTGCGTTCCTAAGTCAGTTTACGAGACATTGCTAGGACTTTCACTTTTATTAATCATGGAACAAATTTTGAATCCATTATAAATATCAGGACCTTTAATTTTTGAAATGTTAAATTCATGAAATCTAACTAACAAAATTAATAAAAAAGTTAAGAATTAAAATTATTAATCGCGGTGACAATTTTTTTTGTGAAATTGAATTAAAGAAGGACAAGCAGAACGAATATAGATGAAACATTGAATTAAATAGTACTTACGCGCTCTGATAACGTATTCTTTTTTGAGTTGTAACAAAATTCAAAAATTGCAATTAAAACTGCAAACGCCAAGCCGCAGAGCAACACGACAAAAACGCCTCCTGTTAAACATAAAAGCAACAAAAAAATGTCAGTGATGTTATCGAATTTAGTCGGACGTGAAAAAAATGTAACGTTAATTTAAAATGCTGTTTCTGATTTTTAGTCCACCAAGTTGATTTCTTCATAAATGAATCATGCTGTTAAAAAATTCAGGTTGACTGATTATTAAAAGTGATATTCCGCTCCGAATGACAAAAAAAAACAACAAATCAGCTTGATCTGACTTTTCAATTTTACAAAAATAAAATAACGAATTCGTCAACTAATATGTAGAAATTTGAAATACGTTTTTCTTCGATGAAAGTAAAGTACAACAGTAAAATAGGAATTCTAGTTGGTGAGCAATGATTACAAGGGGATTAAAACTTATCACAACATCAATTATCGTTTGAGTCCAAGTGGATAACGTAAACGGCTTTAATTTGGCGACACCTGCATTAGTCAATAGTACTGAATGGGGTGCTCGGCGCGACTCTAATAAACGCCGATAATGAAAGCCATATCTCGAAGGTAAAGCGGAACGGCTGTTTCGTCAATCCTGCCAGATAATTCAGCGCTTCTCAGCGCGCCAGTTAGCTATTCAGCTCATGCCGGGCTGTTTGACATTCATGACAATGTCTTGACCACACAACCCCTTTCGAACTTCGTATCTGTTGTCTTTGAGTGGTTTAACGACACGTGAAATTCCTAGTCAAACCCAATTCGATGACTTCAACGAGATCTGAAATTAGTGAAGGGGGGTGGGGACAATAAACCGAGCGTTCATTTGTACATTCCGCAGGTCGGTCTGACGTTTTCTTTTTTTTCCACTTCAAATTACAAGCACTTTGTTGAGTTAACTCGCAAGTTTAAATAAATGCGACCGACAGAGCATTACGGCGAATTAAAGACACTGCAAAACGAGCGTCTCCGTCGGTACGTTTCTCAGACGTTATTTTTTTTCACTTCACAGAGGATGACTGAAACGGAAACTGAAAGTATCCGTTGAAACACATCATGACCTAAGGGCCAAATTTTCCGACACAAATGGCTCTCTGTAAACTTAGCGGAGCTTTTAGTTTCGACTATCGTTTGACCCTTTGTACTGAACCCTTTGAAAATTTCATGTAAGATTGAATTGGAGCAATAATTATAGAGAAGCAATTACGAGCATAATTTTGCTGGATGGAAGAAGGCGACGAATTGTGAGCATGTGATAATTTTTGATTCGACCAGAAATGTTGTAATTGAATTAGAATGTTGTAGAAACCTTGAGGGCTAATGAAGTATAACGTTTATCTAATTATATTTTGCTAAACGAACGCCGTGAGAAAGACAAATATTTACCTATGTTGTCAACCCCCAGAGCGTTGGCTTTATTTTCTTTTCCTTTGTCGTTTCTCATACACGTGTCCCGAGGGCTTTTCCACCATTTGTCGTAAAGCATTTGAATCTCTCCTTTTTCTTGCAGTTCTAGAATAGCTAAGGATATTTTGTCCCGCCAAGGCGATCCTGGTAGAAGAGAAAACAGAAAAGAAAGACAGTAAATGAAACCACGTTATGACGAAGTGCCTTATCAAACTGCTTTAATCCGTACTTAGGACATTTTCATAGCCCTCTTTTTACAATCACTCAAAGGAATCAAGCGCAACTTTTTTTCCCCGTCGTCTTTCGCAGGATATTTACAGACGCACACCGGCCAAAGACTCTCTTTCATTTTATCATTTTTCTCTCGACTAATCAACGCTCAGGAGATTTTCATTTGTTGGTATAATTTCAAGGGAAAGATTGAAGACAAGAAATACATATTGCATGAAGAATTTGATTGTAAAAGTACAGAGGTTTCAAAATAATTGAACAAAAAAGAAATCTGAGAACGAAAATAACGTTTGCATAACGTGGAAATATTTGGTCATGATTGAAATCTGTGAGTTCATTTTAGCATCTTCCCAAGGGAGTAATTTTGTGTTTTCGTTTCATTTAAAAGAATACGTATGAGAAGGTACGAGAAAAACTAATTTTAGTGCTCACGTAATTGGAAAATTGCGTTTTAGTGAATTAACGTTGGCGCGAATTGCCGAATCATTTTGTTATTAAAAATACGAGAATTTGGCTAGCTCGGGCTATCTCATTTTATTGTTATCTTATTTAGTTTGGCGTGCATGCGGTCGGTGTAATTTACCCATTGGCGTGGCGATGCCGTATCCTTTGTTATCCAGCAGACCTCCTATCTGAGTGAGATTACAATCTCGTTGAACTATATAATCGAGCATTGTCGATTCCATGAGAAACGCATAATCCCCTTCAAGGACTCGTTGAATTCCTTCCTCGTACGTCCCGACGAACACCGACGGCTTTTTATTCTCCATGAACCTCCACATTTTTTTGTACGTTTCGATCATTGAATCCTGTTAGCAAACCAATTGTTGAAATACAAAATCGACGGTAGGATTGAAATCAATTTTGATCTTGCGTCATTGTTAGATAAATTCATAGAAAAATATAACGATTTTATACAATTATTACTCAAGCTCCGTTTTTATTTCATCAAGTTTTTCATCACCAATTTTGTAAAGCTCAGAAGTTGGATAGAACTAATTGAAAAAAGCATACGTTCAAGTATTTTTTGATAGCAATTAAACGAACTTTACGATAAGCAACAAAAAATCACGTCTTCCATTAAAAAAAATTGTTCCTATTTCATTCTGTTTTTCGTACTGACAAAAAAGTAATAAAATGAATGTTATGAAGTTCGTAACAAACACGACTGTTTTTGGACTGCTAAATTGGCGTTGTTTTAGGGACGAAAAACTTTTTGTCATAAGCGTTTAATCTACCATGGCATAAATCCGATGTAGTAAAGAAGAGTCATATGGAATTACCCTAAAAAAAGTCATAGTACTTCCGCTATCTAAAGTGCCATAGGAGATGTCGGTTTGGCTGGCAAGGTCTTCTGCATTCTCGATGGGCGTGATCATTCGTTCGACCGTCAGAAAGGCAGCTAAATTGGCAGTGTAAGACGAGATGATGATGAGGGTGAAAAACCACCATATTCCGCTTACGATACGTGTGCTTGCGGCCTGAAAAAGCATAAGCAGAACATACAACTCACAAAAACCTCATTCTCGTGTCAAATCGTAAATGTCTTATTATCACGTCGAATAAAAAAGCGACGAACAAAAAAAAACATAGAGAAAGAAAGTTTTCCTCAACACAAAAAATACCATTAAAATAAACTTGCTCAGCCACAGTCGACAAAGTGGCGCGCGTTTAATTCCTCTGGGGAAATGAATTGCACTATAGTCGGGCAAGTCAAAGACAAGACAGATTAAACGTTCGTTTATTAATTCTAGCCTCTCTGAGATACGTTGCGTTTGTTCGCGCCAATTAACGAAACTTATTAAATTCAAAGTGGATCCAAATAATGAATTTGATGATTTGTTTTTGAAATTCATTAAAAACATAGATTAAATAGTTTTCACGGTCTGTTCTAGTGGAAAAAAAATGAAAAGAAAATCTGTACTGATAAAAGTGAACCGATAATGAAGTTTTGAGTGATATATTCCGACGCTAAATTCGTTTGACATTCGCAGGTTCGTTTTTATTCACATTTTGAATGTTACACCTTCTGGATTTCCATTCGTAAATCGTTTTTAATCAAATTCAATTATTTTGATTTGAGCGAAAATTAGATTCTTTTCTTCAATTTGTTTCTTTTGACTGTTATTGAAAATTTTTGATTTTTTTTGAAAGATAGGTTGACAAAAAATTACCTTTGGATTGAGGTCGCTGCCTTGTTGCATGAGAGTACCGATGGTGAACCAAAAACTATTGGACAAAGAAAATTGGTTGTGCACGATTTCTGGTTCGGGGTGGCACAAATGCGGGTTGTTCCACTCGTATGGGCTGAAACGTGCGACAATGAACATCGTCACTGATACCAGCACGTAAGCCGCCAGCACGTACAGCCATATTTCAATTGCCAGCGGATTCATGAACGAAAAGAGTCTCGCTGGATGACTAGTGGGAACCTAATGAGACAAAAATGTTGCAACTCTGTTATCTAATTTAAAATTTTCATCCAAAATTGTTACAAACTTTTTCCTACAGAATTTGTATGAAAAAATATCATTTTCTGCATATGTAAAGTTGTAAATAAATAAAAACAGTGGAGTTTACATGAGCACGTTTCAATCGGATATCAGGCGGTATTGGGCTATTATCTTAAGTGGGATAATTGATCGGAACAATTATTTCCAAGTGGCCAATTATGGCGATTAAGCGCGTCAGGGCGCTTTTGACGCGCGTAATATTCGCTGAAAAATGCACGGAATTATTCGATAACAAAAATTTATTTTCCCTGTTACGTAATGAGCGTCTTAACGCGATCAGCCGGTTTAATGAAATCGCTCGATAATGAATAGAAATGAAAGTATGTCTATAGTAGAGGATGATTTTTTTTCCTATCAACGATTATCGTGATTGCCATTAAAAAGAGTCAAACACCCGGGCTAATTGCACTTTAAAAACTGAGCTACTTCTTATCTCACTTTCCGTGAGAGCTTATGACAATTTTTTTTTCAAAAAAAAAAGGAAAACTTGGCGCGGACAATGAAAAACCACAAAAACTGTGAAGATTAATTTTCAAAATGAATTTCATTAGTGCAATCTTGAAATGAATTACAAATATTCGAAGTGGTTTAATTTGATGGAAGGGGGTTTTGTATTTACCTTAAAAAGTATAGCGATTCCTAAATTCATAAAAGGTTTTGTAAAATCGATGACACTCTCGCGAGCATAGTTGATAGTCATGGATCCAACAGCTAGATCGGCTTTCTGAAAAAGATATATTAGACGGGGGCTTGAGTGGCGATCGTGCAAATGACCGTGGAGAACAATTCTATTTACATATCGACAAGTGCTCGCAATGACCGAAACAGGAAACTACTTATACATACACAGAGGATAGGTATAGAGAAATATACTGAACGTATGTACTACTCTGACATGTAAAACGTGCATGGGCGTGCGAACTTTTCATCGGACAGTCCAGGATTGATCGCAGGAATTGCTGCGATGATTAAAGCGGGCCCGACTGGGACAGATCAAAAATGTGTTATGCGAAATCGGGCGCGGTCATTGTTATCTCGCGCGCTCGACCAAAAGTTTATGATTAATGAACTGCAACAGTCGCGGTTGAACGCCACACAGAGAATCGACGGCTGACGAATTTCGTCACTCGATCAACGAGGTTTATGAAACTTGCGCACAACATTTAAAGGTATTCAAATAAAGTTACACTTCGAAATTCAAATTATATTTAAAAATTGAAAATCATTTAACGGGTTTCAGTCATAATTTTGCACAATTAAACATTTTCAGTGCACTTCGTTTGTTTTGATTGGCTGAATTTGTTTATCGAAAGTTAAAATTGATTCAATTGATTTTCATTGAAAGTGAAGTTTTTGTAACGGTTTTTATTTACACTTTTATTCGCAATTTTACCGTTTTTGAAATTTTTCAATGTATCGTGTTTCTTTCAACTTTTGTTTCAATACCAAAAAAAAGAAGGTTCTAGTAAAATGTTGAATAGTCGACGTATCGTATGAAACCACGCGATGGAAACTTAAAGTTGATTAAAACAAAAATTTTTTTCAGAGATTTTCAATCAAACTTTTTGCAACTTTTTTACGTTTAAACTTTTTTAGTTCATCTTGTTAGTGCTAGTTAACTAAAAAGAAAGGAAGGAGATTTCAGAACGATTTCGAAAATTAAACCTATATGAAATCGCATTTTTTGATTAAAAGTTCATTAAGTTTCGTTATGAAGATCTGATGTGCACGCTGTAGTAGCATTTAATAGACGATCGATAATTTGCAACGTGCCGAAGAACGCGTTTGCGGAACGGCACACAAAATTGACGCCGCAAGTGCGATACTAAAATTCGTTTGCATATACGATTCACGATGGTCTTCAGCCGATTGCCTATATCAGTTAAATTTTGGCCCACGTTATTACTGTTATTATTATCCATTATTCATCCTTACTCGTTATTGTTACTTCATTTTATTCATGAACAAAGTTAACAACTTTTTATTTAAACTATATAAAATAGTCATGCTACCGGTAATTTAGTTGTAATAAATTTAATGTTAAGTTTTAATTGGTACGTGTAAATATAAGCGGTCGTAACTCGAGCACTCATTGCCAATTTACATTTGGAAAATTTATCCTGATGGATGGTGGCATACCGTTACGGTGTCTATTAAAACACGTTAGTAATCATTTGTAAATGTTGGGCACAAAACAAACAGTTCAATTAACGTTGATGTAGTCGTTCGTAAAATTTTTCAATAAATCACGTACCGTTTAATTAGGATCATTCGAATAAATTGAACGACAATTTTCGATAACGACATTGCGGGCACGAAAGCTTGTTTTTTGCATTTGGAAATATAAGTTTGACCAGTGTCAATGCATAAAATCATCATGAGGTTAAAAGAGGTAAAAAATTTAAAAGCAAGTTTTTAAGCTAACATTCCATTTTGTAAAAAAAAAAGAAAGAAAATAAACAAAACACGTTCAAATTATTTATCAATAGGTTGTGTAGGTTAGTTGTTCATGCTAGGTTTATTTGTCCCGGCGTAACCGTATCAGTTTTTATTTGCATGAAAATGCGGATATGATTGAATCCGGAAAGAAAAATGAAGCCAGTGAACAGCGTAATATGAAATACGAGTATGTAAACGGGTTTTCCCTGGGTTTTCGAAAGTTTTTTCTCCAGGGCTTGAAGTGAACAATCACGTTACAATTTTTTATAATTAAAAAATGATTTGTTATAGAAACTTGTTTGCGCATACATATTTATACGATAATATAAATTTTCACGACTAATTTCGTTTTGGCCCGTGGACGCGCGAGAAATCATTTGCATACATCCGGAAAAGGTATTAGAATTTACATAATCACACTTTGTACATAACATTTCTTCGCGGCTTACATACGCAAATTTGATGCGTAATATATGCTGATTGTAACTGACAAAGAAAAATTTTTTTCCCACGAAAAAACAAAATGCTTTCACAAAATGATACCTACGAAATTGAATGAAAATATATATTCATAAAAGATTTTTCAGTACATTCCCATTCTGCCAGGTCCTTTTGTTTTACCAATTCCATTTGGAGCGAGTATAGTCTGACGTTCATTTTGTAACAAATCTGCGCGCACGAATTGCAATGACATTCTTTCCCCATTTGTCGATGAACTTTAAACTCATAAACGGGCTTTAATTTTGAAAACAAATGTTTCGTAATGAGAAATTACGAGTTCATCACCAATTGTACACGTTTCCCGACAATTAAGCACATCCTCGTCTCTCATATCGTACAAATCAGCTTGCTTTGATCTTTTAATTATGACTTGCGTGTTCGTCGGATTATCACAGAATTAATACGTTCAGAAATGACGAAAAATTATGATCATCCGGTCACATAATACGTTTGCAATCGTGTGATACGTTTTAACACGCAGCACGATTAATTGAACGCTTTGTAATTAGATACAACAAAGCCAACTTTGGTATGTTAATTTAGAAATTCACAAATTAATCGAAATAATCTTTTTCCAATTTTGCTTTTCTCATTTTATTTTTCTTCATTTACTAATCTAATTTTTATTCTCTTTTTGGAAGAGTAAATAAACAGTAAACGACAAAAAACGAAGATCAAATTTTGAAAGTGTAACAAAAGTGATCAAGTTGTAATAACACAGACTCATAAATAACGTAAATGCACTTAATTGTATACGAACGCCATGTCTACCATGTATAACGCTTTTCGCGGCCAGATGTGACACGAAGCCCGCAATTTCGGCGTGTCCTCGGTTAGAATCGTCGTCGCTATTTGCATTGCAAAAGCTTACCAACGAATTGATCACGTGAGTTTGCGAATGCGCCTCGAACTTGATTCCGCCCATCTAAATTTCGAGCCAGAGGAACAAATAAACGTATACTTGACCCGCGCAATTACAGTTACCTTGGCAATGCACTCATGCATCAACTATCAGTATTTACTTCTGGTCAATCAAACAAGATATTTTATTTAATCCCCTATCAGATTTTTTTTCGAAAAAAAAGAAAACATTAACAGTACAAATTTGATTTATAAATCAATTTGTACAAACATAGCACTGGGATAGAATATAAAAAAAAAAATTTTTGTACGTATTAGCAAACGGATGCGACGAAACGTTAGGTGCCGTTGATAAGATAAGAGGAAAGAGGAAGGAAGGTAAAATATGATTCCGACTGGGAGTTAAACTCCTACCGTAGAAAAGCGACGAACGAAGCCGAGGTGGTCGAATTTTAGATGGCGAAGGTCGCGGACTCACCTTATCCATGAGCTGTCGAACGATTCCGTTCCACTCGCCCGTTTCGTAATCGTAAACGCCGTACTTGCCATCGGGAACGAGTTCGATCCTATAGGTGAATCCGACCTTGTGAGCTATTTCCTTAAGTAAGTCGATGCAGAATCCTTCGAAGAGTGCGTTGCCGCTGTTATTTCCCTGGCTTCTAAGCATCACGTACGGCTGTTCCTAAGAGAGTCACAAAGTCAGCTTCGCGACTGTCATTTTTTTTAATCACCGACGCAGCCGCGATAACACTTGTTTGTTTCCAAATCAAAGACACTTGTCATTGCCATTTATTATTCTTTATTTTCGACGCTAATTGTTTGTGTTTTTTTTTGCATAAGATGCAAAACACATTTATGCAATTAATTGAAAAGCCATTTCCAAGTGTTTCATGGAGTTTCGAGTAACTTCTATGGATTTGAACAAAATTCACTTTGAGTATTGCGTTTGGACGTCGGTGTGCTATCGGGTAAACAGAACTCGCAAGTATAAATGTTGTCACTAAATTGATTTATGAAACTGGTCACAGAGCGACCCGGCAAATATCAAATGCACTGCGGAAATGTGGTTATAGTTTCCTCAATTTCATTCTGTCGCGGTCTTTTATCTATTTTGACCACAACTTTATGTTTTCAGATAGCAAAATGTAAGGCATAAAACCTAGCGGAAAACCCGCGTGCAAAGCAACTTTTGTCCCTTTGCCATACGTTCGTTCAAATTTCGATTGTCGATTTACTAATATTGTAATTCGAAATGAATTTCTACAATTAACCATTGAAAATACACGATTGAGTTCGTTCGAAGTAATAATCAAATGTCCTAGCTGACGGTTGTTTTTGTTCTATTGCGGTCAGACCTCAGAAAATCGAATCAGGGCTCGCAATATCCGGTCGAAAGTTGAGTTCAAAGTCGTATTATAGGGTAAACGTGGGGCCTGAATTTTCGGGTACAAAGTCGTTGGTACCTGTTGGTTTTGGCTGGGATCGTGTAACCTGTCCTTAACTACACGGCTGTTTAATTGGTATTTACAACAGCTGTACGCCCCTGATTTCTATATCTACCGGTAGGATCCAAAACTTTATGGAACACTACACACGTACGTCTTAGCAATGCTGATTATCGACTAAATGGGATTACTGCTCTATACAGACTATTACCGATGTCCCAAGGGCTACGGTTTCTCTTGGTGCGAGAGAAGATGAGTGCCGATAACCATATTACATTTTCCAACCATAGTCTTTGTGCGTTGCATGGTAATATCTCAGGAATTTATGAATGTTTTGGTTTCGGTTTAGCGAAATAGCTGCTTTCTGTTTGGAGGAATTTTGAACTCGGTTGTAAAACGATCTCAGATCTTGTTTGAGTGATTATCCTTAAGAATAGTCGGACAAATGGATAAAAATATAAAAGTTCGAATACAATAGTACGTGCGTACAATAGAGATATGAAAAACATGAGAAATGCATATATTATTAAGTTCAAGTCACAGAGACGAAGATTGAAAGAAACTATAAAGATAGTGGCTAGAGAAGAATGAGAAGCGAAAAGAGTTTTTTACAAACAATGGATAGGGGGATGCAAATTGCTAGAGGTCTGGAACGTGACTCAAAACAATGTTTTTTTTATCTCGCACAAAAAATTGTTTTTCTCTCTCTCTTTTTTTTTATTTTTTACGTCCTGCTTGTAACAGCAAATATATCAACAGTGTTTTGAGTTCGAACCGCGGTTTCCTGTAAAAGTCACAGATGAAAACAGACAAAAATTTGATAACAATAAAAGTGTAAAGAATATAGTAGAAAATTGAAAAAAAGAGACATATACAAATGTGGCGCATTGCAATAAGGTGAGAGAGAGACATGATGCGGCATTTACATATGAACTGGTGTCACGTCGTTAGACAACAAAGATGTAAATAAATAAAAAACCAAAATCATACATGTTGCATGAGTTCTCGAACGATGCCGTTCCACTCGCCGGTTTCCGGGTCCATCGCGCCGTATTTCTCGTCTGGTACCAGTTTCAGGTGGTACGTGAATCCGACCTTCCTGGCCACTGCTTCCAGGAGATCCACGCAGAAACCGTAAAACCGCGAATTTCCCGTGTAGTTCTTTTCATGGTGCATCATCACGTAAGGTGTCTCCTGCATGTTACGCGACACGAGCATCGTGCAAATTTCAATCACGATATTATACTTTTCTGTTGATTCAATTCTGATCCTAAAACTGCCTATGCTTGTATTTTATTTCATTTTACCCAAGTGAAAATTTTGTTCCTTATCGAACGTGAATGATCCAAAAACAATTGTACCATGCATCTTTACATGTAACAAATTCATTGTTACCTGAGAAATGTTAAATGAAAAATGGCGATGAAAAAAAAATCAAATCTAAAAGACAAAGAACGTAACGAAAGTTTCGTAATGATAAATCTAATGAAAAGTATGGTATGAAATTCTGGCACTCATGATTATTCATAAGTTGAGATACCGGCTGAAAAATCGAGCGTGTTTAAACTCTATGTCTACCAAAATGCAGCGTCGCAACAACTACTACTTGCTTAGAAATGTCTCTAATCATGAACTTTGAGCCCTGTGCCTAATCTCGCGGGATCATAACCAGAGGATAAACTCGTACGTTAAGAAATAACCACTCGTCTGAATATTTTTTTTGTCGACTCCTGATATAATATTCGAGCGTGGCAAAAGTTAGACGGGAAGCCGTTTACATAAACTTTCATTTACGTCTGCGTGAATCTCGCGTTTATCTGGACAACTTCTGAGTCAAAACATTCGTCACAAATATTGTCATAAGGTATCCTTTCTTCCCCTTCGAAACTTGTTTGAACTTTGACTGACACAAAGTTCGCAGTGTTTGTGCAAAGTTGACGGAACGCGCGACTCATTTCTCATCAGATTGATGTTAAATTAATGTCATGCCAATTTCAAGATGACTAATCGAAACTGTTTAATTTTGCGAAACTGTTGCAACCAACCGGGAAAATTAATCAAGAATTCTGTGTAAGCGAAATCGCTCTTTTTCCTGTCATTCGCCAGTTAGATTGCTTTTCATTGGCAAAATTATTTCCGAGATTGAAATAAGTGTCGCGAAATCGTTGGCCGTCTAACGTTACAACCTTCAACTTCCATTCATATCACGTTAAGAAACGGAAATATCTTTTCGATCCGGCGCTCTCGACCTACACTGCGAAGTATTAATCTCTCAAAGCTAAAGTTTCGAGTTCAGTTGGATCGATCTTTCGTCCCGGAGTCATGTTTGTCCCTGTCCACCAAAAAGGGTTATAGATATCAATTGCCCGAAGTCACTTTCAAAAAAAAAGAAATATATAAGATTATATTTACCGAACGAAACTTCGTTTCTCAGCATCAAATCGAAGCACAAAATTATATTTAATCGAAAGTTTCCGATTCGTTCGGGTGCAAACGTTGAGTGCGCGAATTTCATCTTGGACGTTCTCCAGAATTTCATTGTTTCGTCACTCTTTTTTTCTCTCTCTCTCTTTTACTTATCACTAATGAAATCCGTGCTTTTGAGGACCGCGCGCCGATACTTTTGAGATCCCTGCGAAGTGCTATAAATTTCCACTTGGGTACACGCAAGAGGAGAGCGGTATGAAAGTAAAAAAAATTGCGCCCTGTTTAGCTTTTGGACGAGCGGACTAATTCAAAGCGTGACATTTATGTGTTGGAATGAAAATGTGAGATGCTGGTGATCTGTTAAGAGATTACACTGGTTAAATTATTATGCTCTTACACAAAGGAGATCATTGTATGACTTAGATAAAACATTCGTGATTTGTATTCATTCGGCGGCCTGTTTTTCCTGCGCTAACCTCACCAGAGATTATTTCTGAATGCACAGCGATTACTCTTGACCGACGAATATTCATAGCTTTATGTGCTTAAGCTTTGTTTTTTATCATTTCACTCACTAATGGCGTGTTTTTCTGTAGTTTTCGGCCTATTTAATGTCTTTTTCTGTTCAAAACGATTGATTCTACCGAAAGAATTATTTTCTCTAACTTTTTTCTCTCACTCTAAAATGAATGTATAACAAACAAAAAATATATGCGATACTTGATCTCATAACAAATAATGTTATTTTCTTAACTCTCGCTTATCACATATGAATTTGTTATGGCAAAAAAAGTAAACATCAAGGTTGGGCGTGAATAACAAACAGGATACTCACCAAAATTGTTATTACGAGTAATGACACATTGCTGGTCCCGGGATCATAAAAAGCAGCTTCATCTGTGACGTTTACCCCAGCACCCGGATGCCATTCGCCAACCTAATAATACACAGATACGTAAGTTTATTTTGTGCTCGGCTGTTTGTATTTGTGAGCGATGAAACTAAATTACACGAAATTGTATCTGCCAATCGAATAACTAAAATTGTGAAAATTACCTTGACTAAGGAATGCTGCTTCAGTTTAAGCAAATCAAGCTTGAATTGGATCCTGCGCCCTTCCTTGAACTCAATTGGGCCGGAAATGCCTTTCATCTCAACCTGCGAAAGTTTGATGGGTCTCACAAAAAGTGGCTTTTTTCAAAATATAGTACTAAACTGTCTCATTCCATAAGATACCAATTTGCATTAATACCAATATTTTGTAACGAGCCAGTTTTCACTGAAAGTTTAATTGTAACGAGAAATTTTTTTACAAGATTCATCGAGTTGTAGTTTAATATTATATTTGATATCGCATGCATTTCTGTGGCATTTATCACGGCTAAAGTTGTCTCAACTTATATATTATTCATGCGTCGTTCAACTGGCGCTGACTGCGCCGGACAAAATAAAGTTATTAAATTATTAATGAAAGTTAATGTAACGGAGCTTCATCGTTGCTGGTTTTGCAATGAAAGTGGACCATCAACTTCGTCCTGGGGATGAAAATTTTCTTCGACAAAGTCGCCAGCAAAAGTAAGCGAATCCAATTATAAAATCGTTGAAACACAAAATGTATGGACCCCCTCTTGGGAAACGAGTTTGACAAAATTTTCGACACGTTTGAAAGGCTAATAACATAATTTCGCGTTTGCCCTAAAATGTAAAGTGATTTTTTTTCATTCAGAGGATTGAACAACGTTATAAGTTCATCGTTGAAAATTCCTCATTCAGGTATCTGCAGATCTCCAGAATTCTCCCGTCTTTCATGAACGTAACTGAATACAAAGATTAAAATGGATTAAAGCTTAAAAAAGTTTTGAACTTTCGGTTGTGTTTTTATTGTAAATTGCGGTACCCATGCTTTATCTGTTACATTTGTTTTGATGAAAATTTTCGTTATTTGTCAAACATATAAACGCAGAGTATGAATGTGCCTGTTGTATAAAATGGAATAATAAAGTCCTCCGAGTGTCAATGAATATCTGTAGTCATAGGGGCGTTATCAAATTCGCAAAATGACATGAAATTTTGTCAAATATAGTCTACACATTTGGTACTCCTACATTGAGAAATCGATTTCCCACAGCTGTAGTTATAATGTTCATAGCCATTACCGTATGACCGTACGTTTTATCATCATTAAGTATGGCATACACTCCGTGTACACCAAAGAGCAATTTTCAATTCAAAACTAATTTCCTCTACGAACGTTCATGAATTGCTTCTTCTTCGTTTATTTATAAGATAAGGTACACAATTTTTTTATTCAAAACTTTGTATAACTTTCATTTCCATTATTTCAATTTGATTTACACAGTTTAGTCGAGCTTTTTATTTTGTAAACACGGAATTGATTCCGAGTTTTTAAAATTGCTTTGGTGCGATGAAAAAATATTGGTTCAACTTTCTTGTTGTATATTAACACGTTGTTTCTTTAAGCCGTTCAATTTTTACGGGAAAGCCCTGATGTCACGGTGGGCGAATTTTATCCAGCAAAAACTGGCAGACAACGTGGGAGACACGACGTGGAAAAGCCGCCTCGTCCAAAGGCAGCGGCAACACCTAAATTGAAACTCACGTTGCAACTGGAGTCATAAATTAAAAGCTGACGGCCTTAGTCCTAGTTAGAACCCAACTTAGTCTGAGAGTTAATGGTGAAGGTGCCAAGAGCGACTTCCTCCAAGACACCGCTACTCTACTCTAGTTGACTTCAACCCAACGTAAATACGCCAATTAAAAAATCGTCTACTAAAAAAAAATCAAATTGAAACAACGGAACTTTTCCTTATTTTTACTTTTTTCAGAATTAAGCGACTGACAAGGGTTCACTGTCAAATGATTTTCAAAAAAATATAAAAAGTAAACTGTTTTTTTTTTCAATAACAATCATCCCATTTTGCACGTTTGGAAACGTAGTTGAAATTAAATTTTATTGGTTTAATTTCGTCTGTTATTCGAACGTCTGACTTAATATATTATTGCACTACTAGTTTCGAGCTGACAGTGCCAATCAAAGCGCTGAATTTTCTGACGGCACGTTTAGTAGCAAAATAATATAACCAAGTCTAGAGGAAAAGAGATTTTAAGAACTGGATTAAGCCAGACGCAGGAATGCCTATTAGATAGCCATAACCGAGTTTAGTATGCGCGAGCAATCGTCGGGCCTTGACATCGCAAATACGACCGTAGCAGTCTAACTTGATCTCTGAGTGCTTCTTCGTCTATCTTTTATGCTTATACACAAACGAGATTTCACGAGGACGACGGACTTTATGAGATTGCGCCGCTTAACAACATTTTCAATAGCCAATCATAGCTTTTTGCATGAACCGATCACGACCATTCAGTCGGCAAAAGTTTTACAAGACGATGCACTTGAAATTTTAAAGGATCAGCCAATCGTGATAAACCCTCGGCTTCTGTTGGATCTCGAACGGATTTTTTTTATTATTTTTACACCTCTACAAAATTGTTGCGAAACTCGTGATAAAAATGAAAAACTACTTTCCCATGAAAAAAAATTTCCCCCCAAAAGTACTTTCGGCCGGAACAACTTTTTATCTCAAAAGAAATGCAGCAGGAAACTTTTTGATTTGAATATTACTGCGTGAAAATAATGTCAATTTCTTTTTCTTACAAAAAAGTAGTGCAAATCGTTCGGACGAATACCTTCGGATTCTCAACAATTTTGTTGATATTAAAAACAGCATTTCTCAGAAATATTTCAATGTTTCGTCCAACTCGAACCAGCAACGATTAATAAGCCTTTGAAGTAATTAGAAAACGACGAAAAAAACAGTTTAAAAGCGTTTGCAAGTGATAAATAATTGAAAAGGATTTCAAGTTCGGTTGAAAATTAAAAAATATCAAAACGATTATAATAATTCTCGCACAAATTATTCGTAACGACGGGCGGGCAAAATGTTTTCCTCGACAAAACTTCTTAACCCAATTTTCGCGAGATCGCACGATTAAAGTCAGCGAAGGATGCATGCTCCGCAAAACACTCGCAATAAATATCGTCGGATATAAAATCATCGGATTAATCTTGCGGAAGTGAAAAAAGGGCGCGTCGCGCCGAAAATTATCCGACGCGTAATAACTTCCGGGCTGACATTGTTTCGCTCGGCGCGATATTAATATTATTATGATCCGCGCTTTGTAACGTCAGCGATACGTCGACGTCCCGACATCAGTTAAATACGAAACTTGTCTATTTATGATTTTGCTTTTGCATTGCTAATGACAGCTTCGCGCTGTCATTTGGACGCCATTTGGAGGGTCGCCAAGCGTATTTCGCACCGCGCCATTACCGATCCTTTTCACGTACGACGAACATCGACCGACATTCTATACGTACTCGACATCACTCGGATAATATTCATGCTGCAACACTCACGTCTTACAATGTATCTTGGCGCCGAACGAATAAACGGATTATTTTGCTCGAAAGTGGACGACTTCACTCGCCGCCCTGCACCCCATATTGCTATACTGTTATTTGATATCAATTCCGACCGCTCGGTTATATTTTTCCTCCAATCGCATTTTTCTTTCGTACCAACAAGCAAAACTACCGAATCAACATTTTTCATCCTTATTTTATTTCGATTGAAAGCATAGTGAGGGCTAATTAATGTTCAGATTGAATTGTAATGAAGTGCTCAATTTGATGAATCAAACGGAACGTTCGAAGAAAAGCACGGTTAATTTAAAATTATTTCTCAAGCATAGTTGAGTCATCTGATGGTGCCTGTTGGATGAGTAAAAACGAGTGCAATGTAACGTAACATCCGGGCTCATAAACGCTTGTCCCAAATTAAATTTTACCTCCAAGGTTCGCTCGTGCCGGTGAATTTAAGTTCGACTGCACCGAAAATTGATACACCGAGGTACATCCCAGTTGGAATGTTCAACGGTCGAATTAACTGTGCAAATTCGCGAGCCTGTTAACTTCTATTGTATTAATTTAATATCAGCTATATGATGCATGAATTCAACTGTTAAATAAAAAAATTCCCCTGTAACCCAATATTTGACAATAAACGTCAGAATTGATTCGGAGAGAACTTCTGACAGAAATATTTTTGAATTACGGTATTTTCATCTCCATTTTGCTCAATAATAGCAGAATCGTTTGGTTCAAAAAAGAATAAGTTCGTTGGAGAAATGTGAACAATTTTGACAATCTGATAATAGGGGCAGAATTTTTCTAGGAAGTCTGATAATAAAACAGAACTGTAATGAGAACGAGAGACGGAGATAGAAAGGGACGAATGCTTACCGATCTCATTAACGAAGTTTATTATAAGAGGCAGTTAATTTTTATACGCGTGATTAAGAGTGAAATTGAAGATCGTGCTATGTATTATCGTTAGGATCTTTATTGGCGCCACTCCGTTGCCTGAAATGGAATACATTCCGCGAGTTGAATGGATATGAATACAGGATAGTGTACGGCATGAAGCCCCGAGATCTTCTGAGTCGATTAGAGGAGCTATGTGAAGCGTTATTGGAATCTTGTTGTGACGCTATAAAATTAATGATAGTCTGTAAGTGCTTGGGGACGGGGGTTTGAAAGGTGAATATCGTTTCTCCTCGTAATTCGATTAATCTCGTCACCGACTAGTGCTAAGCCAAGTGTTTGGCAAATTAAAGTTTAAGCCACTCTTATAAACGCTTATAGTATTATGGATTATTGAATTATTGCACTTTCCTCGGGTTCCACTTGATGTGCAGAAAACATATCAAAGCTCGGTCTCTGAGAGCATGATTCGATTTATATCAGATGCGGACAAACAGAAAAAAATAACCGCAGAGAAATCAACGAGTTACTTTCTCGAAATGTTTTTTCAAGATGGTGCTTTTTTATGTTGATAAATCAGGTACTGAAAGATCGCGAAAAGTACTGTTAATATCGATTGCGAGGGTAAAGGGCGTTCACGGCAAACGTCGCCACAATCTAAGTCCAGTATTCTCAAATTGTCCCAGCATGAAATTCGCGTACGTGACTTTCATGGCGCTTGTTAGCGAGCAAAAAATTACATTTGGCGGCAAGCGAACGTGCAATGAGTTTGTACGCGAGCAAAACTTCGTCCCGACAAGACGAGGAGCCGCCGCGAAAAGCGAGAGACTAATGCAGTAACAAGCGAATAAGAGATAATATAAATTACAGCCGATTTCTCCGACCGTTCATATCAGCTTTGCAGCAGAATCACAATAATTGTTAACGCCGTGATCGTTGATGCGTTCATGCATTTACAATTTAGAAACTTGTATCGAATTTGGATTAATTGAAACGAACGACAAAATTACTCGAACGCGTTTAAAATAGAAAAAAAGGTTGTTATTCAACACCATCTTGAAGGCTAAGAAATAAATGGCTATAATTAATCGTATAATTGAGCGCGTGAAATGTAAATCTGATGGTAAATAATGCAGTGGACAGTGCATGTCAGACGGAGTGATATATATTATCGCATTAATTATCTGCACGAACCATCTTAATCATTTTAAAATTCATTCAAGTATTTGCACTTGGAAATTTCGTGTTATCTGCTAAATATCTTCGTTCGTTCTCATTGTCCGGATATTGTTCGTTTTGGCGTAGCGCCAGACCCTTCGAAAGGTAATTCACTGTCGACTTTTAATGCTACGCAAACCAGTGAAATATCGTCAATTTTTATCGTTGTTAACTATGTGATCAGAAACAAGTCTTTTTCCGACAATCCAATAAGGTGAATTAACGCGGTATAAATGAACTAGTTGTTTGCAAGAATACCGTTTGGTTTTTTGTCGGTTTGTTTTCGTTTTGGAAAACACATCGATACTCACCGAATTAATGTAGTTGATGAGCGAGAGACCGCCGTCCCATGGTTTTTCCAATTCGCAGGACACGTTGGCCGGTCTGAGGGCGTGCGACTGTTCAAGCGTTCTTAAGCCAACCGCAAAAACTTGCACGCTATCGTACATTAATGCTGGTTCAGCCTGCAAGATAAACAAGGGTGGTAGAAACAACAAATAAAAGATTGAATTTCAGTCCCCATCCCCTTGCTGCAAAACATCGCGAGAAGTTTATTTTCCAATGAAAGAGGCTATTTATGACTATTTTGCACGTTCAAATTTTTATACCAGCTCAATTTCTGATCAGTTTTTGCTACTGAACAAACAAGTGATAAAAACGTCACTTACAGCGCTTTCATTTTTGACTCACTTTTTTAGATTTATGTTCGTTCTTTTCGCAATAACATTTTTACTCCTACGAAAATCAAGTGTCAGTTTAACATTAAAGTACTAAGAAGAAGGAGGAAAAGTTTATTATTTTATGCAGGTTTAAAAATGTGGGAGTTTTTATTAGTATAATATTTTCTGATGGGAAGTAGTTTGAAATGTACTAAAATTGTTGGTAAAATGTTTTTTTTTTGTTAATTATAATTGAATCGACTGAAGAGGAACTTGAGTTGAACTTTTTTTGCAGATAATCAGAAATAGATCGATCATAATTTAGCGTGCTGACGTTGAGGATATTCATACAAAGTATTGAGCATTTAATTTGATTCACTGAGTTCAGTCAAGTATAGAAAATTGAGCAGAGACAAATTTGCGCTATCTTTCGAACCGCGGCCCCTTCGATTTGCCGTGAATTTTTGTCATCATTACAACGGGAAAATCCTTACGTTCTATCGAACTCTGCATAATAAAGCAAAACGACTTGGAATCGTTTGCTAAATTCCACGTACAGCTATTATTCGACGTTAAATTTCAGTTCGCTTTAACAGAATCACGAGATCAAGAGAGAGGAAAAAAGAACGTTTTTTTTCTGGTTTGTTCGGTCAAAATAAAAACGTATATGAATTATTTTGCATCTGATGCACTGCTTCTGTAACATTTTTTACAATTTTCCATTGACATAAATTTTCGTCCTGTTTACATTATATTATTCCTAGAACAATATTATACGCCGCTAAAATTTGTACTGCCAACATTAATTGAATTTCGCAATAATGAGTTTGCTCTACTAATAAACTATAGTACTAAAATTAAAACTAAAAATGATTTCCTGTTAACATGCTAAATATTGCAAATTGAACGCAATGAATGTCAGTATTAATTACCAACAACACGTTCAAAAACGTTTTGGTATTTCCACATTTCATTGTTCAAACGTTCGCGAATGATTTCAATTTGTTCCTCGACCCAATTATTACACGTCCAGGCGAGATTGTTAGCACTTTAATTCCGGTGTCTAACATAATTTATACTCAATGAGGAAAAATTCGACCGGTATTCCGTATTAGAATTCCGTGCTGATAACTTTGAATACCCATTCAATAATCGCTTAAATCTGAAACTTCTGTAATTTAAAATTCGTCTAAGGTAGTTTTTATTGTAGTCAATTGGGCGAACCGTCATGGCAATTGAGGATGCAGTTTTGTTGCGCACTAAAATACCACGGGGAATTCAAATTTTTCGCAACAAAAAAGCAGTCTGTGAAAAAAAGTATCGTGTAAAAAAAGTTACACAGGATTGAAACGCCGACAAAAATGGTTTGGCGAATTTTCGCGCGAGAACTGTTGGTTATATATGTAAATATACAGTGTGCGAGCTGTATCTATAGTGCTTCATGCAAATGTTCGGATGCGAGTCAAGCATTAGGAGTAGAAATTCCCGAGTGCACGTGTATACATTTGACTGGACAAACAAACTAGCAGATCAAGAACTCAGGGCAAAGTTGGTCACGTCGGACTTTAACATTAGCGCGCGCGACTTGAGATATTCATTCCGACAGGCACGAAGTTTGAAGTATTAACCTTAATTCGAGACAAACAAGGTCGATTCGATGTTGCATAATTGATAAACAATACACCAAGAGGATGTTAATTAGCGCCGTTGATATACGATTCATCGTCGAACTAAAATTCGCTAAAGGATGATGTCTAACTGCGCGTTTGCAAAATACATTGTTATTAGTTCGGATAATTGCGTGTATTTCGGTAATTTGGATACTGACTTCTTGCAATGAAATAACCTCTGAGGTTATAATGTAAAATGAATTAGTCAGCGTAGTTAATTATTCTAGTTAGAACATTATACTAGAATACTATTACAACTCGGTAGATAGACCTAGAGAAAATTATCGATTACACATTTGAAAAAACTCATAAACTACAGAAGATTAAGATTTTGATATTAAAATATCAAAATAACGGTTTAAGCAAAATTTGTACTCTAAAGTTGATAAAAAATGATGATTGATTTTCGCAATATGGGAAGAATATTTCTAAGGTTTCGTAAAAGTTGCAAAAGTTGAGTACTTGAACGATTGTTAGTGGGATGATTTAAATTTGTCACCTGCAGGTGAAGCCCAATGACAATTTATTTTCTTGGAAATCGACACCTTCAATTACAGCGAATATTCTGAATCGTTGACAACTGTCGTAAATTTTGCGCGACTGCTTTTCGTCATTTTTGCGTCTGCTATTCTTTTTGCCTCTCTTTCCGTCGCGTTTCTTCGAGAAATAAGAAAATAAAACAAGAACAGCGCGCGATACGTTTTGATTTACGACGCAAACAGCGAGTCATCCAGCACTGGCAAATTCAGTGGTTTTCACTGGCACCCGAGCCAAGGCTGTGCTCAAAATTGAAATCAGAATGTTTCGTTTTGCTTCTATTAGTTTCACGAATTTCGGCAAAAATACAAAACAAAAATGAGGAAAAGAAAACAATTTTGGATTTTTCCGAGTAGATTAGGGTGGACGTACAGCTTCTTTTACTGTGTAAAGTAAAAGACGTAATGCAAATAAAGCACAGGCAATAAGAGAAACGAAGAAAAACATCGAGCGGAGCAAAAACTGAGTCTAACCGGAGTTTTTTCTTATCAAAATATTTATCTCTGAATTTGACGGCGATTTCATTTTTGTTTCCATCGATACGAATATTTGAACTATAGTTCAGTAGCTATAGCTATTGTTGTTTTTATCAAATTGTTCCATCTTGTCGGTTGCATCAACGGATATATCGATTAGAAACGTGTTCGATCTGCTTTCTCTCATAACAAACGGCTTGTTTTTTACATCTTCTTGTCTACTGTTTTTATTTGGGATGTTCTATTTGATTTTTCCATCAAGCGAGGTCTTTAAAACACAACTTTTGGCAAACGTTAAATTTTTCTTTTTAATATTCAAATACTTGAGGATTCTTTTTCCGCGTCTATAATTACTACTGATTTTTCATATTTAATATTTTCTTTCGACAGGAAATCAAGTGAAATTTGTTTTTTCCGTCCATGCAATCGCTATTAATTAAACATTGCGACATTATAAACATTCAAAACATTCTATCATGTTTTTAATAAAATAAATCATTTCCTAGTAACTATGTTTCATTACTTTTCAAATTTTCAAAAATGAGTACATAGAAAACAAATTTTTGTGAAATAATTGTGTTTCGTTGTTTGGACAGAGTATCGATCAATTAACGAATTTCTCCTAATAGGTGCTTATATGAAGTTTCGTGTTTGAAACTTCCTGTGCTTTGTAATAATTAGAATTCAGATCTTGAGCATCACTTGATGAGATACTGAGACCATCTCAGGGGACCTGTTTGATAATAATCCTCCATGCATTTGAGTGACATTACATTCAGTTTATATTTCAATCTTTATTTGAGTTGCGCATTATTCATGGATAGGTAACTTTACGATAATGCGAACACTGTGTAGAAAGGACGTGTCTTACGGTTCACTAGACTTTATAAGTTCAGGAGTAAGTTTGTAAACAATACCAGTTGCCTGTATTATGACGCCATAAAGAGGGTTTTATTCTCTTCAGAATAGTTCATAAACCACGTTTGCACTTTTACCTGCATGTGGCGATGCAGCGAAAAATAAATAAATATCTTAAAAGCAATGTAAAAACCAAAGAAAGGGGTAACGATGTGAATATAAAAAAATCCACCGACATCAATTTTAAAATAAAAAAATATGAAAAAAGGTTTTGGTTTTTAACGATTGAAGTGATATTTTGTTATTCGACGCCTTTATCTCGGCTCTATTTTGATTCCAATATAGATTTTCCTGGATCCAAGAAATTAAAGGAGATTTGCAGGAAGGCATCGGAAAGTAAATGATATATTTAAGCTGAAATTTGTTTTGTTAATGTTGTGCTAATGCATTTGTAACACTCTAACGATGCTCTGGTTGAGAATACAAATGAAATTTGTCTTGCCAAATAGATTGGTCAAAGTTGTTAACCAGTTTGACTACTCGAAGTTGACTAGCCTCTTAACAACTTAAACTTCACGTGATGAGAATCGCTTTGAAATTCAAAGTTTGCAAGAAACTGCTCTCTTTTGTCAAAAGCACAAACGGAGCGTCTTCCTAGGTGTTTGTTAGCGCTTATTCGTACTTGATAAACAAAAATTGTTGATGATAATGAAAATTTCATATCCTCGAAAACAAAGTCCTTTCAAGTTTCATGAACCGTTGATAAAATTTTAATAAAAAAAATATGAAAAAATCAGTCAAATTTGTTTGAATTATAACTAGGAAATACATCAAACAGTATTGTTTTTGATTACAGGCGTTGCGTAATTGTTTAAATACCGTTGTCATAATATTATGTTTTTGCTTATTTCGTTGTATAATTCCGCAAATCGCATATAAATAAAGTTCGAAGTCGTATGCTACGAGACTTCTTCAAGTTTTACCTCAAACACAGAAGCCAAATCAGAAACATGAAATTCATTGGAACAATCTTTCTGGCTTTGGCCTTGTTCGTCAGCAACACAGAGGTAAAAGATATAAAATGAAATAGAATAACTTAGTTTTTAAATTGCCTTAAATTTGTGATTTATCGTGCAATCTTCTTTTCACAAGAGGTATAAAATATTTCACCAGATCATTTTTGAGAGATTTCTAATCAAATACTAAATTTTGAATTTACGTTAATTTAATTCTTACAGTTTAATTTTTTATGTGCGAACTGAATCGAATCACTTAATACTGTAGTTTCTAACCCTTGTAATGCCTTTCATAATTCGGTAATAATTTGTTTGACAGGAAATGGATATGGGTGGTATGGGTGATTTTGCTGGAATGCTCAACCCTGAATTGTTCATGAATATCATAGATGTAGGTATTGACATGATGACTGAAGCGTGTGAAAATATTGGTAATATGGCGGGCGTGGGCCATTACTGTGAAACATTTGGTAATATGGCAAGGGTTGCCCTTGACACAATGAGCGGTATGTTCGCGAATTAAATGTACACAAGATCGATGGAAATTAAAGTTTATGCATGAAAAACATTAAATCAATGAATTTGGCATTTCTTCACAACTTGAAAAAACCTTGTCTAAGACGAATCCTGAAACTTCTTGATTATATACGAATCGAATTGAACAATCAAAAAATGTATGAAGGTTTGCATAAAAACTCAGTTGCAACAACATCGAAGTTAAAATTTACATAAAAAATGGTTGTTAAGATGAATACAACTTGGCAATACATCTGCTTTAATTGTGTAATAATATGTGTAAGTTTGAGGTTGCCTGTGGTTTAAAAACGAAGAAAACAATTCAAACAACAACGTATGCCACACCAACCGGAAAGTTTGGTTGTTTTTTGACCACAGGCATGATTAATTTTTTATTATAGAAATCCCACTTCTGATTGTACGTTTGCTAATGATGGCAATAACATTGCAAATTGCATAATTTCTGAATTTCAATTATTGTGTAACGAGAAAAAAAATATTACAACAGCTCGTTTGTCGCGTATTTCTCTGTGGTACTGAAAATTATCCAGCATCTGGCACCAGTTCATTCAAAGTTTCTTAACGATAACGATATGGGAATATCAGAGTACCACGAATGAAATATTTTTTACGATTATGAACCAGAACGAAACGTGTCTCATTTACAGATTCACCCAGTGCAGTCATGAATTTAACCGAATTTATTTCAGAGTTAATTGAGCTGGGCTTCGCGATCGACAATGTCCACAACAATTAGCACAAGCTCGCTAATTGTAATTAAGGGCATCGACGTGACAGATAATTACTCCCTTGAGTTATGAGCTATTTCCCAGGTTAACTTGGTCACTTACGCCCGGCTTTACGCATGTTGAAACATTTCAAATTAGCGTGTATTAGAGATTTGACAAATCATTTCGACGCCTAGCCTGAACAATAACGCCTAAATTAACTTCTGTTTTCGTTTCTCAATATGCATACAACGTTCTAAACAGGCGAAACCAGTCTGAAAGTGGTTGGTTGGATTCTTTGGGTATAAAAAATTGCTATTCAAAAAGCAGGATTAAGAAAATGTACTTAAGAGAATTCAAAAAATTAATGGAACAGAACAAACCAACTTAAAACCTTGTTGAATATACTTGGTAAGTGAACAAGTTTTAGGTGATTGGGCAAACGCTCGTTTGCCTCCTCATCACGCTCATTCCTTATATATCTTTGCGCAAAAGTTGCCCTGAATTCTCAATCTCTCGGCTTGGCAAGTTTTTTAATTCAAGGTTCATGCGAAAGAAAAAAACTTATTTCACGTTTCGTTATAAACTCGATCAGAAGCGTTTGCCGCAGTTGGTTGGACTCGTCAAGCGAATGAAGAGCCGTGTGGATGCGACTTGACAATTCGCATTCTTTCTCGTTAACCATGTGACGTTTTGCGATTCATCGGCGTCAAAAAAACGCTCGCTTGAAACAAAAAGTGATCGGCACTGTTTGCACGACGAAATTGTTCGAACAGCAGCGATTTCGCAACTGACAATATTATGCCAGGCGAATGAAATGTTTCGTGTTCAATAGATAACTTGTGGTTTACTCTTGACTTACCTCAATAATTCGTGATTTGTTCAAAATTGTATTTCCAGCTGGTTGAAAGCGTTCCATATCGCGCAGAATGCTACGCACACCGAGATCGCCGACGTCAATCAATCGAAAGGCCGTTATATTTACGAAGTTGTATTTGAAGTCCTCCAAGTCGAATGTCTCGATGTCCTCAATAAAGATAAAGAAATGCTTTGAGTCTCGGATATTTGATTTCTTTCGCTTTTCTTTTCTTTGTTATTTTTCAAAATTTTCATACTTTTCCAATTGGCAATGCATATTTATTATTTCCATAAAAATATTTGATGAAATTGTTATTGTAAATAAATTTTTGATTTGAAGTTAAGTGAATTGTTTTATTAGTATTATATTAGTATATTTTTATGATGTTTACAAATATTTTTTACTAGAACTTACGAAAGTTGTAAACAGGTAATGATACTTGTAGTCGTTCATTTCCAATTGTAAAATCTGAAAGAAAAATTAATCAATTATTTTGTTCAAACAAAAAATTAAAAGCATGGACTAAAAATGTTTACCGTGTTGAGAAAAAGGTGCATGTTTTCAGTTTTGGTATCAATAATAAAATTCCAAATCTCCTTATTTTTTATCTCGGTGAGGACTTGTTTGTAGGATCCGGGGTCGGCTTTACGGATATATACTTCAATGTCCTCTGTTTTTCTCGAGCGAACGAGTTCTCGAAGTTTCACTATTCCTGCAAAACAAAAAAGTATATTTTATTTTTTAAGTTCGAATTATAAAAGCTTTTTTTCGCACTGTAACATTGATTGCAGATCAATTGTTTCCTAGTAATTAGACGCTTTTCAATTATTACGCTATTTTTTTATTGACGGACTATGTAGAATGTGTTTCACGAAACCTTTTAATTGCTCTCATCGAATCAATTAGAATACGGGCTAATGCTATTAGTTTATTCAATTAATCTCTGCATAACGATTATAAAATATTTCCCTTCTCTCAACCTCTCTGCAGAGTGAATCACTTGTGTTACACTGTACGACTAAAGGAAACTAGAAATTTGCATATATTTTTCAAAATTGTTATAAAAACCACGATATCTCAGTTAAAAAAAATTTGCAGTGTTTTTTGTCATTCCAAAAAGCACAATGTAAACGAGAAACGCATAAAATTATTTTAATTAAAGAAATTTTAACCGACTACCATGAAAACTTTCAATCATGGTTCTTAACTTTATCAAGGTCTACAGGAAATGAGTTTCTCAAAAATTGTTTTTTCTTTTCAGAGTTTTATATTAAAGTTTCAATTTTTTAAATTGTTACAAAAAGTTCTTAATTAATATTACGGAGTACTCACATTAATGTTTTTCGTAGGTAGTTTTAGATTTCGGCATAAATTATCAATAATTATTTAGCGTTTCTTTAGCGTACACCTTGCAAAATTCTACGCAGCATATTTTGCTAAAAGATTAGATTATTTATTAAGTGAATTTTCAAAATTTTTTGAAATCTTTGACTCATTAATAAAATCAATGATTACCAACTGTGAAAATTAATTATTAGTTACTTTTACTCGTTATTGACTCCCATAAAAAATTAAGATGCAAAGAAAACAGTTCTAATTGAATTATGAATAGAGTAATAAGTCGTGCCTGATAAAGAGAGCATCTAAATTTCATTTTTTTGGTCATCCCTTATCACAAAAGCAGTCGTCGATTAAATGGACGGAAACCCCTGAATCGCGATGATCCGATGAAATCAATACCTCCAGTGCAGCGCCTAAGTAATCAAGGTATCATCTCAACTTGCGGGTCTTCGCGCGGTTCGTTCTGGTTAGTTTCCTTTAACTTTTAAGTTTTTTCGAGAAATAGCATAGTGCGTTTCTGCTCGAAGTTTTTTTTCATCCATAACGATCCTGCGCAAATAAATTTAGAGGAAACGCAAGTTCTAATTTTGAGATAGACCAGAACCGAGTTCTAATTTTAACAAACACGAAAGAAAAGAAATCTTACAACAGAGAAGACAAAAAAGTAGATAAAAAAATTAAATTTAAAACAAGTTTTCTTTCTATTTTTTGTTTCGTCAACAAAAATTCCACAGGGAAGTTGGATAATCATCAATTAAGCTGTTTAATTAACGTTTTAATGGAAAAAATGAAACAACAAAATTCGTAACAGGTAATTATTGAATAGGAAGAGGATACGACGTCATTCGACTGTAAATAACAATGTAATTTCTCTTTGCAACAGCCTGGTATTAAATTCTAAAAAAATTTCAATTCCTGTTCCGGGTGACCACGGTAATTGTTTACAAAGTGTTTATTAAAGCTTTTTGCAGTTCGTATAAAGCCACGCATTGGCATTTATTTTATTCCAGTTAGCCCAACATTGTTGAAAACGAAACATCAGTCATGAAGGGATACATGATTCTCGCTTTTCTCGTAGTCGTTTGCTGTGCTGCAGTGAGTAACATTTTGTATACCGAAAATTCAATGACCTTTGTTGTACATCTGTGATTATTTTATTCAGTCGAACAAGTAATTGCAGCATTATGCAATTGAAAATTCTTCTTTTATGTTGCATATTCGTTCTAGGCGATGAGTATTTTATGTTTGTTATAAATCGTGCGAATTTTCAAATATCTAAACAGGCCAATGCAGGTGATCAGCAAGTGCCAAAAGCGATGATGAAACCAATGATTCAACCACTGAAAGGAATGATCGACGTCAGTAAGAAAATGGCACAAGCTGCCGGAGAAAATGGTATGTCGGAACAACAGCAGATGGCAGAAAAGGCGATTGAAAAATTTGAAGAAGCTCTCAAGATGATAGAGTGAACCTGAGATGAAGATTCAAAAATTTGTATTAAAATTTCTAAAATTAACAGCCTGATATGAAATAAAAATTCTTTTTCCAGTTGGGATGTTTCTTCCAGTCATTTTTTGATTTAGTTTGGAATACTTTGCAATTTCTACTGCCAGAAGTTGGTACGTAAATTATTTTGAACTGAGGTTTCATGATGAAGACATTAATTGTAAAACGTCATGTATACAGACAACGTCTTAGGTTTACTCTCTATCATTATAATATTGTATGTCTTTCAACGTTGAAGTAAGTCTCTGACAAAATAACTACCCAACTTTATACTATGCAAATTTAGTCAATTACCTTCCTATTAGATACATTATGAAATTGACAGCGAAGAAGCTCTATTTATTTTTCCCCATTATTCGAAAACATAAACCTGCAACGAAAATCTAAGTAATTGATATCGACAGTCGACGGAATTATACGCAAAATTACTTTGAAAATTTACCTACACTGAAAAAAGTTCAACCAGAAAACTCGATGAGTCAATGAGTTGGAATTGAACGTTCGAAATGGAAATATTTATGGACGTTAATTAAAATTTAACCTCACAAGCGAATGCATGTTTGGTATAAATTGAAACTGCTCATCTAATTTTGTTTCTGCGATATTAATGAAAATTTTATTAATAAAGTCAGCAAATTGCAGAGCAGAAGTGCCGAACCAGAAGATCCGACGGAATTTCTCATTTTGGAATCTATGATTTGAATTTACAATGACCTCCCGTTCTGCCGCGCGCCGCCTCGTGTATTTCCGCGCGCTCTCTCGATATAACTCAACATTGAGCGTACGTGCGACTCGTATACAAGGGCATAATTCACCAGACCACCTCCTTTAGCGCGAGAGTACATCCAACGAAATTTTTGCAGTCTGCTGATTTTGATTTCGCGTGCGCCCTCAATCCACGCGCTTCGACAATGAATTTCGTTCGGTCCATCACCGACCATTGTGGCGACTTTTATTCTCCCAGTGCCCTCGAAACCGACGTCCCTGCAAGATACTGCAAAATCCAAGACAATTCAACTCAAACTGCAACGTCATCGAAATTCGACCTTTCATTGTTCATTTGCTTGATTTCTCTCTCGTATTGCTCGCTTTTATATGAGATTATTAAATCTGCAGACATTTTTGACGGAAACGAATATCAATCGAGAACAAACAAATCAATGGTAATAGCAATTTTTAAATTTTTGTTTCAAACGGTTTCGTTATTTTTTGCATGATCATATTAGAAAATCAAGAAACTCAAACATACATGAAACAATTTAAGGTAAGATTGTCTCTTTTGTCATATCGCACAGTACACAAAGCAACGTGAGAAAAATATTATCTCGAAGAATCTTGCTTCTCGACGATACTAGAGAGAAAATTGGAGGATCAGTCGTTTTTGGCTGGCAGCATGAATTTTCAGCAAGAGAACTCTTGCACAATATTGTTGAGTGGTAAAAAGAAATCTCAAAGATAAATAAATTAGAAGCATGTGGTAATATTCAACCCATTTCCAATACCGATGCCAAACAGTTATATTGGCGAGATTTATTTTCAATTTGTACCAGAAGTTATCTAAGATAATGTTTTTTGTTCTTCAAATATTTAGAAATCCGATTTGTGCTTTCATAGTGAATCTTAAAGACGAATTTGATGTTGACATATCTGTATGTATAATTTATATACAAATACAATTCAACAAGTGACAAAACATCATTTTTGTTTTCATCTTGAAATTTTCGTCAATATCAAAATTTAAAGTAAAGCAAAACTTGGTTCAAGTTTCCCGATTCAGAAATTTTTGATAACTTTTGGTTCCTCACTTGTAAAGTCCTTAGCGTTTATCTTTTATCATTGCTCTAAATTTCAGCAGTGCCACAAATACGGACACACGAAAGCCTTCGGGACTAGGGGTTATCCATTCGCATTAAACCGCAGAGCCACACGTACACGGCGATTAGAATGTCTGACGAAAGATTTATCGAATTTCCAAAATCCTCGTGTCTTCCAAAACATGAAAATGCGATTTGCAAGCGAATTTTTCTTCCCTACTACAAGGTTATCTTATTTTTTAGGTCTCTGTTATTTTGCGGTTCGTATGAAAACTAAAAACTCGTTACCACAGACGGACACAATAATTCATTTAAAAACGTTTTCGAGAGTTTCAACATTTCAAACGTTATTGTCTACGGAAATTTTTCAAACCAATTTTATTCGAATGTAATTTGACCTAGCTGTATTGAACGAAACATACATGACAGACTATGCTTTCATTAAAATATTTGATTACATTTCAACCTAATGACCGTAATTGAAAGATAACTGCACTGAAAATACACATAATGATTGAGCGATGGTTGTTTTTGCGTGTGATTTCGTTTTGATGTCACGATTTTCAGCTTTTCTGCGAACTGTGATAATAAATAAACTTTGAATACATTCATAGAGCTGTAGCTTCATGCTTTCGTATTTACGATCATTCGAAATACAACCATTTCCGTATAGCGTTTGTTTAGTATGTTGCAAAAGTACTGTTGTTTAGTCCGACGTACCGTAGTCATCTTCGTAGATAATAGCTACTTTTGTCCAATTAAGGAAGGCCATAACATCTTGGTAGGCTTTGTTGAGCAGAGATTGTGCGGGATGTAAATTGATGCTGAATTCTCTCGCCTCGGTGTCCAGGTCCAGCCTGGCTTCCAAGTGTGGTATGTCGAGAGCGTCGCATATGCTGTGGATGTGCTGACCGAGGATAGGATCTGAAGGACCGAAAACCGCGTGTACGCCAAACTTCACCTGTTGACAGGCTGCAATCATAAGTATAAAATTAGCAAACAATTCCAATAGAAAATATTCCAAGTATTTTATAAAACCACTACAGTAAGTTCAGTACGATCTCATTTATACAACGAATTCGAAGCTTCCGTTTAATTGTATTCGGGGAAAGTTCGTCATTTCAAAAGAGAATATCATTTTAGAATGTGTTTTACAATGAATTTCGTATGGACTAATGGAAAAGTATGAACCTAAATGAACCTGAATATTAAAAATTGTTAGACACTGACGTTTATTCAACGCTGTAACAATTTGAAATGAGTTTCTATATGTGGAATATTATGTATGGTGCTTATTCAAGTTGAGGAACATATAGAGTGTAAACATACTTAGGACTTTCTCGGATCGTGAAACGGGCAAGCTCAGATGCAGTAGTTATCTTACTTAAGTTAAAGAGCGTTCACGATACCGAGTAGAGAGTTCTCGAGATATTTCAGAGTAACATTACATCGGCCATTGTTGAAACATTTATGCCATAAGCACGTTGAACTTGTTGCAATTGAAAAATTCTCGTTGAAATTAAAAAAAAATCCCCAAAAAGTAATAATTAAAGCAACAAATTTCGTAATTTATAAGCTTCCGTAAAAAATACCTTTGAGTTTAAGTAGAGTCTATTGCATGTATCTTAATTTGAGGCTGCACTTATTTACCCACAATCTCGTTTATTTCAGACTACTCGAGCATTCCCCGAGAATTTAATTTCTTTTTAATATTCTCCTCGAGCTAACTAAAAGGTAGACGAACTTAAAATAAAGATCTCTCTACTTCACTTTTTTTGAAGCAATTAAAATGAAAATTTCTTGTCATTGCGTGTCGCCCTTTTGACTTTGTGTTGAAAAATAAACCAATTAATAAATATTAAACAAGTGGTGCACACAAGTTTGCTGACGTGAAATTACATTCGTCAGGGATACGATTAAAATTGAAATTGCTCGCGAGCGTCATATTTTAACTTCGAGTGGCCGAAATTTTCGTGAATTCAGTTTGAACGTACTTTTGGGTGGCGTGTGAAGAGGCTTGGATGCTTGCGCAGACCGTCAAGCAAAACTAGTTAAAAAGTACACTCACATCAACATACTCTGAAAAATATATTTCCGGCAACATGAAATTCTTTCGGCTGCACATGACATGTTGTTTGTTCGCGGATATATCAACGCGTCGGACTTTATAAATTTCCACACCCTGAGTGATGTAAGTGATCTTACATTGCACATTCACAAAATTTCTCCTTTTTCACAAGTCAACGATTTTTTACACTTAACAACGTTGTATTTTTTTAAAAAAATATTCCTCAGTTTGTTTATTCGTTCGAATTCTACAGAAATTATAAGAATTGTCAATTTCAAGTAAACTCGTTTGCATCGATGCAACCAAAGAGACCGTTCTATATTTTTCCACCCACTTTTATGCGTAATTTTATTACCTTTCAACTTTTACCAAGACCAGGAAAAAGTTGCTTAAACTAATATTCCGTGCCATATTTAGCAATGCTTATACGCGTTGTTGCAAAACACCATTGATAAAATGAAATTTATTTTCCAAGAGCACGAATAAAAAAATTCAATTTTCCGATCCTATTAAACTCACTAAAATAAAGCATACGAAATATAGCATAATAATATTTGTGTGGTACGGTATTTTGAATGTAACCACAGACAAAACAAAACACAATTGCTCGCCGGGTTATAAAGATTGCTTATAATACAAAATGTATTAACCATTTTCCTAATTACATCGCGCGCTCGTGCGAACAAAAAGTTGTGTTCTGTATATTGCTGCAGATTGAAAATCGATCGCGCACGAGCTTTACGACTTTTCGCGTGGTTGATAACCAGTGACCAAGCATTTAGTGCGAAGGAAATTAATCCCGGCGTTCGGGCGACTGAATCTCTCAGAAACCACTCAGGAATGTTTCTGCGTTTTCACCTTTCCTGATAAAACCTCGTTACTGTTTGATCTATATTACCTCGGTGAATTACTGCTTTAATGTGTCTGATGCACAAGGATGATATCACAAAGCTGCGAAATGACCGCGCACGACCGCACTGTCACGTTTTGATTTAGTTTATTTTATGTTCCCGACAGTGTTTATTCGATTAAAAACTTGATTATTATTTACCATCAGTGACCATGCAAAAACAGACAATTTGTTTAAATATTGTCATAACTTTTAATTTGCGCGAAGCGAGCTGTAAAAATGAATATTGATTTATTTTCAAATTTAATTTCTACCATTTGGGCGGCGATCCACTAAACGAGACAAATCAAATTCCGCTGCGTGTTCGTCGGTGACCGTTTTTATCGTGCTGTGTCACACACGACGATTCGATTCAGTTGAGAACTCTGCGACAGCTATAAACTGTAGCCGAAAAATTGTCCTTGCAACAATGAATTGGCGTTTCAAGACATATTTTCATTAAAAATGCTATTTTCAAAAATGTTGTAGAAGCGAACGCGAGTAATCAATATAACGAATGGGGAAGAAAAAAATTGGGGGCGGAAAAAACAAAAAGGATGCTGAGAAAATAGACAAAAAAGGAGAAACAAGACAAGTGAAATATATGGACGCGGGGTTCTCGTTTTACTGTGTGTGACCGCGGAATTTGTTTTCGATGTTTGAAGCAGAAAAGCTTTATGGTGGCAACTGGAGTTGAATAATACCTATACTGTTTCGCCTCGTAAGGATTACCTTAATGAAAAATTAGTAATTAAATGGTTATTTGAATTACATTCGAATCAAGCCGAACGCGACTCCAGAATAAACTCGAATTGTAGTCGCGTAATAACTGTACAATGAAAAATGGACGTCCGAATTTGTCACGGCGGGAAAATAATTGTCGTGAATTTGTCGCTGATTTTATGACGATTTTAGTTCGATATTATAATTTATCTGGCTTTACGCGTAGTTATGCAGTGTATTCGAAATTTAAACGGTACTCACGACGCGGCGTTTGCATTAGCACATATATTTCAGTCGGAGTTATGACGACATTACCATCATGTGAAAGTGAGTTATCGTTTGGATATTTGGTTCTGGTATTATGCTGTGGGTAGCAGAAAGCACTTGGCGGCTCGCTATTCCTTGCGACACCGTGAAAAGAGACTTCCAACTTTTGCCAAGTAACGCATTGAAAATATTCTTACGTTGATAGTCGCGAGAGACATGTAGCGTATAAAACAATGCTTTCACTGCCAAAATTATAAAGCTCAGTTCATCAAACGCGCCATCGATGAACATAATAATTCTTCACTTTAACCGTTTTCTTTTTTTCACCACTTTTCATGCTTAACTACGTTACGATTCAAGGAATCATTAACATTCGTTTTACAAACGCAAAAAAGTCCTCCAAATTAACTCTCATAATTTAATAACAATCTCTTTGATGTTATATAGAGTTTCAAGACAATTTTTCAACTTCAAGAGCGTACGTAAAACTTGTTTAATGTAGAAATGTTTTTCGGTAAACTTTTTCAATAAACGCCAAAACAAATTATTTTTCGCAACAACGGAATAAATGAAACATCCATTTAAAAGCTATAACAATAGTGTGTATGCGAAATTTTCGTTCAATGAGTGGATTGTATAAGTTGCTCAGAGTTTAAAATTAAATAAAAAGCAGCCTTTTACGCAGAACAGTACACAAGGATTTTGTAATAAAAAGAATGTTGCTCGGGCACACAGAAAAAGATTGGAACAGTTTTGGGTAAAGAAAAATGCAGTTTAGGAGGGACTGCAGCAATCTTTAATGATCTGAAAAAGTGTAATAAAAAAATTACACTAATTACTTCGCCGTTCAAGTTCCTACTTTTCGTACTAAGTACAATCGATCGTTCGAGCTGTTGACAGGAAAATTTAATGAATTTGTCAAATTGCAAGTTTTAACTTGTACGTTTATAGAAAAACTAGCTTATTATTTTGAATCTTTCGTATCGAAATTTAAAAATCAAGCAAAAATAGAACCTATAATTATTCAATGTTCATTATAAACTGTTCTCTAGAGTTGCCCGGATGTATTGTAAATAACGGGATTAAAATATTCACCACGATGGGATGATTATTCCAAAGAAATGATAAGTTTCAGAAGGTGATCTGCTCGAAGCATTTAGAGAATTGATTGGATACTTAAGTTAAAAGGCGCTACGAATGACAAAAGGTTTGTCAGATTAACGTTCTTTCAGAGCAACTATAATAGAAAAAATGTTTCTTTTTCATTCTTTTTTCATTTCGTTTAATGTGAAAAAAACTGTGTTGTTTTCGATAAAATAACTGAAGAGGTTCGATTTGTTTCTGGTGTATTGTTTCACGGCACAGTTCAGGATTTGAAAAATACTCCTGACAAGTAATTGCATCGAGCAGGACTGTTTTTTGCTCACGCAGAAAAGTGAATTTTGATTCAAAAATATTGTAGATCAAAACATACCTTGGTAGGCTAAAATTCTAGTCTCTCTGAGGGCAAAACGAGTAATTGTGAAACAACTTTAAGTTCGTAACGTATCCACTGGGTCTGTGGTTCAACGTGAGTACCACTGTAAGCGCTCTAAAAGTCACACAAACTTTGTCAGCGCTTATATAAATATCAGCTTGCATATCCGACCGTAAGCTTGAATCACAGGTTCTGTTCAAAATGTATCTAACAGAAATCAATGCATTCTGTTGTTACGCATAAAACAAACCAACATACAAAATGAACAACTAGGCCGAAAAGCGAACATAACAGCAATCGCTGACAGGCACTTTAGAACAAAGAAATGTAGTAAAAAAACAACATTTGATCGCATCGACAGAGATGTTGATATTTTGATGTGCTTACGTTGATTTGAACAAAGGTAAAACACACATCCGATCAGCGACATCTATTTTTGACGGCTTTCGACCCGCTTTACAAATAGTATTGACTTTTAACAATAAACCTTGACAACATCGGGACCTTTTTGTACCAGTGAACTTTGACCGCATTCTTATTTCATTTAAAGGCGAAAGCTGTTCTTTTATGTTCCATTTTGCCAAAAAAACCTTGCATTTCTTTGTTCCAGTTTTCTAAGCTTCCCGAGATAGCTGGCTCGATTTAAAGACGATAACAACTCGCCGAAAGAAATTTTTGTGAACCATTGGATGATCTGCGATTGTTGTAAAGTTAGATGCGAAGCGGGTTCTAGAGATATCAAACGTAAAATTCAGTTAAAGAAATGAAATAAGAATTAAGCGCGATTTTTTTGTGCGAATATAACTAAAATATTTTCTCTGGATTGCGATTACCCTAACAATTTTGCATTTCTATTAACAACGTAAACGAAAGAATGTTCCTTCAATATTAAAGCTGTAATTGATCCCAAAGTATGATTTTACAAACGATGGAATGAAATTCATTTCATTTCACCTTGCTTAAATTGGATATGAAACGTTGAATCATCTTTTGAATAGAAATCTTGCGTCTCTTTTAATTGCAAAAGTATATTTCATCTTTTGTGTAGACCTTTTATATACTCCGCTCGAATTCGCTGAACAGAAGGCCATTTCAAACATTTTGTTCTGTGAAAAGCGTCGCCATCAGTAACAGACGTTAATTTATCAATCATTCCATTGCTTTGTTAGTATCGTGGATTAGTCAACCGGCAGTTTACCGCGGATCGTACCGTTATACTAGAGCGAGAGAGCGGAAGTCAGATAACCCGCATTTAGCACGTACGTATGGCGCCATAAAATCTGAAAAGCATGTAGCAACCGAGATAACAGCCCGCGCGAAACAGAAAGCTCGCTCTTTGCATTTGCATGTGATATTTTTACTACGCAAATGCTCCAAGGAGCATTGTTGGAACGCGGCAGTTGAGGGATGCGTGTGAAAAAAAGGCGCTTGCTGCTTTTTCTTTTCTGGTTGTAACGCTCGCTACATTCAAGTTTTTTCATTGAAACGGCCACTCGTTATAACAACATGGAAATTGAGTTGGATTCGACTTAATCAACTTTATCGCTGTTTTATGATAATACTAAAATTCTTATTCTGAAGTCAAATAAAGTTAGAAGATTCATTAATCTGAAAGTCAGAAGTAGAAATGACATTTATTATTTCATCGTACCTTCTTTCAAAACAATTCAAATTGATTTCAAAAAAATTTTTGATTATTGATATTTTTAGGCTACTTTTTTTAAATCTACTTTGTGGTGGTTGAGTAATTTTGAAGGTATTCTTAATAGCTCTTTCGGGATGATAATTTAGCATGTAATACTAGTCTGACGTTTTGAAATTGGCACTAGTTTAGTCACGTGTGTTGAAGAACATTTGAAAGATTACTCGAGTTCAAAGTTTAGAAGTGCTTGAGAATCCCAAGTCTGTCACGACCGTCATTTTTCGAAATAAAAGGACAATTATTCGTCCTAAAGTCCAAGTTTCAAGATGACAAATTTGAAAGAAACTTGTTTCGAACTTTTTCAAATCCACTCATCGAAAGTGATCAAACGAATCTATCATTTATAAAATTTAAACTACATAGGCTAGTTTAGGGTGACGACGCGACTTTTGACATTTTTTCGGCAATGTCGCTAAAATTATATCTATTTTATTTACTAAAAAACGGATACGCGATGTTTTGTCCGGCGTGAACTGCGTGTATTCATGCAAACTTGTCGATTTATTTCCTCGACTTTTCAATTTACAGTTTTTACATGTTTGTTACTTGTGAAAGTAATCAATTGTTAAAAAATAGCAGCTTTTTGATTTATTTTGTTGTTAAAAATTTTTTGTAGCCTGTACTAAACTCTATTTCTGATGAAAATTTAAATGCTTTCATCGCTCAATTTACAAAAAGAAAGCCGCTTTTTATAATCAAAATTGTACTGCCATTGATGAACAAATTAATGAAAGTTCATTTCTAGCGAACAGACAAAAACCATTCTTTTCAAGTGGCCTTGAGAGATTTAAAGTCCCGAAATATCGAACCCAGGCTTGAAATTATTCTCTACCACCTAATCAGTCTCTTTGTTGTTGTACAATAAAATCCATAACTTAATCAGTTCTGTATTCACAACTATTTTTGGAGTTTCTAAAACACAGATCACGCATTCTACGCGCTGGTATTTTTGTACATTTTTAATCGGTTTGAAGTGACATGTATAAACGGAAAAAACCGTGAAAAATATATAAATAAAAGAGAATTAAAAAACAGCCAGCTAGCTAGTATTATTATTTTAGAGTTTCATACATAGAGAAAATTGTTGTAACATACCTTTTTTTGATGCGTGAAACGAGTCATTTCTAGGCACATATTGAATGTCGTAAACCAAAGTTGTTTTTGGCAGTATGGTTTTTTCTTTATTAATTTTATACACAGCATATTTGAAAGCTAGTTCGGTGCTGCTATTCCTTTGGTCATGAGTGAATATCGCACCTGTAATCAAAGAAAGGATGATTTTTACTTTTTATTTTTAGAAAAACTTTGTTGAGAAAATCTTCAGTGAATTTTAATATGATTCTCGTTACGAAAAAAAATATTTCATGAAACTCGATTCCTTTTCGTTCCATGGATGTTTTTAAATATTTTCCATTTTAAACATTGAAGAAATAAGTTACAAACATAAACTGATCATCACCGAACTCTTCTTATGAACAAAAGTTGGAATAAAACAGACGCAAGAAAATTGTCGTTCCATAAAAGAGTCTAAAGTTTGTGCCAAAATTACTTGTCTTATACATATACATTCTCAGTGAAAGTAGTCAAAGTTGATAAAAAGTCAGACAGGCTTGAAGAATCATTTGTTCGTTATGTCCGGCTGGTCTTATGATTTGAGAAATATAAAATCCACATTTTTCGTTTTTGAAAATTATTCACGCTCTGAAAGCATGAATATCTCATTTTTTCTTCGTCTTATCTTTAAGACCAGGATGACGTCGTAATAACCTACATCCATCACTTCTTATTCTCATTATTTTTATTATTATCATTATTATTATTATTATCATTATAACATATACAAAGCCAAAAAATATACCCAGAAGAATGTACTTCTTCCCAGACAAATTAAATATTCACGTTTACTATCTCGAAATATTGTAGTTTGCATTTTTACGACAAAATATAATATTGAGTTACCCTATAAAGTTCCCCACGACCAGTGGGTGATTTTGCGTCGAATGAAAACTGAGCAAACATTGTCTACTATGAAAAGAATGGGCAATTATTCGGGTAATGTGGTATTATGTATCCAGCCAGAAAGTTGTTGTTGATCTTAAACATGAAACACATTATTTATTTTATGTTCTGTTTATCCTTTCACTCGACGCCATTTTCATATCCTTTGTTATTTCCAAAACCAAAAACCAAATTCCGATTCGAAATATTTTAGAGAATCTGCAGTTATGAATTTCACAAGTTTTCCATCCTTATGTAAAAAACATAAAACAAAGAAATTGCTGTTCCAATAACCTGTTTTTGGGAAATGATGAAATCGCCAAAACCGCTAGAAGTGATTTTGAATATTTGACCACTTGCATCTACTTTGCCTTAGAAACGTCCGTTATAGCGGCACACAAGCAAGACAGCCAGATCTTTTGGTTCGCGCTTTCGTCTATTATTTGAAGTAATTGACTCAAAACGCTACGAGCTATTTGCAAAAGGGGATTTATTCGCTGACATACGGGTAGCGGGATGTGTCCGTAACCTACAGCCGGCAGCCCAGCTTGGAAATTCAAAGACCTTGTTGGGATTACATGGCGCTGAAAAGCAAAATTCTGATGGTGTCACTCGAGCAAAGGTGGGCCCGCAAATAAATCAACGTTTTCTCAAAATCCATAGAAAACCGCTGCAAATTCAGCTCGACATGTTTTCCTTTTTTTCTGAGATTAATGACTGCAAATTGGACGAACCGAATGACTTAGTCGTTGGCTAATTTTCGTTTTTCACCTTTGCTGCAGAGCGGTTACGGATATAGATTGTAACGGAGACAGAGATGGAACACCTGGCAGCACGATTGATTGCACATAGGAGAATTCTGGCAACACTGTGGGAATTGAACACCTCACTCGGCCTGCAGCATTTTACACGATGACAGTTTTGCAATTCAAAATTTGACATCCGTAGCCAATGACTGCGTGATTTGTACAGGGTTTGACTGAACAAGTCGGACAGTAATCAGTGACCGAAGATATTAGAGAATGTCGCAGTTTGACGTTCGACTAACTAGACGCAAAATTGTCACGTTCGAACAACGCTCAAATAACAACAAAAACTAAGGAAACATAATTTTGCATTGCGAAAGTTGACGAAACAACACATCGCTGAACGCTTCGCGTTATTAATCATATCATAAGAAATTTGCAATCGTGCGAAAGTCTATAACTCACGTTTGCAAAACGAGCTAACTTTATCTATAAATCTGTCGGCAAAAATGTTTGCATAAAACCCGGCCTCTCAGCCGCGGCGATTTTAAATCAAACATTTATTGTTATCAGAATTCACAGCACGGCGAAACCGAACCGCGGGCTGATAAACTTCGAACTTTTATAATGCCGCGAAGCAAACTTGGTCTGATACCGTTTGGACGTAACAAACAAGACACGTCCGAGCTGTTGGACGTCCGACGGCAAATAAACAATATCACCGCGAGTCACTTATATTATTTGGATCAGATCCCGAGCGGAATTTGTGATCCGCGCATTTTACGATCCGCCCTTCGTTATCAAGCTCTCGTGACAACGTTTTTGAAATCCCAGCCACGTGGTGAGCCCGAAGTAATTCATTTATCTTTAACGGCGCTTCTCGTATCTTTCCGGAGCCGCCTGCTCCTCGGACCGGTTTTTTTTTCCAGTTCATTTTCTTCTTTTTTCGTAACACGTTAAGTATCTCAGCTTGCTCGTCCGACGACTTCTTTTACGAGGTTTTATCGTACTTCAGTCAGGAGCGTCCGTGCCGGCGATGTCGTATTCTCTTGTTTGCTACGTAAATAAATCAAGAGCCAAAGAAGTATATGTATTTTCGTCCGGGCGCAAAGTAAAGTTACAGACACGATTAAAAACTGCTCATTGTGCTTTTATCGTGCGTTCCTAATGTTTACTCATTTTTGAAGCTAAAGCTCGCTGTCTCTCAAGTATTACGACTAGGCGTGAGCTTTTCATGTTAATGAGGAGCAATGCAAACGAGAAAAGGAGAAGAAAGTGGAACAACAACAAAATAAGAAAAAAAAGAAACGTGCGAATAATTGAAAGGCCGACGTGTACATGTAACCTCTGCACTTAAGTAGATAATCTACGAGCTTTTATACCCCTCTTATCTTGCCTAGTAAAACGATTGGGATTAAGAAGAATTCAACATCCCTTCAAAGAAATTAGTGTAATGAAATTGCAGTTCGCAACTTTGTACCTGCTTTTCTGCAACTTTAGAAACAACTCTCCTCGAGTAATACAATTTGGCAGCATAATTTTTAACCATCATAAAATCTGATTATTGCATTCATTATCTGCTCTTGTGTTTTGCAAAATTGTTCCTTGTTTGGCGATTTGTTTCAGTTAGAGACAAAAAAACCCCCCGAGAGGCACCCTCGTCATTGATAAAAAATGAAGCCGAATAAAGTAACTTATCCTGGCCGTTGAATTAATAATGATGATCCGTATTTGCATATGCATGAGTCGGTACTTTACAAGATTAATTAAACTGGTGTGAAGACGCATCGGCCAGCCCTGGCGTCATTCATTCCCTCGTTTATCAGAGTCTGGTGCAATCTACTATGCCCAGGGTCTATTCACTCGCCGATTTCAGATGATCTCCAAAGATCCGTTTGAGATCTATATTCGGCAGACCTAATCTCGCTAATGCCTCGTAAACAGTGGGACACTTTCCACTTGGAAACGCCTGGACGAATCCAGAAACGATGTCCCGAATTCACTAACGGAAACTTTTCATTGTGAGAAGCTACGTGAGCCAATTCTTGGGCAGAATGAATCATAAATTGTACCCGGGAAGCGAAAGGGAAGGGGGGCGGGACAAAGATGTGTAAGACGAGAAAAGGTATTCCTATTACGTCTCGGAGATGCTGCTGTTTACATGCTGTACCTCGGTTTTCGTCAAAAAATTTGATTTATCGGTGTTATTAAGACTCTCTTCAGAGGCAGTGAATTTTCATGAATTATGACACCCTCCGAAGTAAAGTTGCAAATGTTATATAATTTTTCTGATCTTCTCTTCTACTCTTGTTTTGTAGGATGGTTTTTTTTCTCTCTCTCTCTTAAGATGTAGTTTTTCTTTTTAATTAGAAACTTAAGCTGCGAGCGACAAAACAATGAGAAATATTTGTTTGAATATGATAAAGAAAATGTCAAGACACTTGATTCAACGTCAAGCAAGTTATCTTAGTTGCAGATGACAGCCGCACAATTGTTGGATTTGAGCGGATGTGAGCTTGAAAAAGAAGCTGAGGATACGAGACAAAATCAAGTTGATTTTAATATCTGCGAAATCATAGAACGTATTCATTAAGTGAGAGGGGACTAAGAAGATGGGTACAAATGAACGAATTAATTCATACAAATTAGCTTTATCGCGTAGCTGCAAGCTGTGCGACGACTGTCGGTTGGCAAATTAAAGTTGCACATAATTTTGCAGCACTCGTCGGCCTCTTGCATTACGATTTAACCGCACTTGAGCTGCACGTACGATTTCTGATGGAAATGTGCACGAACGTCATGCAGGTTGTTGAGGCTGTGTTTGTTATCAAATAAGGTGGCCCTTAGATTTCGCGCTGATTTAATGACGAGCGTACGTGCATGTTTGGATAACGAACGATTTCGCAGCTATTGAAAAGCAGAATTATTTATCAATATCACCGTCAAACCGGGACGCGCGACTTGTTTCGTCATTGAGTCTTAATTGCGGCATACGCCACGGTGCAGTCGAATTGGAGGGTGGAAAATAAAGCGTCGTTCAAACACTTAAGAGACACTTGTGTACAACTCAGACTTGATTTATCTCATCTCGCAGTGCTTAGAGGATCTGTTAGTTTGTAATTGTGAGCAATATCTTAACCCCGTTAAATTATAATTTTAATAATCAAGATTCTGCACGTTTCACGTTAGATTGCCTTGTCATCTTGTCAAAGACGAGGATGGATTAAAAGGTTATAAAAGATAAATAATTGGTCAAGAGGAGAGTAATTTAAATTTCAAATTAAAAAAAAGTTCAGAGTTTTTACTTCATTAATTCTTCATGAAGTGTCGGCAGTTCTAACAGGTCATTATCAATCTTTACGAATATAAAGAGAATTCACATAGTCGGAGAGATTAATTGAATTTCATTTTTAAATATATAGTGTTTGATTGAGCATTCAATTTTGTTTTATTTTTAAATTTTGATTTTTTTAAATTACTGAATCGGGCGGGATAAAAATGGTAAAATTATTGAAAGTTTATTTAAGCTTATTTAAAAGCTAAAGTCTTGGTAAAAAATGCTTGAGTCGACATAAAAAATCACCTGAATGAAAATGTTTCCTCTTTAATACCATTTTTAGAGGTATGTAACACAATTCTTTATTTAAAACTCCAGTTATTCGTTCCGTCAACGGAACCTAAAGATAAAATAACATAACGATCTTTACTATATCGAACTTTACTTTATAAATGACTGTGAGCTTTTATGCGAATTTCATATCTGTTATTTTTATTCGCAGTTTTGTTTCGATAGGTTTATTTTTTCAGTTGATTACTTAGTCGTTATATGTCTGGAATACAAGAGTGCAATATTTCGATATTGCACTCTCTGAAGAGTCGATATTGACGACTAAAACACTTTTCAATCCGGAAAATAAAATAACAGAAGTGGTATATCAACTTTTGCAAATTATAAAACGTAACTAAAAGGGAATGTCGATTTTGCTACAGACGTTGTTTGTTTGTACGTAATAATCTTAGCTTAAGTTGGAATTGCAATGCGTTAAACTAAGAAGACGACATTTTCAAATATTGTAGAACGTAATACAAGCCTTAAATGTTCAAAGATAAACTTATCTTATCCTTGTTCGCGCGACAACTTTGGCGACTGCCGCAAGTTATCGGAAGAAATTGCAGAAGACAAAATAAGATAAATCATCCGAATAATATTCTTACACTGTTGTTATTTTTGTTAATAATTTTCTTACATTTTTTATAGTACGAAATCATTAATGTGCTTGGAAGAAACTTGTTTTGCACACCACTTCGGTGTAAATCTGACAAAATACATTTTTCAAAACATATAATCCTCAAAATTCCAAAAATGTAAATTTGAAGTAGATCTTTGAAGGCATTTGGGGTGTGCTATTTTTTGCACGACAGAGTCCAGGAAGATAATTTTATTTCGACTCAAAGATTATGGAAATGGGGCTTATTTGCATGTAACACTTTCCATGGCCCTGAAAAGTCGAGGGTCTTAACGTGACGGTTCATTTTAATCTCGATTTTCGGCCGTCTACTTTTATCAGTCACTGTAAGGGGGGTTCCGTTAGTTCGAGTTGGTTGATGCGATAAATTCAATCTCTCTTCTTTCTCTGTAAGTCGGACCAAAGTGATGTGAAGATCCCAATTCCAAAAACGCTAGCAACCTCAGCAACAAAAACAACCCCTTTGACACTTGCACAGATAAACAACCGAAGAAAGAGGATTTATCGCTGGCCAAAGTGAAAAGCAACTTTTATCAAAATCATCAAAAATCATCAAAATCATTTTTTTACTTTTGTTCAGTTGACATGTCCGGTTTTCTGAATAATTTTCGACAACATTATCAAGTAGTGACCAAATGACCGCAATTTGGAATCCAGAAGGGATTTTATGTTTTGTCGTGTGATTCAAAACAATTTCTGCAGAATAAAGTTTTTCCGTCGACTCGCAATTCGATTACGAAAAAAAAGGATAATCGCATAAAACGTAGACATGCCTCGTTCGAAAACGTTACGTGGTTTTCGTTACGATGGCGGGCTTGATTTTCGAGAGGAAATGCTTGCGTCGATATCATGTCTACCTGACTGGTGTCTCAATTCTCACGTTGTCGTCGCCAAGATTGAAACTTCCCGATTGTTCGTCTTGTAACCTTTTTCGCCTTTTTTTGTTCTCGGCCCGACAGACTTGTCAATGAGCCCGCCTTACACGACGCGTTCGTCCTATCACAAGAGCATGTTTTAGTAATGTAAATCATGAGATTTTTTTCGTACATACAGTTCTTTTCTTCCGTCACTTTGATGATCATGGCGAAAAAAAGGTTTGATTCGAAAAATCAGGAGTGAATAAAAAAATCCAAACTTTTGTAACACGAAGACGTTGAATTAATATTCGCAACCGTGCCTTTTAGACTACATTCAAGGCGCTGAGTTATAAGGTGTTTCAAGGAACGGGGAAAGGGTGGAATGGAAAGAAGATATGCTGAAAGCGAAGATTCCAGTTCGTTGAAAGTTTCGCGAAACTTTATCATCTCGCCTTGGGTAACGTTTGTTCAAAGAATTATTTGAACGAACGTTCGTTTAGATGGTGTTCGAAGGTTGGTTTTCACTTTGCAATCAGCCCAACATGTGCACCTCGAATTCCTCCAAGATGTAAATTAGCGTGTTTCAACGTGTTGCAACTCTGCAATTTCTTAATTAACGCGTTACATCGAGCGAGACTTTTTTATTTTTCTTTTCCTCTCTCACGTAATTCCCAATCAAAGTTTTTTTTATTTGCTCTTAATTAGGATATATTTGTACTAATTAAAAACGTTCGGTCCCGAGAACACTGAAAAACTTGATGAAACGTCTCTATTGGTCCCATTCAGTCACAATCGTTTTTCGAGGTATGATCTGCGCTACTGTCAGTTCGACGAGTGAAACCGTAGCTGTGTTTTATTAATGCCAAGTGAGTTTTTTCTGATCGCTTTGCGATGCGGTGATATTTTTCTTTCATTTCAAATACCGAATCAGTCGTGAATGAAATCACTACATGGATATGATAAACAATGTAAAATTTCGAAAACAACACGACTCTTTTTGCGCGAATACGTTACATGTACAACAGAATAAATGTGAAACATCCGATGGGTGAAATGCGAGTCCATCAATTAAACGTCATTTTATAACGAAAAATGACACTTATAGAAATACTGCTATTTATTCATGAATAATAACTATGCATGAAATCCAGATAGCTCGAATTTATTGTTCTATATTGATCAAATACGTGCACGATTGAAATTGTGATAACGTCCGATAACTATGCGTGAATTTATAATGCAGTATTTATTTTTGTTATGTATTTATTTCTTTACTGAGAAGACTCTCGAATGCAACATAAATAGCAAGTCTAAATCAAACAGAAATTATGATCATCGAAATTCCATTAATTGAATCAACCTTAAATCATCAGAAATGAAGTTCAACATCGAGTTATGTAAATTAGATTTACACTTTTCTTTTGATTCCGAAATTATTGCACGGTTAATTTCACGTTGAATGAGTAAAATTTGTTTTGTTTCTTTTTTTCGTATCAGCAAAGGGAATGACGTTGATGAGATTGAAATAGGAGATATCAGTGTGGCATGATGTAAGAGCTTTTTATCATTGTCAGCTGAGCGTCTAAGAAATCAATTCAGAGCAGAGTTTTGACACGCTTTGTGCGTTAAATTTGCGTTGTTGCAGCTATACACTGAAGCTGACGTGATGCATAAATAAATTTTAATTACGATTTAATTAGAGTTTCTGTGGAATCAGCGAATTTGCGAGTATACTTTGCAAACATTATTTCGCAATACTTGGAGATTCGATGGGAAAGCTTGCGAATCGTCCAGGCTATTTCGGATAAAGTTGATATCAAAATTCGATTACCACGGTTGAAAAGCACATCATGCCACTCCGAAGGGCGATCAGAATTTCATGAGAATTAATAAATACTTCATCGCGTATTTACATGCAAAGTTCGAAACACGGCTTTGCTTTATTTGAAGTTTTGCATCGATCACTTCCAAGGCGTCGGACACAAAGAAACACCGCAATCCGATTGTGGGCTACATTCTTCAGCCATATCTACCACATTATGCGTTATATTTGTAGGAAAGTGTTGCACGGCAACTTCCTCGGAATGGCGAAAGTATAAGGATTGCAACCATGAATTATTCATCAGCTTTGGGTTACGCATTAACGTTTATTGGTGATATAATACCGTGAAAGCTTTCATGTCCTGTAATTTTGTTTGCTAATACATCGCGCTTATCCTCATAGATAACTTTTGCACTCTTTATTGAATTATTGATCAGGTGATCCATCAGCGTTAAATTATTTTTCAGTTACTTTCATGTCAAATAAGATTTATGACTTCTTACATTTCTTGCAGTAAGATTAACTGTTTTCGCATCAGCTGTGAAGTAGGTTGGCAACGACACTGCCGTTGAACTAATTTTAGGTGATCGAATTAGTTGGCAATCATGCAAAACGATGCTCACGATATTAAGACTAGACTCGTATACGCGGATATACTCCCTCGGAATACTGAACTGCGCGAAAAAATGCTACTGTAAAACTTTCAATAAGTGTAACAGTTTTGAATGTGTGACACTTTACAGAATCCTATTATGTAATGCGTTATTGTAATGTAGGTATAATAATTAATCGACATTGAAATGAAAAGTCAAAATTTTTGTTAATTTACTTATGTTAAACAGAACTGAATAATCTCAACCACAAAAAGAAATATGCTTGAGTTGGAAACTAAAATGGTTCAAGTTGAACATTCAACTCTGTCTACCAAACGCTATGTGACATGGGCCAATACAAATATTAATGTAATTTGTTAATTAAACATCCATTTGATATTTCATACTCATGTAACCTATTCCAACAGCTGGCCATTTATTTTAATATGTAATTTCTAGTTTGTCATTAGTAAATTTATTTTGCATTATGTAAAACCCTAATTAGGATCGTCACTAAACGTAAGACCAATTATGTTTTTGCACTCAATTAACTAAAACGAAATCAATCAAGTAGAGGTTTAATATGAGAACACAAAAAACCGATCTTTTAACTCAGTAAAAAAAGATCGTTCTATTAGGTTGTTACTCAAGTTGCTAATTTAAGTCAACTGAATTTACGCGCGAAAAAACATTGGTATTTAGGTTGTAAGCGCAGCCAACAGGGTCCAATCGGTCAGAGGAGACAGTTTCTTCAGTGTGGCTAATCCAGAGCATAGTTGAGCGAAGTGGGTCGACTCATGTTTTTCCGGCTGTCGCGGGCAACAATAACAGGCGTGTTTACCTAATTTGAAAGAACGGTGACTTGGTGACTGCAAACAAAACCAGCGGACCGAGTTGGCCGGCGCGAGCAACTGAATCCATGTTTCGCGGCGATGATGCATAATTTTGATACGGTCACGTAGGGCTGGCGCTATCATGTGCCGGAGCGTTAACCAAGCTGGTAGACGAACGCGAATGGGTCAACGTTCCAAAACCGCGTTTGGCGCTACGCCAGTCTTCATGCAATGTTCTAAAAATTATGTACTGTCACCTTTAAGTCCTCCAAGAATTTCTTTCGCAGCGCGATTTATCATCGATATGTCATCCAGAGCGATAAAATAGCAAATGCTTGACTGTTTTGCTTCACGGCCGAAAGATAACTTGGAATTTTTCGCGAAAGAGCGCGAGCGCACATTAGTCGAGTTTTTTATTTCGCTGTCGTTTGACGCGCTTTTTGTGCTTGATTTAGGAGTGTCGGCTTAGTTTATTGGATGACCTAGAAATCAGACAAATGTCGACGGCTGTTTAATAGATTTTGATGATGGATCGAACCGTTTTATCCCGCCTTGAATTAAACTCGAATACGACGCTCAATTTCTCGCTTCTCATCCGCTGGTCTCGATTCTTTTCTTCTTTCGCGTCAAGTGTTTCACATTGACATTTTCCAATTCTGTGTAATGATAAACAGTTTCGTTCGGTGCACTTAAAACTTCTGCCGAAGAGGATTTAAATTTTAAGTAACAAAGTTGAACGCGTAGGCGGCTGTTTATTCTTTATGGCTTCGGTTGGATCATAAGATCAAGAACAGAAGCGAGGTTAAGAAAGTCAAATTTTCCAATAGTTTCTCGGAGACATTTTATTCCGCTGTATGATTATAAAGATCGATAAAAGAAATAAGAGCGCGAAGTTGAACGCGCCCACGCGGTGACTGGGAATCTTGCCATTGAAGCAGAGTCATGTGGCTCTTGTCCTTAAGAATTTTTGGCAAAACCACTTTCACGTATTTCTAAGGAAATTGGATGGCCCACTTGTGAAATCTTTTTCGCGCAGATGAATTCAGAGATTTGTCACACAGATTCGCTGCGTTTGAAGCTCTTGAGAACCAACAAGTTCCTGTACATGGAATTATTCTGAAACGCACACTAAAAATTGCTCGCGAATTATATTACACACGCGTCATGAAATTTATGAATTCTTTTGGACATAATTAGTGCAAAAATATTGTCTCAGAGTTTTTCGCATTAATTCAAAGGAAAACAAACGAAAATAATTTGTCCCGAGGTATTTAAATTAAAAAAGTAAACTTCGCTGAACCAACAATTTCGTTTGTGGTACCACGGTCGGAAGCATCTGTATTGAATGAAAAATGAGACAAATTAATTTTTCTCTTTTATTACAATATAATGTTTATTCAAAGCTTTTAAAAAGAGACACGGCCATTTAGGATACAGAATATATTTGAACGGAGAAAAGTAAGGCGGCTCTCTCTCGCGTGTATGGTGGATGTAATTTGACTCAGAAAATAATTCTGCCATCAGGCCGAATGTGTTGGCAAAATTTGCATGAATGATATTTCAGAGCTTCGTGTACTTTTTTGATTAACTTTCAAGTGAAATAAAGTATTCAACCAATTAAATTTCATAACTCGTGGATTTCAAAGAACACAAATAAAGTTTTTATCCCAAAACTTGTTCTTTTTGTTTCATTCAAGTCTTATTTTTTAGACTGTTATCAAAACAATAATTAAATTTGAAATTTGTTATATTTCCATCGGAATTTATCGGAATAAAATATTGAAAATTTTTAAGCTAATGTATTTTCTCCATGGTGAATACTTGCTGAAGCATACATCTTTTTAATACGACGAACTTTCTTCGTAGGAAGTTTAAGACAGCTACAGACAAAGAATGAAATGAAGTAACAATACAGAGGAAAGCATCAAGTAATAATTTCTGAAATGGTTTCCAGCATAGGTATACTTTAGACGTCTGATGTTTCTGGAGAACCACTTTTTACAATTGTATATCTGCTACAACGCCAACATTATTTGAATGTGTTCTGTATCCAACAATAACCAAGAGAACTTTTTATTTTATCCAAAATTTCATCCGCTTTATTCTACTAGAAGAACAGAAAAATTTGAAAAATCAATCCGAGCGTGATTCGACATGCATGTTGATACTAAAAAACTTGGCCCCGAACTCTCACGGTTTTGGTAATTTAGAAGGGCGAATTACGTGTGGTAACCGAAGAGAATAATTCACAAATTCGACGTAACTTTAGTTGAGTTACGAGCGTAAGCGTTTTCGCTGACAATTGGTCCAAACGAACTGACGCCAGAGTTTATCATTGATGCACAATATTGTTGCGTTTACGAAGGACCTTTGTTAGTTTTCCTACTAAGCAATACGTGAGTCGAATTGTTGAGTCATATTTCCTCGGGCAAAGCCTTCGCTACTGTTATCTCGCGCGTGTAAATATCTAAGTTTCAACAGGACCATTGTGCTTGGGCAAACACTGTTTGTGATTATTAGACAATCCAGTTAGACGCAAACAATGCATTCACATCTCACATGAAAAAAACAGTGTAATTAGACAAATATATCCCCTCATAATCCCACCTTAGAATTCAGATAATACACATTGTGGTTGGTTGAATACAACAAGTGAGCAAACGTAAAATACAAACTACGATCGTTATCAATTAAATTGCACTTTGACTTCTGCGTTGAAATCATAAAATAATCAGATAAACACGTTGAGAATCTTGAGACAAGTTGAGTGAGATATGTATAATTTTGGCTGCTTGAAATTCCAGCGATGTTCGGTTACAAAATGACTACTTTAGCGGACTTGGTATCCTTCCGGTTGAGAATCCACGAGAATAGAGTGACAAGCAAAAATGGAAAGTTCAACCAAGAATTTCTTGGGTAAATTTTTTTTTCAAGTCTTCTTAAGCTTTGCAATTTACGACTATTTTTGAACGAAAATGTAGAGTGCACTTGGGTAAACGTTAAAAACGTTATAACAATCTGTATTCAAATAGAATGCTAAACAGCAATTTGGACCGATGTGTTTCTATATGAAAACTATATCGCTCGCTGTTCAATTATATATGACATTTTAATATAGCGTATTGGGTTTGTGATGTGAATTTCTTGAATGAATTAGCATCGAAATGTATTCGTTAATTGCTTTTTAATGGGGACGATGTCACGAGCAGACGCAATTAATGAAAAGCGCTCAATATCAACGTCGCAAAAATAATTACCCGATTTACAATTAGCGACTGTTCACGCCCGAACGGCTATAATATATTAACATAAGTTAACGGCAAAATCGATATCCCGTTGCGAAGGATGTGGAATATTTTTGCGTGCGGTAGCCAAAACATGAAAATGAAAGAGAGGGTGGGTGGGCTACGCAGTGAAAGATGCGAGCAACAATAAACAGCAGCCAGAGAGGCGGATAGGAACGCCGAAACTGGTGAATTACGAGCCAAGATAACCAACATATATTTGTGCGAACTAGTCTCAAGGTGTTTTTTCGTCCCAGCCTCATAGAGTGGTTCTTAAACTAAGTTTTATTTTCACCCTGCTGCTTTCCAATCTCGTATATGTATCAAATTTGAATTTTATTATTCAATTGATTGTACTGAACGGTTTTTTCAACAGACATTTAAATATTCAAATGAAATTGTTAATAGTAAATTGGTGATTAAAAATCATATTAAAACTATGTTACGAATTTTAATAAAAAAAAAAGTATCGAGGGAGTATTTTCGGTGCATTTTTGTTATGGAAATTTTTCGTACGCAGTTTCAGAATGACCTAAAAGCTAGTTTAATTTACGTCGATCATCTATTTTCTTTGTTTTATACTGCAATTGATGTGAATTTATCTGATAGCTTTTTGACCGTAGCTTTTAACAAGTATTTTCGAAGCACATCATATAAATTGCATTGTATTTTTCGTTCGAATATCTAGTGAAACACACCTACGTTTGATAAAACAAATAAATACAATCTAATTTTACACGTATGAATTTCTATCAAAACTCCTTGGAATGAATTTTTAAACTTACGATTTTAATTCTTGAATGCAATTTAGAGATGAAATTTCGCAACGATTTCATGTGCCATCAATTTATTGAATACCGTTGAATAAAATGTTTCTATTTTGGTTCAAATCAAATGTAGAGGCTTTTATCGCGAGATACGGCGTTCCCTTGCGTTGATGCACTTCCCTCAAAGTTTCCATTTTTGCGTCAGAAAATTGTCTTATGCATTTTATATTTGTTGTATCGGATTCGTCGTATCCACTTTTGAAGAAAATTGCGAGCACTTTATTCCGCGGACGCACGGTCAATGCATACTCGATGAGAAAAAAATATTTCCGTCGGCGCGCGTTAGATTGTGTAACACGACTTTGATAAAACGTGATACCGAATGAAGGACAGATTTATCCATCCGCTCCTTCCACCGGTACACTTCAGTTGTTGACATTTCTATCGCCCGTACTTTTTACGGTTGTCAAATTCGATTTTTCACAAATAAATACGACGCTTTTGTAAATCAAAGGTCCACTTTTTCTTCGCATTTTTTTTTCTCAGTCAGTTTTCATAGTTAATCAACGTCGCGCTGTTTAACGAAAAATCGTTCGAGTTTGGAGTTTAATTTAAAAAGTTACAGGATTCATCTGAATTCGAATGAATCTGATGTGCTTGTCTGTTAAGTAAATTTACAAGTCGATGACGCGCTCAAACTCAAATCCGAGCCGATCCTTCTTAATCTAAGCAACATCACTTGTTTTTATTTCGCGTGTCTCCGGCTACAGATGTTGCTATTTAATTTCACTTCTCTTTCAGATGCGGACTTAAAAAGAGCACGTTCCGTTCTTACCCGGCACTGCTTACTGAATGGCAGTATATAAGTCACGTGCTCAAAAACCCATCTGAACAAAAAATTCTTTATTCCACGCGCGCAAAATTCTGCGGTGAATGTACAAACGGGATTTTCGTGTTTCATTCTTTTATCGTACTTATTTTCTGCTAAATATGTAATTTCCAATAATACTGAGGATCAGATTTCAATCTGTCTATATCGGAAATAGCTCTAAGGTATTAGCTTCATTTAATTTTTTTTCAGTTTTGAATTGTTTATATTGACACGAAGCATCGTTTTCTTACCAGATATTCTTCGACATGTTGATTTATGAAAAATGATTCGGCAAAAATTTATGTTCTTTCATTTGAAACAGACTCAATTTATAGTCATGAAATTTTTTCTCTAACTTTTATCATATTTTCTGCGAAAACATATTTACATTTGAGAAAAAGTTTTATTAAACAAAATAAATTGAAGCCTTAAATTCTGATAAAAATTATTATCAGTTTGAATGAGATTTGACGAATGAACCTACTGATAGTTCACATCATATTCGAGCTTATTTGCGATGTTATATAAATTTTTCATAGAGGAGATAGTATTCCATGTAGGAACATTCTGAATGAAAAGTTTGAATGTGATAATCAACAGTTTGTATGGTAGATAAAATGGCATTTTCAACGGCAAATTGAATGTCGCACTTTTTTGACATCGCATTTTCTTTAATTACTTTTCAAAGGACACGTTACGCTTGGGAGGATGTATAATCGGATGAAACTCATCATCATTTTTCTTAAGGCTGTTTTGCTGAGACTCGTGTTTATCGAGTTTAGTCGGAGCTTGAACGTGCAACTGTGAAAGAGACGCTGCCAAAACGAGGACAAAACAATGTCGAAACTTTTTCAGCCGCGACACAACGACGGAAGTTCTGAGACGTTGGGATTCCGCGCATCCTTATATTCTTTCGTCTCGTCATCTACGAATAAAACAAAAGCGACCAAAGTTAACAAGAAAGTCGATAGATCCTTGTTTCAAATGCTACTTGGAGGATGAAGAATATTTATACACCCGAGGAATGACACAGTCAAAAAGTCTGACCAGTTCCAGTTTGTGCTCGAACAATTTTCGAGAATGCGAATTTTTTAATTCACGCAAAACTGACTCCACATCGAGCTTCTCCTTTGTTATTGAAATATTATTATGTATAAAGTTTTTCGCATTTACGCAAGGCACCAAAATAAGTTTACGGTATGATAAATGTTGCGGTATCTTACGTTGCAACGAACTTTTGGTAAAAGTATTGCCTCAATGTTCTTTTGTTTTTATTATTTGTTCTTTGTATTAATTATACCAAACTGTGTTGTTGAATTCTCTTTACATTTACCTATCACAATATGGATTAACTAAATTATTTCAAGTGCTGTTTACATGATGAATACATAATTAATACTGGGACGCTATTATCCAAAGTATATTGGCTTTCTAAGTCAACTATCGTTCATTGATAGATAGATGTGATGTAACTGAAACACAATTACTGACCTTTAATTAGTAATCGATTCACTTTTGCTTTGATGTTACAAAATTATGTTGCAAACATCATTACAGAATAATTAACTATCATTTGCCAATTTGATAAAAACCTCTCAATAATTTGAATCTCTCAATTCTAGGAAATTCGATTTTATTCCAAGAAAACGTGATTTACCAATAAATTCATTTCTCGTAAACGAATAATCAGACTAGCACGTACGACGTGGCTCGCGTAGATTCTAATTGTAACTTACCTTTATCTAATTTTATTCTCGCAATTAAAACTTTTCCAGGAACATTTTTTTTTTCAAATTGTGAAAAATGAAAAATGCACGATCAATGGCTTTGAACTAGAAAGCTTTTACACAGTAGCAATTTTCTAAAAGTGAAGGAAATGTCGAATAATAAAAGCGAGAGAAATGAATGACAGTATTGGTTCAACATTATATGCACGTTTGTCTCTTATGACAGATGAGATTTCGACCGATAACGAAAATCAAGAGACGTGTTTAAATTATTGAACAGTCCTAGTCATTTATTATCTATTATCTATCATTCGGAAAAAATGATAGAATGCTCAAGTTTCAAAATTTGAAATTAGAGCGGGGAAAAAATTATGGGAATTGATATCAATTGAAACAAACGATTCGTTAAAGCCCCAACAGAGATTATTTTTTGCTCCTTCTTAACATTCGTCTAATGCGACACCGGTTGTGAAATTTATTATATTCGGTGACGCAGGTTCAGTTAAGCGCGAAGATTTGCGGCCTTTCGCAGCGCGGGATTGTAATTAAGAAGAGAAATAAATTTGCGAAATTTCGCTTCGGGGAATGATCTCGTCGATGGGACCGTTTATATGAGTTTTGTGATTTTCAATTTATAACGTCTAATTGGATTCTTAGCAGAGCTCGTGCAAAGTGTTAAAATGATTGTTTCATGGAGCTAATTCGTTGGATGAAAATTCAAGATTAAAAACGTCAAGGATTATGGAACACGTATGAGAAATTCGATCATTACGTTCGAAACAATTTTGGTACCGTCAAACAGACTTACCTACTTTGAGCAGCCACTTTGTGCACAGTTAAATTTGTTCAATATTACAAATAAATTTACACAAAATGACCTTGTGCACAATAAATATTAATTGTTAGAACTGACTATAACTACGTAAATTAGATTCTAAATCAAAAGATTATTCTTCTGCATTACACCTTGAATTTTTTGAATCTAATATTAAAAAAGTTATATTTTATTATAAAGCGGTTTCATTTTCAATTAAATTTTACGGTAATGGAAATAACGATTTCAAAATTAATTACAGGTAATGTGAGTGTTGTAACTAATGAACGGTACCTAATAAACAGTAATTATGAGACAGTTAATGATTCTAATGAAACATTTTCTTCGCGATCAACTTTTTTTTCAGTCATCATCTTTTTCGATGAATTGAAATTCTGATTTGATTGATGATTTTCTTCCAATCTATAGTTTTGGGTAACTTGATTGAACTTTTTTTTTGAATATAAACTCGTGTGTCATTTTTACGTTCTTCGTACAATAGATTTATTATACGCTATAATGATCTGGTTATTATTATTGTTAGTAATTTGGGATATGGAATCATAATACTATTAACGACGGTGTAACTTACCAATTTTGACGATAGGGGGTAGTGCATCGACGGTGAGGGTGTGTTGGACCGATTGTAGCACAAACACGAAGGCTAGAAGACAGCCCAGGTCCCCCTTCATAGCTCATCTCGAAAAGGTACCTTCGGTTAATCCCGTCAACATGTACACTATTTCACTCACGTACTGATGACACACTTAATTTTAATGTCATACACCTAAAACAGAACACAAAACACCAATGCTATATTATTTTAAACGTCTTATCAAATTCGAAGTAACATGTACTGCTCAATTTGAAAATTAGAGCCTTGTCATGTTGAATGCATTTGTTATTTCACAACCGAACAACTATGAATATACAAAAAACTTTTTGGAGTACTGTTTGAAGTAGTGCAAATACTCCCTATGAAAGGAAAAAAATTAAATGAAATCAATCAAATGAATTAAAAATTCAAACTGTTGTAAGAGGCCTTGAATGTTTGAATAAAAAAACGGCGTATTAAAATTTCGAATTGAATGAAACGTACTAAGGAAAAAAGGATCATTATTACGAGCTGACATACAACGCACAAACAGGTGATATGAACGCTCATTTTTCACTCATTTTTCATTGGGGAAAAAAAAGGTGGAGTCAAAGTGGAGTGCTTTTTTATCGCACTAATTACGGTAATTTTGCAATTACGTTCAAATGTTCATTAAGAAATATACACTGTCGTGCTGTTGAATAATTTTGCAGTTTTTGCAAATTGAATAAACGCATTTGTATACGACAGAGTCAGAAACTTGGTCTTATGTATCACCAATAATAAAACTTGATTCTTTTCTGCAGACGATGCGCGCGACCTCTTTTCCAGTCTCATTATCCCCTCTTATTCCACACCAGTACGTGTTATTAAAAAAATTGAAGATCGTTGAGACCCTGAGATCGTTCTTCGAACCAGAAATAAAGACATTTTTGCCGTAATTTTTTGCGTTTTGACTCTGCCAGAAGTTAATTTGAAACCATTGATAGGGTTAACTTTCATTTCTCAAAGGGTCGCTTCATCTTTCACCGTCGTGTTGTGATTCATCACCCCTGGCATGTTTGGCCATATCAAATTTCTATCCTTGAGTAAACATGTGCAGTGAGATTTCTACTACAGTGTCAAGTACAATAATGAAACTTAAGTTTTCACTACTTTATTGATTTTTATTTTCAGTGTATTAATTTTTGTCAATTTTTTAGCACACTAAAAAACCAACAAATCAATGGTCAAAATGGTTCCAAATAAACTACAGCTCAAGAAAAACTTTATCTATCGATTATTGCGTTGTCAAGACAACATTCCCATCCATCACGAGATGCTGTAAAAGAAAAATGATGACAAGCATCAGACCGATTACTTTTGTTTTCAACGTGTTACTACTGTAGCTCAATAAATTTTGCACACTTCGCATGACAAAGACGTTAACCAGAATACATAACAGGTGATGAAAGTTATGTTTGTAACTGTATATTCCAAACCGTTACAAAAAATGAATTGTTTATTTTTATTTTTAAATAAAAATCATAATATTCACAATTATTGTGCAAGAAATTCCTTTCGGACAAATTTTTATATCAGCTAAAAAATTGATAGCTTGTTGAATGTGTGAAAAATGTACAATTTGATCTCAAGTTTAGTTATATAAAAAAGGCTGCATTGCAATAAAAAAATGGTTTCAAATATTATTGTTACAACAATTACTCCATGAACTCGTTTCGGTGAAAAGCACAGAAACCAATAGTAATGTACACGCATTCAATAAAAGCATTTACGTGTAATCCTGGACCATTTGCTCTGGTTCCCGCCGTGAAATAGTTTTTATAATTCAAAAAAAGATACATTATGTGTTGTTTAAAAGTTAGCGCTTTACAAGAAGTCGTTTGTGAAAATTATCAGCACAGTTGGTACAGGAAAGATCGTCCTCTTCTTCCAAGGCACATCTGACATAAGAATACAAATCAAGATAAATATCATTCAAATTCATGGAACATTTTCTCATGTTTTAAAATTGCATTGAAATCAAACTGATGTTTGTCAAGTAAATCTCTTCTGCAACTTGATTTATTTTTTGATGGACAGTTTCTTCAATTTTATTTCTTATTTTTGTGTGTCATATTCAATTTCTCCATCAAAAGTCAATCTCACTTTTTATTCACTGTCGTTGGTTGATGAAAAAATTTTCCCCTGAATCTAGTCAAGTTTCAGCTGTTTCACATTAGATTAGCATTTCTCTTGAAGCTGTAACGCAAAGTTAATGCTATAATTATTTCAAACTGAACCCATTTTGTCCTACTTTGGCGTTGCTGAGTTGGCAAAGCTATGACTGGGTGATATGTCTTATGCATTGTCTCGCCTGATACGTTTTTCTTTTAACGATTTTCACTTTACGTTTTTGCTATTATGTTTTTTATTTTTGCATTACTATCTTAATCATACTGCATACAATTTTTCTGGATTTGTCACGTGTAAGATAAATAACCTTAAATAACCTTAACTTTGTTACCAAATTTTTTTTAGAACAAATTATTATTTATCATCAAGTGAAATAGGTTAAATAGGAGTCTAGTGTTTACAAACAAAGCTCCTCTAACGAAATAAAATCAATAATCATATTTCTTGTTTATATAGGAAACAACACTTTTTTCACAAGCTAGTTTGTACGTGTAAATTTTATTATCCGTGGTAGCTGAAGAAAAAAGTGTGATAAAAATCTTGACTACAGAGTAAGAATACGTGATCTATCAAGCACTTCAGTACTGCGAGTAGTGCGAGTTGCGATCACTCAACTCTAAGAGTCTGTATGGCGCGGTTTTGTTAACTTGTGTGAAAAATGAAGTTTCTCTAGGGTCCCCCGACCGAATTCTATCCTCACACAAAGAAAAAAAATTGCTAAGTTTGATATGACAAATTCAATACAAAGATAACATTTATGACAATAATTGTTTTTCATTACTTTTAGCAAAAAATGTGCTCGTAAACTAAAAGTGCATAGAATGGAAGTAAGTCATACAGACATTAACTTTTAAAGCGACGAGTATTTACACTTGTTACATTTATGCATGCATTATGAATGTGAATGAATTAACAAAATTACTGGAATATTCAATAGACTTTGTTGCTTTAAATTTTAATAATTTGATAACCCTTAGTACCAGAATGTGGTTTGTAGAATAATATAATTTTTTTTCATTACAGAGAATCAAATATTGACACATATTACATAATTGATAACTTGGTAATATTTGACAACGGTGACAATAATTTTGTTTATTAAACAAATCAAACATAGTTTGAAATTGTATTGGCGCATTAATTAGCAGTTTATAATATCATTAATTAATTAACTGAAGGTTTCATAACGAGATCATCATATTCAGTTCACGCGTGGGTTTGGCTCAACATGTCTAGTCATTAATACCATAACATTCATCGTTTGATTTCAACAGATTTGAATTCTTACTATCGATATTATTAATAATAATCAGATGCCTAGTATCGCTTCGTTCATGCAAGCAGACATGCGCAAACGCTAAATTTTCTAGTAAAAAATTGCGAAACTTTGTCAACGAAGCTTATTAATCGTGACTAATTCGAATGTTTGATTTATCATAACTCCTTGTTTATTCTAGGTGTGGAGTGCAAACGTGGACATTGATAGCAAGTTATTTTCACTCATAAATATCTAAAACCATTGGCTAATCTGCACTCATGCCACTGGGATGTAATGCCACGAAGTCAAGCGGCGTATGGTTTCGTCGAAAAGCAAATAACAACATAACTGTTACGTACAGATGACCGCACAGAAAAAAATTGAAATCCCATTTGAACGTGACGTTGTTCGCCATTCGTGCCCTACTATTTAATCAGTAAGGTAGTATTATCCACGTCGTTGCGTTCGTAGTCCCACCCACCATTTTTGGAATATCAATTTAGCCACTCTCGATCATGCTTTAGTGAAATCAGTTAAAATTTTTAGAAAATCAATCCCTCAAAAACTTATTCCTCTTTATCTTTGAACTGTTTTCAACACCTTTGGTTTTTTCCTGTCTTTTACATTACTACCAAGTTTCCAGATCACTGCCAAAAAAAACTTGTTGAACAGTTCCATCCAAAAATATTTGTTTTTACGTTCGATGAAAAAATTGCGAAAAAGTTTGAAACTGTTAAAAAGCTTACCACAACAAGTGTCATCGGTCCAAGTTTGGGGACGCTCAAATGGCAACTGAAATGTCAACGATCATTGACAACGCGAACGAAAGGTGTCGAAGCGTAGATGATATGTGAACGAACACGTGTGATCGTGCGAGAAACATGCCATCCTTGAAAAAGCGTGATTAAACATAACCTCAAAACGCACCGTGACGTGCTAAACGCGAACTTACCCTTACAGCGGCCGGCGCGGAACTGGCTAACTGGCTTTGGGTATGATTCGCGCCAGAGTTTTCAGGGGGTGTTCCGAAGGGATGCCAACCGAGCTGAGGCAAGCACGTGCTTTTCGAGCGATTCGCGCATGATCGACACGTGGTTTCGCATCCGTCGCGAAACGCTGCTTGAGTTATGTGAACTGTTTGGGGCTTTATAACAGGTCCTTGTTCGTGAAAAAGACGAAATTGAAATTTCGCATCTCGTCGGCTAACGAGGACGATTCAGTGGCAATCGCCAAGAAGTTAAATTTAATTTTCATTGAGATTTGCAAGAAAGTTTGATAAAGTGACCAAATTAAGATACTTGAGGGGATTCATCATGAGAGGCATGGAAAGATGTCTCACTGCCAAGCACGAAAGATGAGCGGGCAAAAGTTTCCTTGAGCTGCAAAATGAATGTTTACGGATTTGCATTACGTTTGCATAAATTTGGAAACTTTGCTTGTGTTAAGAGACAAGTCTGCGGCTAATAACCGACCGAATAAATATGTACACACGTATTTAGTATCGCTTCTTTACTCCAAATTATGGAATTTGAAGAGTCATTCGGATAATTTTAGAAGAAATCTTAGGAAAAATAGTTGAACTATTTTTTTTCTGAACTTTCTCGCAACGAAAATGAAAAGTAATGAATAACATTTAAGAGAAAAACTAATTTGTTGTATCAGTTTAGTTCACCATGTAATATGAAACAATTTTTAAATAACAATCAGTTTGATTTGTTTATGCAATCTGATCCAAAAGTTGTACAATTTATTCAAGAGTTATGATGTTCATCAAGAATGAAATTTCATTCTTGACTTTTTGTTCGCAGTGTTAATTTCAAAGTAGAATAATTTAATTATTTCTTGCAACACAGTTCTTTTGCTTCAAAGTAACGAAGGGAACACAACACTATTGTCTATGACCCTTGATTTTCACAATAAAAAAAACGTTAAAAAATATTGACTCTGGCTGAAAAAATGTTCGGAAAACCTGTCAAAAGCTCTTTTTGCAAAAATAAATATTTACCGAATATTTCACAGTTTTTGAAACACAAAAATATCCAAAAAATTTTCATGGATACCTAAGGACTAACAGTTTTCAAAATTGCAATTCATGTTAATCGTAACACATTATTGATCAGATTTTCTAATGGTTATCTTTACTTACAGGATAAAAAAGTTAGTAAGAATAGTTAGAAAAAACTTTGCATCTTTTTTTTTCGAGATCGATAAAGTGGAAGAAAATAAAACAACCGTGACAGTCGAATAAAAGGAACCATAAACATATCAGGCGTCAATGTTATCACATTAGCTATAAAAGCCGAACAACAACAATATAAATTAGAACGAAACACATTGGCGATAATGGCGGTACACCTACGTAGCGTGTTCGCAAATTGAAATACCACTTCCTTGTATGTATCGTTCAATATCGTCTGGCGATATCTCGTTCAGATACTCCGGGAACAATCCATTTGTAGGTGTATGTATTAAGGTATTACGGAATTCCACGGATAGGTTCAAACTTTCTAAACAGATCACTTGGGCAAATGAGAACGGCGAATTCCAAGAAAAAGTGCATAAGAAGACATCTGCGCTCGCCGTATTAAACTCAAATTTCAAGCAGCTTCTGCCGTGCGATGCGTGTGGTGTGCGGCCCCTCCCCCCCTCTCCCCCGAACCGTCATAGCACGACGGAAAATGTGCAGTAAACTTGGAAATATTTTACGACTTTCGACGCTGACGCTGCCGCATATTAAGTCAACTTGCCAACAACCTCCTGCTATATACTTATGAACCCTGCATACCGAACATTCCATTATTCAACAACCTGTTCCAATTAAACGATCACTATTCCAACCAAACATCGATATTGGACCGAATTACTGTCGAATTAAGTTCCCCGGTACCGTAAATCAACCCCTGGTACAATTTCTGGTACGTGCGATTGAGTTGTAATGGAATTAGTTATTTCATCAATAAATTAATAAGTGCAACAAAAGTCAATGATCTAGTCTTAGTTTTCGGACGATGAATTTCTGAACGGATCGGAGGGCTAAATTATGCATTTGTGTTTTCTTAACGTCGTTGACCACACTGGCGTTCCCACTTGATACGAAATGGCGCCAGTTTGTCATGCGCCCAGTTTGGCGTAATTCGAAATTCGTCGAAACTTGGCGTAAATTATACTCTCTCTCAGAAGCTTGAAATTAATCATATCTTTTTGGTCCAACTTTATCAACGCGCAATCTAATAAGCCGACAACTGTTTTGTTTACTATTCGTAATTCATCCGCTCGTATATTTGTTTTTGTCTTGGTTGCTTGCACGCGATTGCAATCAATACGGATAAAACACGATGTTGTAAAAAAGTGCACTCAAATGTGTCAAATTTGTTGGACGAATTTAATTGTATGGTCCTTTTTACTCGAGTGGACATTATTCAAAACCGTTTCGTGTTATTAAAATGCATTGTGAGCTTGGTTCGCGAACTAATTATATTATGATCTCATTGTCTTGTCTTTTTGGCTACGTATTCCTGATCTGAAATTGGTGTAATCTAACTTTTGCGACGAGAGTGAACCATATTATCAGTCAACTTCAACTATTGCAGTCAAGAATTGCTCATACAATTTTACCCAAAAATTTTCCGCTTGAAGTAATCAAATGAGCACGTCAGAATCGTTACAACTATTTAAATTATTAATAAACTGTTAAAATTATTTTGTCGACTACATTGCTCTGCACCAGAGATAAGTTTAGAATAGTTTTTTCATGGTACAATAAATTCTAACAAAGTTTAACGTCATTTACAATACAATAAATGTTTAAACTGTGAAAATGATTAGTCCAAAAGTTAAACAAATGAAATTTATCGCCGACAGAACATTCTACAATGAGAACTGTAAGTTTGTCGAGGACCAATCGATTAACAAAAAAATCATCAATTTTGCCAAACCCCGTTGTCGATGTTTTTGATGGCGATAATAAAACTGCGAGGGATTTGCAAAAAAAGCTACATCCATACTTTTTGTTTTCGCTCGTGCAATTTTAGCGCATCGGTCAGATATAAAATCGCTCAACTTCCAGTTGGTTATATATGTACAACAGAATTTCATTTAGTATAAGAAGAAAATCACATGAAAAGAGGCAAGCCGATCGAAGGATCGAGCATTCGGTCGGACTAGGAAGTTAGTCGGGATTCGAACCCACGCAATAACGCCGGCATTAAACGTCGATTGGCGCAGTGAGAGTACGTGGTTGACGTTATACGCGAACGATGGCGGTAGTTTCGATGCATTTAATGCCGAGTTGAGCTGCCTTCCACGATCAGCATTCAACCCCCTCTCGTTCGTTGGAAAAGAATGAATACTCACTAACGCAAATCGCTCTGTATTCGGCAGCTAAACCAACTGGAAATTACATTGCCCCGCTGTCGTTTTTTCTCACCTCTGCAACTCTTCAAGTCTTCATAATGAACCTCACTGTTTAACTCTTTTTTTATAATTTAGTCCATTTAATCTTTGTACAGAGAAAAGAAACAACCCTTTCAGTTACGTTAAGATTATAATTACTCATTTAATATAAAATTGTATACAGAATTTTTTTACCTGCTTTTGTTTTCGCAGTGTTTTTAGGTTTTTGCTGATGAGAATGTCAACAAACAAGTTGAAAATGTTATAATAAAGTTAAACACAATTTAACAAGTTGCTTTGAAACTACGTATAATTATTTTTGCTAGGCAAAAGAGTTAAAAGGGTGAAAGAGTCGAAAAGTTTTAACTAAAAACAACACTTTTTTTATATAATCACTTAGTGGAAAATGAGAAATTGCAATGAAGTGAACATGTCGATTGTTTTTGGTCGAATTTGCAAGAAAGGCGAAGTTCAATTGTTTTATCAAACCGCCAGTCGGTTTTTGTAACTTGTTCTAATTTGAGTTTCGGCTGTTATGAAAGCAAATTCAAATTGCGACGCTTTTTCAATTTTTCTTTGTGGTATAGTTTCGGCTTTTATAGGTATTGTTCCTGACAAGCTTTGTGAAAACAAAAGTTTTATTTTGTCCGCGGAATCGTCTGAACGTGCTCTACTGATTTGAAAATCGGTGCATTTTGTTATTAGAAGACGGTAATTTCAGAATGTATTAAATCGAAATTTATAAAATAAATTCAATCTGAATATTCATGTATGAACAGTTGAATTTGCCTGCCGAACGTGTATGGAAATGATTGAATCGTTTTTCCAGATCTACCACAGGGGTGGATGAAAATGGCAACTTGATTCAACACTGTTGTTATTGGTAATATAACAGGTCAGTTTACAGAATCAAATAGGTTTTATTATTACTTTTAAACTCGTGTTACTTTCCATTCTTGCACTTTATCAGTTTTTAAATTACAAATTATAATTCGCACAAGCAAGCTTTTTATAAGAAAATATTTCATACCTGCATTCAACGAGTAGTCGTTTTTAGTTTCAATAATTTTTAAAATAATTTGTCTAGTAAATGAACCAAATTTCGTTTAAAAGCAGAATTGAATTGAATGATTATATTTGGTAGCAACATTTTTGACATGAAAATAGATTCAAATAGGATTTTATCTAGTGTAATAAAATCCTTAGTATCGACATAAAAATAAACAACCGAAAACAGAGGGATAAAATCAGGGCGAAGAACGTAAATCACCCTTTTCAACATTCACGCGAAAAAAAACGCATGAATTCGGCGTTGCAGATTTCACATTGTGGATTACTAAATGCGCTGTTAGCTCGTTATTCACGGCATATCAGCGCACTCGGGAAAGAGACACGAGACGTAAAAAAAAAGTGTGATAAAATTAAGAGGATGAGCGAAAAGCCAGAGTAATGTGTAGTTTGATAATTTCAAGCGAGTCACGGTTTGTTTCCTTTGAAAAGGTGCATCTCGGGTGCATGTCAAGCGCGATGCTTCTACTTTGAATACGTTTGTCGTTCTACGTTTGACCATTTAGTAGAGGTTTGCATTAATATCTTTTTTCAACAAGTATTTCACCTTTAAAATTTCATCATTTTCAACAAAAAAGACACTTTAATGGTCTTCTTTCTGCCTGTCATTCTTTTTGAATCGGTCGTTCAGTTACAACAAAAGTAACTTTCATTTGCAACTGTATGTTCATTTATTTTAAACAGTTTCATTTTAACGGAGACAAAAAATTGTAATCTTACTTTTTTATTTTTACATTGAAGTTTGAAAATTGTTATGTATCCAGTTGTGCCAAAATGTACTGAAAAACGTTTGTTCAATTTTCAAACTAAATATGCATCGAAGCTCGTCTGATGGTAACAGCGGATGCTGTATCCTATTGCCAAACATACACGAATAAAAACATAAAAAGTTAACGAACTATTAGACAGAGATTAAACATTCGTTCGTTTTATATTGTTTATTACATATCTGTTTGTGACATCTCATATTTCATCTTTTAAAATTTACCTATTTTTGATAGTTTGTTGAAATCGATACAGCGAAAATTCATCGGAGCTCAGCACATAACTTGATAATTGAAAATTGTGCATACAACTTAATAAACTCCTGTCATGTAACGCTCAGATAACAGGTGAGTGTGAATAATGTAACAATAAATTGGGCTGGGATATTATAAATAATGATGTGCGCTCCGCTACTAATATGGTATAATCAAAACTGCCTTATTAATTCGAAATAGTAGATTTAATGTTTAGTTAGTATAGTTGCTTTATGATTTTGTAGGCGACGATTTATTGTCACCAGCTGAACACCTGTGCTTCACATACACATCAGCTTCGGTGCAATATTTATTCGTCCATTATAGTTTTATGAAAAATGAAGTAGTTTTGGAATGTTTAAAGCTCAATATCTTTGAAAAATTGTAATGCTAGGCGATATTTTTAAGATGTCTACAATTAAGTTGAAGTCAGAAAATAATATGAATCTTTCATGATGGTAGAAAATCAAATTATGAAAGAAAATAAAAAAATGTTGAAACTGTTAATGCTGAAAATTCAACCGACTTATATTTGACTTTTATCGGTCAAGTTTGAGGTTCAACTTGGCGTGAGGCATGTTGGTCGTGCACTTACCAAAACGGCATTTTAATATTAATTAACATCAACCGCTTCAATATGGACGTTACTTCACGCCGCACCACCAGCCTCGCGCTTGATCGCAAATGAATAGCTTGATGCGTGCGAAATTACTCGTCGATCTATTTGATGTTTGTGGTTTGCTTTGTTTTATGCCTCAATATTCAGCATATTGAGGGACTCGTTCTCTCTTGGTACATTTTCGAGTCAAGTGCAGGACATTCTATTGTTACACCATTATGAAAATCATTCACAAGTGAAGTAACAGTTGCGACAGATATTAATAAAAACGAACAAGTAATGACAGTATCTTGGTCTAGATTAATTGGATCGCAATCATAATAATTATTCGAGAAGCTTGATTACAAAACATAAAAAAACTGCAAACAAATTCTTTCATTTCTCCACGATTGAACTGAACTTTTATGTCAGCAGCAAGGTTTCGAGTGAAAAAATATCTTTAAAATTCTGCGTCAATCCTTTTACAATATCTTCTTACGATCCCTCGATACAAAAATGTAACACATTTCTTGTCGAATTCACAATAGATCACACTTTACGCAGCGTCATATTTGAGAGCTGTTCAACAACTTTTCCACTTTAACGAGTTCAAAAAATTTTCGTTCTGAAAAATAGGATTGGTCTAATAATAGAAGACGTAGACAACCTTTATGTTTTTAGATTTTGTTATTACTTTAACTGAATTTTGAATAAAAATGGCAGTTCAATAAAGATGTGCATCATTATTTTTCGAATCTTGGACATTGATTGACAGTTATGTAAATCGATAACGAAAAATTATTTTAGATTATTCAACATAAAGTCTGAATTTTTTGTAAGAACCAACTTTCGTTCATTGGCAAAACTGCAAGGTATCAAAGCGCCGACCATAGACTCATCGGCGCTGACGACTCGACATAGAAATGTGCTCCTCTTTGTCGCCGTCATATAATATAACGCTGCCTCGTTATTTATGATTTATCACTTTAACGAGATCAGGAAAACACACATATATAGGTATACACTTTTGGCATCTCAATCTAAATGTACATCCATTTAAAATGCACATTACCACGAGGAAGACAACAAATCGAAAGTTAGATAACAATTCCAATGTTAATGAACTTGAAAGAAGTAAATAAATCTAGTGAAAAGTGTGATACCTCATTTTTTTACCATGAAATTAATTTTGTTCTCTTAAAAAATTGAAACAATTTTCAGAAGAGCCATTTGCGAATAAGATGAAACAATTGCGAAAAATGTGATCACTTTACATGCAGTGTCGCTTGATCAATAACGCGAGAAATTGTGCCAAAGTTGTGGACAATGCCCATCATCAAGAATATCGATCGGTTTTATGATTCCCACAGTGCTATCAGTCAGAATAATTAAACTAAAAAAACTCAACGATTAGTATCTTTTGAAAGGAACAGAAACGGACTCTATTTGTTTAGTTCTTTGGAAAGAAATGTTCATGCTTGATAATTTCAAGATTTGTTATTCTACCAGGTCTATTGCATAGTGAATATAAAGAAAGAGGAAAAAATTCTGGTAAATATTCGTTTTCATTTAGTAGAGAATATCGTACTGTTTGAGAAAAACAGTGAAAACTAATTAGAGGACACACCCTCCGGCTTTTATTGTAATTACATATTAAATGAACGTAAAACGTGAGTTTAAGATACGAAAAATGTGATTTTCTGGGCAAATAATGGACTTAATTTCACAGCTTTTTACTCATAATTCCTATTTCATCATTTTTCTACAATTTGCTACTTCATTTCTTGTCGAAACTGACTTTAAATGTAACGTAAACGATAATATGCACACATGTAAAGTCTGCATTCAATGCCAGAATTAAGAGATAAGCAAAAAAAGCGTAAATTGAAATTAAAATTTCAAATCACATGCTCTGATTCCCATCAAAATGTGTATAAAGAAGGTGATATTAATTAAAAGTTAAAAACAGACGAGATTTTGAACTTTACACGTTTCCATTATGAAAGATCATTGCTTAATTATGAATTCTGAAGCATAGAGTGGGATATATATGAGGAGCAAGTTGATAGAACCGACTATCTGGACGCTTGCGAAGTCAAGGCATGCAATTTTTTGTTTCGTTCGAAACTTCGCCAAAGTACTTAGGATTTAAGTAGTTCCAAAGGGGTAACTTATAAGAGCGATAGTGTGTGAAACTAAGCCACGCGTACAAAATCCAACCTGTATTAAAAAACAAGAAACAAAAATTGAACTCCTGTTACGAGGTCACCAGATTTTCGTACCCCCAAACCCAGTTCTTAGTAACCATTCGTCCATGTGAAAGGTAAACAAAAGATAACACCCCATCTGACTGTATCGCACATCTTTTTATTTGTTGCATAGCGACAAGTTCGTTTAAGCTCGGCTGACAACATAAACACAGTTGAATAATTTCACTTCACGTCCGTCAGTTTGTTTTGTTCGTCATTTCGTTTCTCGTGTTTTCCTCCGCACAATGAAACTGTCGGTTGATTTCGGTGCGATCGGTGTTTCAGCTGATATCTTCGAATCTAATCGCGCTTTTCGTTGGTTCTACCAGTTCCGCCAGTGAGGTGAATAGTATCTCCTAACAGGCCACGCCGAAGCGATCGGTCCCGATGAAGCCTCGGCCGATGAGAATGCAGCAGCATTTGCGGAAGATCCTGAATATGCCACCGGGGCTGGACGCTCGTACGCATACGACAAAAGCTTCGCTGGGACGTATCCCGGTGGACAGACAATAAAACCATAGCGTCCTTTCATGATCACAGGCCTGGAAACTGCAAGTTTTTTATTTGTACCATGAACACTCTCTAGAGCACACAATATGTTTTACCTTCAGCTCGCACATAAACATGAATGAGAGGCAAATAAAATTAGAATATGACAACAATAAAATGACCACAACTGCAAAACTCAGCTGAACGAAATGAATTTCGACAGACAAGTTTGTCAGGAAAATTTGCTCCTCTCGACGACAAATGAGTCAAAGTCAAAACTAATCACACGATATGTTCTGGGATGAAGGCTATCCTTACCAGCGTTCGCTGAAGCATAAGCTTCGGCGCGTGCTCTCGCATACGCCGAAGCCTCGGCATCCGCTCGTGCGTGACTTGATCCCGGTAACTGATGGCTGTAGTAGAAATAGTTCTTGGGTGGTGGTGGAGGTACGAACACTTGTTCCGACGGTGGTTCCACGTACGGTCTCGGGCTCGGTCCTCTGATGTTGACACCGCTCGTGGACGGGCCCACGATGGTTACTGGGCCTTGCGACGGACCCACTATTTCAGCGCCGCCAGCAGTGGGCCCAACGATGGTCGCTCCTGAGTCAGTGGGTCCGATGATAGTTGCTCCTCCATCAGTTGGTCCGACGATCCTAGCAGGCCCCACACTGGGCCCAACAATGGTCGCTCCTCCAGCAGTGGGTCCGATGATTTGAGCACCTCCTTCGGAGGGCCCAATTATTCTAGCTCCTCCTTCTGAAGGCCCGATGATTTGGGCCCCACTAGAACCTGGTCCGATAATTCGTGCACCACCTGAACTGGGCCCGATGACTTGTGCACCACTAGAAGTAGGTCCAATGATTTGGGCCCCACCCGAAGATGATGCTACGATTGAACCTCCACTTAGAGCTGGTGCAATGATGGTGGCTCCACTTTCCGTGGGTCCTATCACAGTGGCTCCATGGGAATGGGGCCCTATGATCTGAGCACCCTGAGCACCATGATCCGAGCACTCTGAGCACCTAGCAGACCCCACACTTGGCCCGACAATTGACGCCCCTCCATCACTGGGCCCAATGATGGTTGCTCCTCCAGCAGTGGGTCCGATGATTTGAGCCCCTCCTTCTGATGGCCCAATTATTCTTGCTCCTCCTTCCGATGGCCCAATTATTCTTGCTCCTCCTTCCGATGGCCCAATGATGTGGGCCCCACCCGAACTTGGACCAACGATGTGGGCCCCACCAGAACTTGGACCAACGATGTGGGCCCCACCAGAACTTGGTCCAATGATTTGGGCCCCACCCGAACTTGGTCCAATGACAGAAGCTCCATGAGAACTGGGCCCGATCACAGATGCACCCGACGAGCTGGGTCCTACGATGGTTGCTCCGCCATCGTGAGGTCCTTTAATGTAAGCTGAACTTGTGTGTGGTCCCTTGATTACAGCCTCACCTAAAACTCCATACCTTTTAATAAGGGAACGTACAGGTTTCGATTTTGGAAAGTAAAAATGATTCGTAACTGGTTAAAATTAAAAAATTTGAAATCAAAAAAAAAGGGAAAACAAAGAAAAGTGAGATAAAGTTATTAGAATGAAAAAAAAAAAGAATTTGAGTTATATTGAAAAAGAGAAATTAATACAGACAGTAAAAAGTTATCCTCAGAGGTGTATCTTAGAGACAGCCAGTAGCGGTTAATTATCCGTCGCTTAAAACCTGCAAAAAAAGTCATAGAAACAATGGCGCACGGCTGAAAGAAGCAAAACGATCAACAATCATGTTCCTGCAATGCTGATTAAACAGAACCTATTCAGGAGTCTTCTAATTATGCTTCTGTGACATTGTCTGAATCATCGACATAATCATTTTGATCGAAACAATCGGCCATATAAAATTAGTTTCAGTCATCCTCTCCTACGACTTGAAAGAAAAACCCATGAATATTGAATACATCTGGGGGAGACCTTGTCCTTAGGTAAATGTTCATGATTGCACCAAGAGGCTGACGATGTTTGCATCGCGTCATTCTCATTGTGCGCGGGGGCGTACGAGAATGTAGAACACGACGGTATAATCGGCCACGTTTCAGAGTCGTATGGCAGCACGATCAGATAACGGTCTAGATCGTGCAAAGGCGGTGCGGTACCTGCGATAACGTTTGGCACGACGTGTCCTTTAAAAATGGGCGCCGCGGCGTGTGCCTCGGCCGAGGCGTGTGCGTGTGCATGTGCCTCGGAGTAGGATTGACCGCTGATCACACCTGTTGCCGGGTCCAATCCAACTGGTCCATGCTGATAAGGCCAAATACTGCCACGAGCGAATGCCAACAGACCCGATAGTATCAGCTGTTAACAAATTATTTTCATGATTAACGACGGTTTGTTTGCCAACTTTGGTTCGGCGCTTGCAAAGTGAATTTGAATTCCCATCTCGGTTCAAGTATCACTTTGCCGATCGAACTCGCGTTTGCATTGTAACTAATCAGGCTTGATTCTACAGGCGGATTACATTTTCTTAGTTTCGATTTGGTCGAGAAATTCCGAATGCGCGACTTTTTAATGTACACGATGAAACGTGGTTGAAACCCGTTGGTTATTATGGATCAATGGGCAGCTTCAAATTCAACGAAATTCAATTGAATGTACAACGTTAGTTAAGATGATTCGGATGAGGTCTGTTCATTAACTATCTTTCACGCCGATCGTTTGAGTCCGACCACCGAACTAGTTTTCACCGCAAACACATTTATTCCCTCGCCGCACAAAATAATCAGCACAAAAGTTTGTTCGGGTATATCATCGATTAACGTCTCTTCGAGCCGAAAATGAAACGTCACTAGCACACCCTCGTTCGACGAGTTTGTTTTCATTTTATGTACTTCGTTCGGCGGAATTCTTTTATTTCAATTCAATTTTTTCTTTTTGTTTCTTCTGGTTTTGAATATACGAAGTATATGCTGATGGCGTGATTAACCCGATAGTCCCGTATTTGTTTGGATTGATGTCTAGGCACACATGTATGCGTGCAAATATCTATTTGCATAATTCGGCCGAACGAAACGTGCGACGAATATGCGCCCTTAGTGATTCTCAGGACGCTGCCGAGCTTCATGCCATTTTTACGATTTTACGTGAAAAGCATTTAAGGTCCCTTTTTCGGTTCGCTTTTATGAAGGAGCTCTGCCAAAGAACCCGCAATGTTTATTTCTCGAAAATGACAGGATCTTGAATTTTGTTTTTCAAAAACAAAAAACAAATGTTATCTTCTTTTAAAAAAAGACGCGAGTTGGAAACAAGTTGAACAGAAAAAATACACGATTTGTCAGAGAGTTTTTTGAACTGTAACACAAAACTGATGGATTGGCGACACGAAAATCACTCGAACAATTGACCGAACAATGCACAATTGGGTACGCAACGTTTGACGACGAATTTCGTAATTTGGTCGGACGTTTTTTGTTGTCGCGAAAATGATCAGTTGAACGGTACTCACTAACGAAAAGCGCATGACTGCTCGCGACCTGTTATTTCAACTATACAATGGGAGATGAAAATTATTACTAATCTTCATAAGAAGCGACTACAAACTTTATATATTCATCCATTACAACCTCGATGGAGAGAAAAATGTCCGCCACGCCTCTGCCTTCTAAGTTTGGCGACGCACCGACGACACGACGATTCACTAGACAAGGATAATTGGGCATTCCCACGTTCTTTCCATTTCGAACGTATCGAAGGTGAATAGCGCCTAATGACGGTGATCATCGCTGCACTTGTGGATACGCTACTTGTGCCTTTCTTTTCCTCGAAATTATTTTATCGCGTCTTCTAAGTGGATCGAAACATTCTTTTCTTCAAAATTTTTTTCAGTTTTCTTTTTATTTTGATCTTAAAAAAAGTTGCTGGAAAGCAGATTCATTATCTCAATATTTGAAAGATTATAAAATATTGTTGAAATTTTTTTTTCAGCGTTGCTTTGGAGTTATTTTTCAGTACTCTGGAACATATTTAAAAAAAGCGAGAAAATGCAATATTTATGATAATCCAAGCTTTTTGTTAAAACTGTAATCCGATTTTGTATACAAATTCGTATACAATATAGAGAATGTAAAATCTCATAATTATATTTTTCATGTAGGATGTCAGAAATCGATTTAATTCCGAACAATTCATGTCTTCTAATATCATCAATGATCAAGCTAAAAACTATTATGCAATAAAAAAGGTTTTTCGTCAGTATAAATAATTCGAGATGGAAATGGTTAGAACGAAATAATTAAATTACTATTTACTTCTCATTACTTCATCTATTTCGTCAGTGCATGACATTCTTGAATGAAAACAAAAAAAGTAGAATGAAAAAATAACGTACGTAGGACGACGGAACAATAAAATGATACGATGATAAATAGAATATCAAATGTTTCATAATCCTTATGGAAAATTACTCATTGAAATCAGAAACTTATTTAATTAATTAATCCGGAGGATGATTCACGTGTCAAAAATCTTGACACCTCCCACTTCGACGTTTTGGAAATTATATTTTTAGATATTGCTTCAGTCACAAAAACTGCATTACGTGGTCAGAATATATGAACAACGTGTAAAGCTTAGGTATATCAAAGTCATTTTCAACTCCTTTTAGATTCTTCGACGCCTTCTTTTATGAGCAACTCGTATTGGCACATCTTTATTGCTTCTTTTTTCGTCCATCAGAGATGATAATGTTTGCAAACATTATGCTCTCAGTTGATATACATATTCACACTTTTTTCTATTACAAATAACATTATAAAAATGCCTACAACAATTTTGCAAATTATTTGAATAATTTGAAGATAACAAAAGATGATGAGAATTTCAATAAAAATTGTCATCAAGTGATCGTGTTTCAATTTCGCACTGATTTTGTGTTTGCGTGACGAGGAAATGTCATCCACCTTTCGACTACACGTTTGACCCTCTAAGCCGTACAATTACGGGCTGCGAGACACGCTAAACGATAGTATGCGGAGAGTTACCATTACGAACTCGACGTTAATTAGATTGTTCACCGTATAGTCAAAGGGTATAGTGATTTCACAAAGGGTCATGGTCACACTTGGCTTGGAGGAGTCGTCTTCCTTGAAGCCTCATGTAAGGCACACTTAACGTGATTATGCCAACGCGCGACCAGATATGAATTGACGTATGTAGATCATAGAAAATTTTCTATAGCTTGATATTTTGTAGTCATAGTTTTTAATCAAACCTATACTATCCACTTGATCCACTTACCCATATCAAAGTTTTTATCTAAAAACTGCGCTCTAAACTTTGTTTAAAAAGATCTCTAATAAACACGCATTTTTAATGCTGTTAAGCAATATTGTTTTTTTAAATTAAATAACAAAAATCTATTTTTTTTGAATTACACTAGATCAAGTTTGAATTAGAGTTTAAATTTAATTAGACTTTTAGACAGAACCGGATTAATCACTGAATTGCGACGAATAGGATTTAACACTGTGAAAACATTTTTACAATAGGCTTTTAGATAGGCTTTCAATAAATTCACCAAATACAGTGACGTGAAAATTAAATCGAGTAAAAAAACATACTCGAGGTTCGATAAAAGAGCGAAATGTTTGTCAATAACCCAAAAAGCTGTCTTGAATCACGTAAACGACATTTTTGTCGCGTCAATCGAGCGCTGTATTTCATTTCGTTGAGGATGTCTGACTTTCAGCCAAAATGCGCTCGAAATGAATAACATCTGACCGACATGATGCCGCGTGTGATGAAAATACCAACACATGGACAATTATGTCGAGGAAAAAACGATTTGTCTCATAGTGTCGAAAAAATTGGCACCCAAAAAGACGAAAAAAATCTACTACTAACTGTATTGCAATCTTCTTTGTCAAGTGACGTTTTATTTGATTTCGTTCATCGATTTCAAAAGTTGTACAAATTTCAACGAATTTTTTTGTAACAATTTTGACTGTTCGTTTGTCGGCAACCTTTTTCTATTTTCAAACTAATATGAGAAATTGAGGAAAAAACTCGTATACGAGTTCAGAATTACAGGTAAAAAAACGGACAATGTCATTTCTAATTCATGCTACTTTATTTTCTTTTTCAAAACGTACAAAAATTTGTTTTTTTTTGTGTTATATACATAAGAACTGTGTCATGTGTATATGCGTGCATAGTAGTGGCTGAGGTACTCTAGCGGTGATTAAATCGAGAGATCATGAGATCGTCTGGGTGGTACGGAATTGTGATGATTTAACAAAATCAGTCGAGTTCCTGAATGTTGGCTGGGGTGTGGATCGATTTACCATAAACCGCGGACGATTCCTCCATGACCGGCGTGACCTGCACTGATGGTACCGGATGGTCCAGCGATGAGAATGGGGGCAGCTATCGGACCAGCGATACCCGCGTGTGGAGCTACAGGTCCGGCCAGCACAGCTCCGTGACCTAAACATCAAGGTCAAATCAAGTGAGTGTGACTGCTCAACCGAATGAACGTTTTTATCTCTTTGTTAAGTGTCTGTCTCCAAGTCGTTAGTAATGATAATAGCTCGTTAACAATATGCGCCGCTGTCAAGTGTAATGGAAGTGGTGATAAAATTTTTATATCACCATAAGGTCCAGTTATAGTCTATTGACTAATGCAAGCATTGTTTGACAAATGGAACGAACAGTCAGGTAAAAGAAAACATTTCAGGGTGCGAATTCAATTTTTTTAGTCTTAGACACAGTTTTATATACGCGTTTTTAAGTAGCACCAATAAAGGGTGCCCGTTGTATAAATAATTAAATTTTTTCAATTTGTCAACGTAAAAACACAGTTTAATGAAATTTAAACGGTAAAAAATTGTTTTCAACGTTCCAAAAAAGATTAAAACTGTACATCAATGAATTAATTAATTAGTCGAATTAAAGTGGCATACGGGGCAGCTTGTGGTTGTGCAAACCACAGTTTCCTGTCCTTAAAATTTTGTAGTTTGATTCAATTAGTACGATTGAGGTGAAACGTTTAGTCATGGCCATTATATGAATTGTTTAGAAACATTTGTTTGAGACAAAATTCTGTCTCTGGTTATGATTTTAACTGCATTCATTTCTTTTAATTGTATTGATTAACTTTAATTCATATCAAATTTCATTTCGACTTCATCCTTTGAAATCTAATAGCTGTGACTAGATTTGCAATGTAAAACAATTGTTAAGATTGTTTTAGTATTTGAAAATGAAGATCTTTGCCATACTAATTCAAAATATCTTTTGATAAGTTATGACACAGATGTTAGATATCAATTTTTTTACACATACCTAATCCCAGGTGTCCAAGACCATGTCCAAGACCATGTCCAAGACCGTGGAGTCCAACTGGCCCAACAACGCCGTGTCCAAGAAGTCCATGTCCCAAAACAGCGGTACCACCGACAACACTGCCAGAAACAACGGATGGTCCAGCGACGGAACCAGTGACAACAGCTCCTTGGTCCACAGCACCAGAAATCTTAGCTGGTCCTACGACTGGTCCGGCGAGAGCAGCTGGTCCATTGATGGGTCCCTGCAGACCAGCTGGTCCCAAAACTGGTCCAGCCAGTGCAACACCATGGCCCCACAAGCCAGATGGAGCGGCGTAAGCCACGGCAAGGGTTGCCACGAAGAAAATGACCACGGAGGACTGCATGGTTAGGATCTAGGTAGGATTTGATTGCTTAGCTGATGAGTTTGGAAATGTGCTTGGCAAGTGTCGCGACTTGTCGGCTTATATAGCAGTTGTGCGGACGCATTTTCTACCTCTCCAGAGCAACCCTTTGGGCGGGGCTGCGATCGGTTGGAACATTCTCCTCCTTGGTCCGGGAACTACCACGTATCGTAGGCTTAGAGCCATTGAGTCGGTGAACTGGCTTTGAATAATCCCAACGCCTTGGTTGCAAGACCATCCAAACGACTGGTCATTGTGTTTCGGATTGCATTTCCAATGCATATTGCGAGATTCGACCAAACTTCCAGACCGTAACCAGGGTTGGAAATCTCCTAACTATTTGTATTGATTATGTTTTTCTAAAGCTTACATGGTCGAATGTTTGGACAAAAGTTTGGTCGAAGAAAAACGTGTATTGGTACAGAGCTTTTTATAAGTCAAAGTTTCATGAATAGAAGGCAAATGTCGGTCGAATTTTTTTACTTTTTGTTACATTGTTATTGTGTACCGCATTTTAAATTTCCGTTAGGTATACAAAATAATTTCGCGTTGCCTACTTATTATAACCTATTTATGAACTTTTTATAAACTATTTTTCAATAATAATGTTCATTATAAAATAATGTTAAAACTGAAGACAAACTTTGCTTTTTAATTTGTCAGCTTTTGAATTGAAATAAATAGAATCGCCAATATGAGTTATGTCATTGAAAAAAAAAAATCATTGGAATGTCAGAATAGAATTCGATTCCCAGATGACAATGTCCTTCGATTTCATGGATGTCGAAAACAATTGCACATCGGTCAGCTGCATGCTGAGATGAAACAATTTAACCTTCGAACGTGAAATGATTGTCTTAGAACAATAGAATCAATCAAAAGTAGATCTTAAAATCAAATTTTGTTCATTGAAACGCACGCCTAATGTGGGCTGTGTGTGTAATGCAACGCAAATAATTTCACGTTGCACAGTGGATCCGTTTAAGTCCGCCACGAGAGTTGGTTTACCTACGCATTGTAATCGTGTTTGGCGTTGCGAGGTATGACAACTATCCATTGTTCCCTGGGTGTATCAGAACAGTGTCCAAGTTCGCAATGGATCAGTGCTCCTTGCCGGACAGCAATGAATGCCATTATCGTCAATTCACTTTCAATGCAAGTAGAAATGAAGAGAATGAAGGCGTGCCAATTTTATTTAAGCCGCCCGTACTCCTATTAATCCCTGTTACACATTTCGGAATTTTAATGTCACCTGGACTATGTGTTCGTGAAATTCTTATCAGTCATTACATCATAGTGAACTAATGTTTCATCATCTTCTATGCTTCGATTGTCATGCTTGATTTTAAGAATTTCAAACTCTAATAGAAATACTTAGAAATGTAAATATTTTGAAAAAATTAAAGCTGACAAAAAGAAGATTTTGTCTGGATCATCAGGACCCATTTGGTTTTTGTGTTCAAAGTTAGAGCATGCAATTAATATTGAAACGAACAAAACTTTAGTCTCTGGGGATGATTTACGAGCTCGTCGTTGTAATTAGACAATACATTCTCCTTGTTGCGATATATGTACAATGTTCTTGGGGAGTTATTTCCATTACAAAGTGGAAGGTTGAAGAGAGTGTAGGTACGAGGGGAATCCCATTGGATGTGAAGTTGTAATCACCCAACAAAGAAATGAATTTCATATAACAGATCTCAAGAATAATTGTCCTCGTAATGTCGGCGAAAATTCTCTTATCGCGGTAGCTACAGGTGCGGCTTGATTGATTTACGGCCAAAGCTCATGGATAAGACTTTGCATAATATCAGAGATCGAAAAATGCGTTTTTTAAGATAATGCACATGAGGCGAGGTGTAGAAAATTGCCAGGCAGCTTATAGGTGGTGAATTGTCGACGCTTATCCCCACTAATAATCCTCGAACAACCCCTACTCCAGGACTTGCAGCTTTGCCTTTCCAAAAGCCTCCTTTAGACCCGCACAAAGTAGGTGACAGTCATAGTTTGTGAAATCATTTTCATGTTTCTAAAGTCAGTCAAAGTTTTTCCGCAAAAAGAAGTTCGCTCCTGTCTTGTTCAGACAAAGTCAGCTTTTACTGGTAAGTGCTGATATTTTACCCGGATTCGTCAACGTCCTTTCCACGCGTGGATCTTCATTTTTACGAATTTATTGTATTCCGCTACAAATTTTTTCATGAAATTGAAATTTGTTTCATTGTTTCAATAAAACAATTAAAATTGGATCGTTCCAATGCAAATTGATTGAAAAATTAATTGAAAAAAATGTGAATTCGTTAGATTTTAAACTGATTGAAATGTCCATACAAATTCGATGCAAAATAAGGTAAATATATTGTGCTGCAATTGAATGTACGCGTATATTAGTTTTGTATACGCCGACTAGGAGCATCGGATAAAGTAGCGATCTTTGTGAAACGTATGAACATTATATGTAAATTGGCGTTGGCAAAATTTTGAAATACATGAAAGAGATTCGTATTTGCTCTTTTATTCCGCTTTGCGGATAAATTTGAACCTCAGAATAGACGAGCGATATATGTATTATAACCCTTTCATCTTCAGAGCGAACGTATACAGAAAAGAAAACCATTATTCTTTTGAATTTATTTTGTGTGTAAAAAATGGCAGAAAATGATTTTTTTTTGATTACTTATGCGATGTGAGAACAAGTCCAATAATTAAGTAAGAAATTTGAATTTTATCTATGAAAATGAATAATTTAACAAAATAATCAATGAGTTTGTGATTTGGCAATTTCACATCTTAAACATTAATTGGAAACTAATTTTGTAGTTTGTTTTTTTACAAATTTCATTGTTAAAATTCGTTCTACTGAATCAAGCTTGAACAATTAATAGGATTGATTTGGGTGATTTTGCATTGTCGCATTCACCAATATCCATTAAAATGTTTTCGCCAATTGAGCAGCAATAGCAGGCAACCTTTGTAATCACGAGTTTAGAATTGATGTAAGACACTTATGCAGAGAATCTAAAATTGACCGACTTAGTTTGAGGGTAGGTCAGCAGTCAATACCATTTTCGCGTGGTCACGGTTTAGCGAAATTACTTAATCGCCATGGTTTGACCCTCGTCCTAAGTTCAACGATCCACGTGATATCGCATGGGACATATAAGCTTTTGCGACTGACAAACCACGACAATACTTTATTCGGATGGTACTTGCAACGTCTGTTCGTTCAATTGGCAAGGGCTTACGTTTAAGGATCAAGCTTATTCGCATCAACTGGAACCTTTCATCGAGCTCACATACGAATCTAATCTGTACAGAAATCCCAGGAAAAAAATCGTTCACTCGATCAAACAGAGATACTAACTAGACAAAGTAGAACTGTCGATTAAAATCGTATACGACGATAATTAAAACATCCAAAGTTGTGATTAAAATGTTGCTTTTTTAAAACAATGTTTAAGAGTTCATTATTCTTTAAATGTATAAATTAAATTACTATGTCTTAAAGGATTATTATAACGATGAGAAAAGAAACCGAGATGTTGATACGAGCTCGTCAGAAGCTCTCAACATTTTGCAACCTGTTGAATGAAAAACTGATTTTCTCGTCAATAAAACTTTATCTCGAAATAGAAGCACTTAGATTTGAAAGTTATGATTTCCCTTGATTTTTCTTCTCGGCGCGAAAAAGAATACAATTTTATTTCTCACTTGAAATAACAAATACTGATCGCTACCATTTAATGGCATTAACAATGCTCTTAGTCATCCCACGTCGATTGATTACAAAATGTTGTTCGGACTAATTTATTGATCGAGCGTTGATGTCGATTGCATTTGCATTTATCTCGCGACGTTAAGAACGCGGCACTTTCTTTGAAAACCCGACTCGTAATCAGATCGAGTGCTCGAGCTCTGACCTTGCGTGGTGTCCTACCGGCACGCCAGAAGATTATGCGCCGTGTTTATCTATTTCATCGCTGACCACACCTGAATAATGACGATAATTGTTGAAATTGCCTAGGCAAAAATGCAACATTTCTTTTATCTCCTCGTCGTTGCAATAACGTTACAAGCGTTTATTTTCTTATTGTAATTTATTGCTAACAAATCTTACGATCGGTATGCAGGGCTACTGCTACTCGCTGACCTGGTTGTAATGAAAATAGCAACCTCTGACGACTGATAAAATAATCATTGTTTATAATTCATATCACAGTGCACCGATCTCATAAATTTATTAGCGTTTTATGCTAATGAGACTTTCGGTACATTCATCATTTCATGTTTCGTTTACACAAAAGGGTAACGACTTGTTGACTGGGATATCGTTTATTCATAAACTATCATGTTTGACTTGCACTGTTTGTTTTCGAACAATTGTTAACTTGCAATCATGAAAGTAAAACTATTAATTATTTTTTATTTATCTCTTAAAATTATATTTTTATAATAAAATCTGAGAATTCAATTGCTCAAAAGCGGATTTTAACTGATTTTATTCTCTAAATTCTATTTTTTGAAACTCGATTAAGGCTGACATTCTAATTAGTCAGAATAAACACGATTATCATTCTAATTAAAATTATGCACGAACATTTGCATTGGAAATTGTATCATCTAAAATTTATGACGAAAAGTTACTCGGAAATTGCGTTGAATTTATTGTTTCCTTTCACTTAAATTCAATCCACTTGTTTATCGAAAATGTTTTTTTCATGCCAACAAACTAACGTTTATCATTGGAATTGTGCAACTTGAACACGTTCATTCGAAAGAAAGACTAGACTAATTCATAATTCGTTTGTTTGCGGGACATTTTTGAAAATCGCTTCATGTTTATTAATGACTCTAATTGCAAGTTGCATTGTAAATGTAATGGCCTCTTCTGTTTCTCTGTTTGCTCCGTTTGGTAGGCGGACGATCACAAGTGGGTGACCTTTCGGAATTTGTGGAGGTTCGGTTCACTCTCACAATCGAGCCAGCCACTTGAATGATGAAATGAGTGAGATTATGCAGCTGTGTGCTGCCCCGCGAAGCACTTACACATCGGACTCGCGGCGTCACCTTCGCGTTAGTTACATCCCGGCTTTTCCCATAGATTTCGTAGCGTTATGAAATGTTGCGTGGGAATCTCTCGCGGAGCGCCGTCGATGCCACTCTACAATTATCGAGCCCAGATATAATAACTGAAAATCGAACCGAATTTTGCATTATTCAAATGCTTTTGTTCCGACTGATAATTATACGCTCGGTTCAATGTTTTATAAATTCCATCTGAATCGACACTTGAGAAAGCAAATTGTTATTTGAAAATAAGCGGGTACGAGAGTTTTGCGCCTCGGTTGCATGCAAATGCGATTCAAATGAGCTAATTGTCGTTGATCAATCGGACAATTATGACGCGCAACGACAAAAATTAAGCAACTCCCAGTCGGCCGTAACATGAATTTTCCCATCCTGAGTTGGGACACTGGCAAATTTGTGAAACTCAAAAAATACAAGGACGCACAACGGTGTAACTCACAAAACAACTCGAAAACAACTAGAGTACAAAAGTTTATTACGTTTTATATACACGTGATACATCTAGAAATGTAAAAGTTGAGTATCAAAATGTGACATTCAATGCTAATGATACCGGGCAGTACGTGTAAACAATTTCATTTTTTTAATCTCTCAAATAGGAGCTTCGGTTTCCTTTCGAGCTCCAGTAGCACTTAATTTTCGACGGCGTTGCAGAGGTCTCTTGATGTTGCGTTTCGCTTTTACTTATACTTTGTTATAATTACTTAATTTAATTAGTAGTGGCCGTGACCGTGGCCGGTGACGATCGCAGATCCATGTCCAGCACCGTGCGTGGTGATCTTGCCAGAAGGACCGGCGATGACCGCGGATCCGGCACTTGGACCGGAAACCGCAGCGCTACCAGCATGGGGACCTGAGACGTAAGCTCCGTGACTGTGGGGTCCAGCCAAAACTGCGCCATGTGCGTGAGGTCCGGCTACGGCTACGCCACCGTAATGTCCATGTCCTGCATAGACTGCTCCGTGAGTTGCTGGCCCAGTGATTACCACACCAGAACCATGTCCATGACCATGACCACCATAACCCACGTATCCTGCATAACCGTGTCCATACCCTAAAAATTATTCAAGATTTAACATTTCAAACGAAAGTCGATTTTTACATTTTTACATGTAATTATCAAAATACAAATTATTTTATCGATTCAACTATTATCAATTAATTATTTTTTCTATTTCCCATTAGGATATTCATTAATATTCTAAAAGTTGCAATTTAATTTTATGAATTATTAACTGAAAAGGTTGTTTTCAATGTTTGGAAAAAACGGGTTAGTGTGATTGTAGGTGCAAAGTAGGTTAATAGTTAATTTGTTCAAAAAACAGTGTCTTCAAGTGACAAAAAATTATTTGGAACAAAGATTGAAACGAATGTGAAAAACAGATGTGATAGGAGGCAATTTAGAAACATTATTAACCCTGGTCCTAAATTGCCACGAATCAAGTGTAAGTGGGCCACATTATTCTTCGTGTAATAACTACTGAGGCTGCGACCCTCCATGATTCACGAAAAATCCTTTCTCAGGTCGTTCTTGCAATCGTTCAAAGATAAATCAGAACGGGCAGAAAAAAGTTTAAGTGCTTGAATATAGAATCTTTATAATTAAAACAAGCGGTTATTGCATTTCTTTTTTTCTTATTTTCCATTTCACTCGTTACACAATCTTGCGGTGATTTTAATAAAATCCGCGTTTGAGGATAAACTTTATACCGTTGGAACCTTGAACTATTTAGTCTATTACATCTGACATTTAAGTGCAGACTCATCCCATAAGCATATATATTTTAAGATTCGTGATGATTAAAACGATACGTTGCATTGACGAGTGCAATTTTCATTAGGTGCAAATTAATTTTCAACAAGTTAAAATTACAGCTAAAGAGTGTAACAATTAAAACAACAACTATATTATTGGAAAAATTGCCAGCAGACAGTTTGAACTGGTACGAACGATGTTTGATTTATTAAATGTCATTGAAAAATTATATGATAAATCTTACGGGCAGTAGCTGAGATGTTTATTTCATCCCACTTTCCATCAACTTATCTATGGTGCCTCTGTGTTATTACGGGAAAGGTTAGACACATCTAAGCGTTATATGTCAAACAAAATGGAATGGAACCTCCGAACAAACTGATTTCGTCAATCCGTGCGAACTTTCTACCATGATTTCAACAACAAAAAATCAAACAAATTGAGAAATTTTTTCTGTAAAAAACACGAAAAACCGTTGTTAACAAAAGAAAAATCGAATTCGTCTCGGTTCACCTTTCACTTGGCATCTCATGTGCAGTTCCTCGCACCTTGCGCGAAAAGTCGAAATGATTATACAAATGTGCAATCAATATTCTATAATTATTTGTGGATTTTAGAAAGTCATCGTTACAAGTAGATTCAACTCGCGGAAAAAACGCCGCGTAATAAGCATATTGCATTATTTATTCAGTACCTCCGTGAGGATGATAAGGATACAGTCTAACAGAGATGATTATTATTTAATAGCATTTAACTCTATGAAGTTAATGAATATGTTCTTTTAAATGGCATTAAAAATTGACGAATCATTATTACTTTTTATTAATATCTTATTTCAAAAAAATTTACTATTTTTGAACAAGTGCTTTGAAAAGTAAACAAAAACAACTACAAAATAAAAACCTAATAAGTTATTTTAATAAGTTAATGTTCGATTAAAATAATGAGTGAAATTAAAATATTTACCACCGTTGTAGGCACCACCATATCCACCATCATAATATCCACCATCGTATCCTTCAACGTGAGCAGGACCAGCAACAGAGGCAGTTACAGTGGCAGGACCAGCAACAGCACCAGAAACATGAACTGGACCAGCAACGGAACCAGCGAGGTGAGATGGTCCGATGACTGGGCCAGCCAGATGAGAGGCTCCTATGTGGGGTCCAGCAATGGATGCCGGTCCCAAAATTGGTCCTCCGAGGGCTACTCCATGCACACCATAACCATGGCCAGCGTAACCATGACCGGCGTAGATTCCATGTCCTCCGTAACCGTAGCCACCGTACCCTCCGGGTGCGGCGCTAACTGCTGCTACCAAAAATGCTACTGTGATCTGTAAGTTATGTTTTTAGTATTAGTCACGCTTACATAATTAAAATAAAAACAGATAAAAACATTCATTTAGCAAATGGGAAAAATTGAAATGAAAATTGAGGATCGAAAACTGCTTTTATTTGGAATGACGTTTTTTGCGATTAAAAATTTTAATCAACCAAATCAAAGTTTGTTTGACAGACGATCGAGTAACGTTTTTACTGATGAAATAAAAGTGAAGAGTGAAATCGTTGATGCTTGTATATTTTAGTTTTGATATAAATCAGAGAACTTGATTTGAAATTTCATTCAACAATTCATATCTGCATTGTGATGAAAAAGTAAGAAATAATTTTTCAATGAGAAAATTCGTATGCTTTCAAGTCAAAATTAGTCTGCTAGTGAATGTTCTTGAATTATATGAAAATGTCCGTTTTCCAATTTCACGAGTATCATTAATGTAATGTAACAAGCAAACATAATGCAATGAAATTGACTTGTACTTTAACTTTACTTTTCTGCAAATGTTTTTATTAATCCTTCAAAAAACGAGAAGATAAAAATTCACAATGGACTTGAAATTAAAACAGTAAATTCATTCAAGATAGTTACACTTATAGTTCGTAAAAAAAATGAAACAAAATTGAATTTAAAAATATGAAACTTATTTTGAAAAGCAATCCTCTCAATCAACGACGACACATTAACTCGTTCTTGTCGGCGAATTTCAAACTATTCACTACGAGGGGTGGTTTGGTAAGTTAACAACGTTCAACACTTGATTTTGCCGAATTATGACACAGTGATGATTTGGATGTCGCCAACCCCTGTCACACTCTCGTCACTACAGTTTATATTTGTGTTTTTGCAGATTCGCCGATAAGAAAAGTACGCAGATGCACTTCCTTCTCTCGCCCGGTACTTACGAAGGTCTTCATACTGCTGGCTGACAATCGCCGAGTGTGCCTTCGAACGTGGCTAGAAGACCTTTTATAGTAAGTTTGCTAGATCGCGACCGCGCCCCCGCTGATCCCTTCAAATCATATCCGCTGATGGGAGGCTCAACCCATTGTGCAAGAAGGTCACCATCGACACACCCAATCGCGGGGTCTTTAAGTTTACGCGGCCTTCGCGAATTACGTGAACTAGGTCCTGTAGGCCGAGATTGGTGCGTTGCCATCTTCGACCACACTTATAATAATACACCACTGACAAGCCACTGCAACGGCAAAGTTCATATGAGTTTTGCAAATCAGATTTATTTTCAGAAGAACATGTGCCAAACGTTTTTCTCGTTGGGGAATTTTTTTCAGTTAAAAATATTTCATTATTTTGAAATCTTTGTTCGCAAAGTTGTTTAATTTTTTCTCCAACTGGTAGCGTTTTATAGTTATTGAAAGTAGTTAGGATATTTGAAACACGAATGTAAATTGTCCTTTCCAAAAGGAAAATATTGATTTTTGTGTTCCACTATTGTTGAAGATAATGGGAACTGGATGGATATTAAAAAAAAACATAAAAGAGAATGTACTCGAAAAATATTGACTCGATGAAATACTTTTTCATTCATTAGAAGTATTTTTCATTAGGTTCATCTTTTTTGCATCGTTAAACGATTATTCAATTGTCCAAAAGAGCAAAAAAATTATTTAACAAGTAGTTATTTCTATTGCAACATTTGAGTCAGTTGAGATTGATTGAAGCATTGAAAAAGTTCAAACGGAATAATAACATTATGGGAGGTTAAAAATTCATGGGGAATAATTACTAGATAGGAAAATCTAAGTGCAGTTGAAAGAAGATCAAAGAGATTTTTTAGGCGGTTGTTGAACATGAGAGAAATCATTATTATTGCAAAGACCCTCATGAGTTTATCATAAATCAATTAGAGTTATCGATTTTTTTAGACGCACTCTTGGTTTTTTTTGCCCGCGAAGTTCTAAGTGGGTGATTAATAATATTTATTCGCTCTGGATTCATCAATCATTCGGGCCGTTTCGTTGAATTATGATCGCTGAATCAAATGTTATCAAACGCTCGGTCACTTGTTTATTCTTATGAAATCAAAGGATTTAGACTCATTAATCAAAGAATTAATGATTTTTCTCCAACAATCAAATTGGATTAGGAACTATTGCAAACATTATCTTCATGATTTAGTTACAGATTAACATTCAATCATGATTCAACTTCATATCAATTACACAAATAGACATCATTTAACCCGTTACCATAAAAAATCATTATTAATTATAATTCAAGTAATTCATTGCTAATTACGAACTGCAATCCATCGATTGATATCATAATTATTGACAAATTGCCAGTTTTGAAACATGTACACTTAAATCCAGAAATACGATAATAAAATTTCACGGAGACAGCTTGAAAAACGTATCGATTTGGAAACGCGACGCACGTTTTAGAACAGGTTGTAACGATTGTTTGTACATTCGCAAATACAATATTCGGAAAATTTCGAACGACTGCGATACAAAATCAGAGAAAATAAACTGGCGCGATTGTATCTGCTAGGAATCGCATTGCCAGAGCTAAACCATTTATATCAGCAGAGCTAATCATGATTGTTCATTTGTAACAAAAGAATCGTCGGTCGTTCACCGGCTTTTTCCATTCTGAATTATAATATTTGAGCGAAACTGATTATTTTGCAATCGGCGTGGTTAAACTTTGTTGGAATGCCTCGGTTACAGCCGAACGGCTCGATCGACAGAATCGCCCTAGCTGGAATCTACAATGAATCAGATCTTTGCAATGAAAAATTGTTTTTTGTTCTTGAATCGCACGTTCGTATGAGCAATCAACATGACTTTCGTTTCGGAATCGCCCTTTCTGTGAAAGAATGAATGCATATCGTAAAAAAGTAACGGTCACTTGCGCCACCGCGCATTCCTCGGTAATTTTTGTCGATCAATAAAAACCTTTGCATCATAATTAGGTGAGCCGCGGCATCGCTCATGAATAACTGTTTTGTGTGTTGAAAACTGCAGTGTAATTTCAAAGTGTGAAAACTGAATTGATACTGCGCAAAAACATCTTATTGGATCAAATCGACGAACAAAAAGTTCGATACAAAAACGCCAAACGCCAATTGGCACGATCCAATCCACAATTTTTTGTTATGTTGTTATCAACTCGATTCAATCTTTCTTGTTTTCATCGACATTGTTTTAAGTTTTGCAACGAATTGAGATGTGCAAAAATTGGCGCAAGAAACTCTACGGTCGATATTTTTTAACGGCCACTTTTTTTTAGCGCTTTGTGTTGCGTTACGATGTTTTTATGTAACATTCGATTATGCGAATACTTTTCGTTACTGCGCATTCAATTTCGGAAAATTGGGGAAATTGGCAAATCAGCCGACAGAAATTATGTGAAAAAAAGTGGCATTAAACAAGCATAACTATGACTTATCGACTTTTTACCATTCATATGGGGCACTTATCGAAGAATCCTAGGTATAATTTTTTTTCGTCATCTTGGTGTGCGATGATTTTTTTTTCGAGTGAAAACTATTGCGTGCGTTGTGAAGCATTTTTTGCACAATTTTTAGTTAGGCTAAAGAAAACGTAACGAAATGATGAAATTCACGAAAAAACTGTAAGTACTATGAATCACGCGTTAATAAGTACGTCGTAAAAAAATTTCACTCGTTTTTTATTCGAAAGAAGTAAAATGTAATACAATGATTAATTTTTCACTTGGGATTGTTCCAGAACAGTGGACAGCATTTATGACTTAAGGTAATTTGAAGACGGTGATTTTCTCTAATGTGGCCAAACCCTATGGTTTTCAAATGATAGTGCGACAATGAACTAAATTCAAAATGTGACCGTTTGTCATTAGTGCTGAAACATGTCGTAAAGGCATCGTCACAACTGAATAATGGCATGCTTGAAAGAGCTGAAAGTCGATAACTTTAATCAATAAGCTCTACGTCATCAAAACGCAGATAGAAATGTTCAATTTTCCGTTATAGAAAAAATATTCGGTCGCTAAAATTTTGACCTATTTGCATGTTTCTTAAAATGTGTCAGATTTTGAAACACGTTGACAATGGAGACTTTTAATGAGTGACCCATAAACATTGTTTTTCAATTTATTAATAAGATCAAAGATAAACTGTAATTACGTGTTTCTATTAGCTCGATTTATTGTTCAACGAAGGTTATAGGTAAAGATAAAAATCTGCTTAAAATTGTGAAAACAATGTTTCAAGTTTTTCATTATGGTAAAATATGTTTCAATAGGACTCATAAAGTAGGTCTGGATCGGAGATATTGAAAAATGTTAATTTGATTTCAATTTCTTTGTAAATATCCTTTGGATGAAATTATTGAGTGCTCATGAGGGTTCGAAACTTTATGGCGCCCAGAAAAAGTTTGCCATTTGGACAAAAAAATATCAATAGCGACGGTCTAAGTTTTTGCAATCATTTTGAAAGTGCTTTTTCATTCATCAAAAATTATTCATCTCAAACTTTTTGGATACTAATATTTAATGAACCATTACAAGTCGTCCTAACGAACGTAGCCAAACTCTGTCGTTTAATTTCAACTCAAAGTTCAAATGTCGAACAATCGTAATGCCATTCACAAGTTGTAGTAATACTTAATCACACTTCAAGTGGTCGTTCATTATTTCGCCTTTTGCATGGCAATTGTCTTGTGATATGAAAAGCATTTTTTCACACCGCAATTCGTATCACATAATCAGTTAATAAATACACTCGATGGGAAATTCTTTCGTTCAGAATTTCACTCCAATACAATATAAAACAACTCCTATCCCGTCACAAGTATTTTTTTAAAAATTAAAAACAAATCAATCAAAAACCAATCTCTAATAAACTATAATAAAAATTGAAGAACAACTTTTTTGAAATATGCTACATTTAAAAAGGTAAAAACGTGAAAAATTGATGACTATTCAGATTGAATAGAATCGTATCGACAGAATCATTTTGGTCGGACATCGCAGCATTTATCGTAGGCGTTTAAACAGTGACCAAGTCGATTGGTATTTGAATATAAAATGAACTTGGCGGATTACAAAACTTCATTGTTAAACAAATTTTCGCGCAGATGATTATATCCGAGATCGCGAAGATCATCATCCATGGAAAAAGTTGATGAAAAGATAGATCGAGCAGCGATTTCTTCGTTGTTTGAACGAAAATATAAATCTAAATAAAGTTGTTCAAAGGGCAAACCCGAGGATCGAGAAGTAGTCCATATTACGTTAGTGTACGTATTTTCACACGGTTTGCTACTGCGAAGACACCTTCGCATTTAAAGTAGAAACGCGCGTATCGTGCCTGACTAAAGGATGAGCCTTCGTCTTCGAGTCGCGAACTCGACCTTTAAAGTGGTTACGAAAGTCGCGAGCGCGGTGCATTGGATGCGGCGAAACCTGCAGCTAACAATGCCGGCACTGAAATTGCGCCGCGAAGTCAAGTATAAATTAGAGTCAGACAACTTCATTTACGGAGCATCAAGTGCGTTATGCAATTCATTAACGCCAAAATTTCAACGGAAATGTGTTTATTTGTCTTTTATTGCGCTGACAGTCAATATTGGTGTATAATTTTCTTAATTGAGTATTCGCGCTCTGGCTCGAATGAATTAAGCAATTCGTTTAATTTATTGGCACGTATGATCTCGGCTAGGCAACAAATTCAAATGATTTTTCATTTATTTTATCGTTGGTTTTCACATTTTGCAGAGACAAATTTTATTTCAACGAAGATAATAATTATCCCAATCAATTCCGTTGGATTTAATTGTCGGATTAAAATTGGTCTTTAGTTTAAATTCAAATTTTTTATTATTTTTTTTTGCTATTACTGTATGTGAATCCACCTGTAATTGTATTGCGAACCTTACAGGTGACTACAGAAGTGTTTTCAAACACGCGCCAGAACAGACAAATAGATCAGGCAAACAATTTTGAACGTGTGGCTTGCCAGTGAACCACGACAAAGAAACGTTAGAATCAAGTGTAATCGAACGTGATCGTGGCTAATGGTGAGACTGACATTTAGGTACAATGATTGTCTGGCGCAGCGGACGTAACATCAATTCCTAGATTTATGGAAGCAATTCAAAGTTGCACATATTTTTGCCGCTCCACCTTTTCGTTTTAATTCTTTTTTTTTCGTTATTTCTAGTTTATACTTTTTTGTCTAACTCCTATATGCCAATATAATCAATAGTTTGGATACGTAACGAACGCGTCTTGATATGATTTATTAAAATGAATCAGACTGGTACGGACAGGTGGCAAAAAAATTCGGACAAATTGAGTGGCATTTCGGATTAAGTACGTGACACTTTTAAAATTGAAATGTTGCGGTTTCGCCTCACAGAAAGACACGTGGATACAAATTGTATCAAGAAAAATAATAAATTATCTAGTGGAGTGAGTTTTTTTAGATAGAATTACGCTGATAAAAAACAAATTGCAATTATGGGCAGGGGGTTGCTTGGATTCTTATCCATCTGTTTGATTGGATGATTACAATTCGAAGCAATACAATACATAATTCATCTGGTCGAGTGTCTGGAGTAGTTGTATCCTTGAAATTAGGAAGACACTTTTGTATAGAATACTCTATTACGGATCGATGATCCACTTCCTTTGAAAGAGAATATCTTGATGTCGTAGTGGACTGATATTAATTTAGACACAACACAGTAATGTTAGAACATCGCTGATGAACTGAATAATCCTTAAATGAAGTTAGACTGAACAAAAGAAATCATGCAAAGTGGAAATGAAAAACAAGCGAGACTTGATGTGAAAAATTTGTTTCACACTTTGAACAGATGATTAAAATGATTGATTGGTGTAAACAAATACTTTGATTTGCAAACGATCAACCTCATTAACACCATTGTCTGAGCAGCATGTTGCTCGTTTAGTTCAACTGGTGTAGGAATCCATACGTGGCCTATTAGAATTATAACCTTGGCCGCAAAGTCTGTGAGAGATGCACGATCCTGCGAATACACTAATCTTGTACAAACGCATGCACGTGAGTGTGAGCATCGCTGTCGAGTGAAAGGGGCCTTTCCTATACTGATACCAGGCTATCGAAGCACATCATTCAATGTTTACCAGTTTGCATCTAATGCCCGAGTACTGGCTTTGTTGTCAATTAATCATTCAAAAATGATTTGATGCTGCTGGTTGATACCTAATATCTATAATGAGTTCGCATACAGTCCGAGGCGTTTATTTTAAAGTTTGGCTAGAAATGTTGAAATGTAAATTTACACTCAAATAATTGATCTCAATGGTCTTGGACTGTTTAGTTTAGTAATGCGAAAAATTTTCATCTCGACTGTTCAAGATAGTTACTCGACTTATTTGAATAAGTTTCTATATCTACTTGAACAGCCGATTTCCTTAGCTAATTAATAATACAGATTTTGACGATGGTTAAATTTATCTTTCTCACAGTTACACTTCAATGTTTCAGTTTATTTTTGAACGGAGGAGCTGATCAAATAAAGTAAGCTGCTTTCTGTCGATGGAACAAGCTAATTCTTACAACGAATTAAATTTTTTACTTTTTCACTCAATCTTGCACTGTTGCATTTTACTAAAAATGACAACCGATAAGAATTGGTTTTACATTGTTCGTTATCTGTACAGCAAGTATAAAAATATTGTAGCTTTGCTTCATTTGGTTATTTTGGTCTCTTATAATGCAAATTGAGCGCTTGTAAAAATTAACAATAATTATTATGTTTTACTTAATAGATGTAACCTAACACTGGTACAGGAGATAAGATTGTTGCTCAGATAATCGATGAACTCAGTACATTAAAGTTATCACGTTTCATATCGTGTTCATGATAAAAATTAGTTGTTTTTTTGAAAATAAATTAGCATTTTTTTCCTCGTCGGAAATAATTAGCATACGAATAACAATATAATATTCGAAGTGTAGATGATACAAATTGTATAAATTATCCGTCACTTTAAATCCACGCAAACGTTATCACTATTATTCATTACGGTGATTATTAATTAATAGTGAATTATGAGTGAATAATGATTTACAATTCTATATTATTGCAAACATTGTCAATCTTTTTTCACATTGAAATACAAAGTACTACTTAGTTTCCTATAATGATAAATCAATCGGAACATTCATGACATTTAAAAGTTTGCAAACTAAATTTACATTCAAAGGTTCAACAACAGCGTGTACAACAGTTTTGTATTTTTTCAGTCAGACTTTTAGCTGTATCACAATTTTATGCATACGCACTTAACGTGAGAACAAATGAGCTTATTTCATCGCAGCAATACAATTTTTTCAACTATAGTTTCTAACAAGTACCATATATGTTTGTCATTTTTATACCCAGTTAAAGTTCTGTATTGTTAAATCAGAATTTCAATGTTTCTGCATACCGTATTCAAAAAAATTTTAGATAAAAGATTTGTAGTCAACCTGCATGCGGAAATAGTTACATTGTGGCACGTTTTCTGAAAAATAAAATACATAATTGAGAGTTGTGTATCAAGATGGCATTTACAAATAGTCGAAAAATAAATATTCAGTGATTTTAACAAAACATTAGTGAAACAAACATGTGTTTGCTTACGATTGTTGAAGTTGGACTTACGCGCAATTTGCAAAGTTCAATAATTTATCTCATTTGCATTTATACGGCTTCTCGGGTTGTCAGGACATGGTGAACGATGTACTGTAGTAGCCAAGCCAGTGTACCCCAAAAACAATATTGCCTCATGTTTCGGCGCTGTAATTAATGCAGACTTAATTAGTTGAATCTCATCAGATAGTATCTATCGCATTCAAACGTAAGTTTATTTAATAAATGCAGGAAGCAACTTTTAAACGTTGCATTTACTGTTTTTTTGCTCGGAACATGAAAGCACATGCTAAAAATAGAAAGTGCTATTTCAATTTAAATTTTGAGCTCGTTACGTTAATGTCCCTTTCAACAATTTATTTTTGAAGTTCTGGTTTCCTTAAGGCTTAGTAAATTTAATTAGTAAATCAAATAAATGAATAAATTAGTAAAATTGAATATATATAGTATTGTAAAAATCTGCTTGAGAATGACAGCAGGAATAAGAAAGCATTACTCGACTGATTTTTTACTCTGACAGAAGCAATGAGTTGATAAATAAGTGTGTGTCGATATGAGAAGGAAATTACCTGTTAAAATCTGTAAGATGTTGATGGCCCAATTTGTTCTAAAGTAAGATAAAATTAGAATGATTGGAATGATTATATACATAGAAAATATTGGGGATGCAGAGTTTCCAAATTATTCAAAATGCGAGGGAGACGTGGATGAAATAAGAGTATGTCAATAAATTTAAGACAAGACTGCTGATAAATTTAAACTTTTTGTAACACTTTAACGCGATTACCTGAATGATAATGGAAAACGACGTTACCGCTTTTAAATTGAAATTAAGATTTATACCGATTGGTAAATTGAACCAGTTAATAATGCTTTTTATAATGTAAATTGATAAAAGGAAGCGAGATCAGACGAATAAATTGGATCGTAGTTAAAGCCAACGTGAAAGTGGACGTTAAATTTTATTGGAATAATTTAAAGGTCTTAATTTCCACTGTCCTAATGAAAACGTTTAAAGAATAGAACCATTTTGCCAATTTTCAAGTATTCTTCGTGACTAATGCAAGGTTGTTTGGGGAAAAATTTATGGATTCATTTTATCTTTAACCGTGTTATGATATACTGCGTTCAATTCACGTTATATCTTTCTTTTTCAAAAATTTTAATTAAAATTGTTCAAGTCATTTTTTGAATATTTAATACAACTTTATTACTCAAATTAGACTAAATTTTTTAAACTTGAAATATGATGAATGGAGAGAGATGATGGTATGAAGGAACAATTGTGAATGAAAAGTGATAGACTGTATTTTAAATACTGATGCTTTATTTTATATAAAGTATTGTATAAATGTATAAACGCTATAAATACGTGGTATCTATCTATGGTGGTGGGGTGCTAGTCGTGATCGCAAAGAAAGGGTATGACGAGGGCGGGCAGGGTCGGGGGCCGGCAACGGCGCGCCATCTATGTACATTAATTCACTCACGGGAACGGCTGACCTACCATAATCTACCGGTTTTCTTCACTAACATAACATGTAAACATGCTTGTGTGTGTATAATATATATGTATATATATGTATGTTTGATGGTACACACGTGTGGTAATTTGTTATGGTGTAATATTATGTTGAGTTGGATACACAACATATACATATATACATACATATATATATATGAAGACAACATAATATGCGCATGAGTATGTAATAATTATGTATGCATAGGTGCGGCAGTGAGTATAACAACTGTGAGAATTCACGGTGCGAGCATCGCAAATTGCATCACGAAGAATAGTAGGAAGAAAATAAAAAAATAAAGTTCTAATAAGTATTGTGCGTGTGTACGTGTGAGCAGCGTTCTACGAAAGATGGTAGCCGTAAGAGAAGAGCAACGAGTGAGGACACAACAACAGGTGTTCAGAAAACAGAACAAGCCCAGTTGGTCCGCTCGTTGAAGCTACGCTGAAGTCTGTCCACTAACTGGGTTCATGGTACCAAAGAACCACCGATCGCAAACACCGAGGTCGCCGAACGTCTCGAAGCCGACGTTTCCTGACAGTCAGACCGGGCGCACGTCTTACAGTCTGCTGGATGAAGGTGAATTGACTAAATGTTCCAAGATTGCAACTAGCGATGTAATCCTGGATGCTAGTAAACTGCAATTGGCGAGCACCAAGTTTTGTTTCCGGTGTCAAGAGTAAGTCAAGCCCGTGACCTTCGTGTGCGACCCAGTGGCCGGGCCATCCAAGAGTGACTGCCCATAAACGATCGGACAGTCATATTGACTATTAACTTGGATGTCCGGCTCTAACTTGATTGACTGACTGATTGTTCCTTGGGTACAGCCACAAGCCAAGGTTGGACATGGCTTCGAAGTGAAGACGTTGAGCGTATTGAGGATCGTTAACCGGTTAGATTGTGATAAGTGTTTCGCCGTCGCCGAGCCGAGATCGCTGGGGTCTTAGATCGTCTACCACTTGCCGATTGGTGCGGGGATGATTGCTCCGTGGGAGCCAAGTCCGGCGTGGATGGCACCAGATGGGCCGTTGATCACAGCAACACCGGCATCATGTCCGCCAATTCCTCCAGCGATTCCTGGGCCTCCTCCAATGACAGCGATGGCACCTGGACCTCCAAGACCGATTCCTGAAAGTTCATAATCATGAATGTTTCAACCAATACAAGCTTTGATTTAATTTTTTTCTTCCAGTACTAACCACCACCAAGACCACCTCCTGGAGCAGCAGCAGCAGCGGAGCCAGAGCTTCCATCGTCACCGTTGATTCCACCGGATCCAGCGTAGAAGGCAACACCTCCGTAGCTTGGTCCAACGAGGTTAGCGGTAGCTTGGGATGGTCCTACGAGGGTAGCGGTTCCCTGGGATGGTCCAACAAGGGTGGATGGTCCGGCAGCTGGTCCTACAAGGGAAGCTGGGCCAGTTCGTGGTCCTCCAATGGATTTGGCTCCTTCTTGTGGTCCCACCAAGTCAGATGGTCCGGTCTGTGGTCCAACGTTGGCCTTTGGTCCTTCAGCTGGTCCAATGTCTGACCGTCCTCCAAGAACTCCTGCGGAAGCAATTTAACTCATCAGTTTTTACACGACCGAGTGCAATGTTGTCTCATTCCCACTGATACACACCTCCAGATACGATCTGTTGGACTCCAGCGGCTCCGGCAGCGTGGGCAGCACCAGCGGCGTAGCTGGCACCAAGACCACCGGATCCCAAGCTAGAGGCTCCTCCTTGGAGGGAGCTGGCGGTTCCAGCACCAGCAGCCAAACCTCCACTGAGTCCAGCTCCTCCGTGTCCGCCTAATCCATGTCCGCTCAATCCATGGCCTCCCCATCCACCGTGTCCAAGACCGATGTTACCGGCGCGGGCCGTCGCCACAGCCAAGCAGGCGAATACGATCTAAGAAATTGCGAGTAGAGAATAGAAAATCAATCGTCCCAATTAGTTTACATCACAGCGTTGTACGTTCAATTGAGGAAGCAAGACCGATCGTTAAGTGTTGGCATATCCTATCACTTCACGGAAACATACAACGTTAAACGCGATCTCTAAGTACATTAATGACCCAGAACGATTACATTATCAAGCATAACCGCGGCTTTCACTTTCGATAGGCGTAATGTAAACGATGTGGATTGTAGATTCAAAAACAATCAGCTGTCTTCCCGGCATAAAATATTGTTAGTTGCGCAAAAGTTTTCTATCACGAAAGGGCTGCGCGTTCAAGAAAGTCGCGAAAAAAATAATGTTTCGGTGGATAAGCAACGCGACGATCCAACGGCCGAAGTGACATGAAGAATTGTTATATCATAAAACGGTAGTAAGTGTGCATGGCCTGCGGAGAAAATTTATACGGTGCGGTAAAGTTTCGTAATTGGAGTGATAGTGCTCCGATTGCATTTTCGCATAGCTAACAGTCCGCGCGCACGGCTTACGGCTGCTACCACGCCTATTCAAACCATATTAGGTGAAAAATGCTAGGACTCGCAACTAATGAAGCTTTGGGCTCGGCGATCGGTTGCGTTAGATTACGTCGTCGAGACAAAAAATACTGGATTCGCGATTTCATGCAATACTCTCGCGTAATTCATGGATTGCACGGGATTCATAATTAATCAGGGCCCTTGTTACCGTATTGATGGAACGTTAATGAGCGCGTGTTCTACTTCCTAATGAGATCAACAAATTGCTTATTGAAAATTATAAGAAAATAAATAAAGGTACAACAAAGTAAAAGGACAAAGAATGATTTTCGTATGAAGTAAACGAAATACAATTTAAATGGCTTTACGGGTATTACTGATTGGTCGAATGCTGCGCAAAAATTATAATACAGTTCGTAGAAAAACCCGACTTGGCATTTTAGAAAGGGACTTCAAGTAATCGGTTAGAATAATATGAATATATTTGCAACGAATCGCGCATTTCCTGACGATCGAGAATAGTAAGAAAATCTTCATAAAATCGCGTCGGTTAAAGTTGTTACATTTATAAACTTTGATCTTTACACGAAGTTAGGAAAGGGTTGTGCTCACTGGAAATGACGAGTGAATGAAAATGTTACGACAAAGCGAATACTGGTCAATGCACTGTTTTACTACAACTGTTACTATCACTGTATCAAGTAGAACCGGTTTAACCAGGTGTCTTCATTTGCGAGTGAATCTTCGTTTGTTTATGAATGAATACCGCCGATGATAGTGAAAGTCACTCCCGACATTGAAACTGTACAATGACTGTAGAAATTTCGCGAGGTACGTAAAACAACTAATTGTTCGATTTAATCGATTTTTATTCTAATTATGAAAAAATGATACGACTAACAAATAATAATATTCAAATTAAAAGAACTTTTAATCGATTTCCGGATAATAATTACGTTCATCATTTGAGTTAAAAATCAATTAGAATACGTTGATGTAATCGAAATCATTGAATTTTAATGAATTAGAATTTCAAAATTCTGTGTTTTCAAAAATATGTACGAAAATTCGAATTGAAAAATTATTTTTCAGGGGAAATATTATAGAAAATTAGTAAATCAAGGCAAGTAAGAGCGCCGGAAAGGCGCCACCCCATAACCCGATATTACCCCGTGATAATACTCACAAAGGCCTTCATGTTTGGTGTATGTGTGGTGGGCTGGTAGTCCGGTGAATGACTGACTTGGACCAGGCTGGCGGGCCTTATATACGCCTAACTCTACTCTGACTACGCTCCACAATCACCATCCTTTCGAAAGCCATGCACCGTAGCAACCTCCTCTGCCTTCGGTCCCCTCTTCTATAAGCTGTTGACGTTGTACTTCACCTCCCCCCGCAAGTCCAGAAAAACCATAATCCTCTTTACTCGTATTGGGTCGAGCTGCGGCACTCTCCCCCCGCACGCACCCCCTTTTGCGTCTCTCTAATCGCCCACTTGCAACTCGCCCTGTAATAACGCAGTGGCCTATGTTGAGACTCCAAGTGCACCGATCACCAGGTTAGCTGGTCACTTTGCAGTGTACGCTGAACGAATTTCGCTTTCGGCCGAGCATCATCGCGGGAACATGCAGTTAAAATAGCACGAATTCCTGACAGATTTGGCTAGTTTCAAGATTCTTCTTTCGATCGGGTTATACAATGGCTGATGCAACAAGCGACGTTTTGTCAAGTTAACTACTATTAAATGGGCATTTCGTGAAACTTGAGCATTGCTCAAAGATCGCTAATGAGAGGTCATCTCGGCGTCGTAAAGTCGATGAGTGCACAGACGCTAGATATTACAACTAATTGAGCGATACCGATGGCATTCGTCAATCCTGATCTTGGATAACACGATTAGGAATTTGAACGCTGAGTATAGACTCAAGACACTTAACGTTTCTCGTAAACTTAATTGCATTAGGCGTTCCATTTTTTCAGCTTAGATTTATGTGGTCTTTTCGTCGTAGTTGGTAGTTGATCGCGGGTAGCTTGCTATGTGACATTCTGAAGATGCCCTAATCTGGATTTTCAAATCAATTAAATTAAGTGCATAACAAACGTTAGTTAACAAACAACGTTTAATCGTTCTATTCCCCCAACAATGTTTTGCTGCTCGTGCGAGAGTTTCTTTAATCGATAATTAAATTATTTACAGCCGGGTGGACTTTAATTGGTCTAAACATTGTTCTTGATGCAGGTAGGTATATACAAGCTGTGGCTTGTGGATACAGATCGTTCGTTTGAATTCTTGAATTCGCGCTGATACACTATAACAGAGAAACTAATTTGTGATTACTCAAGCGCGTAGATGAAGCAACAAAATCATTCATCAGCCTCTGCTTCGGCTAGATCATGCAAAATTTTGCCCATCCATTCATACGTGTGTATGAATAGCAAATCACCAAGTGCTTGGCATAAATGTACCAAGTCACGCGCACACCATCAGAAATACGCATGCCGCTCTGAATAGCCTCAAAGGGCCCGAATTCTTCGTTTCTTATTACTCTCAACCTACTAATTCAACGCGGTCCGCGGGACGGCCAGAGGGTCAGCATCAACTGCAAGCGACAATTTGAATTACATCCAACGTTGCCGGTTTCGCACGCTCGAAAACGAACGTGATAGTTTTATCACGATGAATCTTTCTCTTTTTGTTGCCGTGGGCAGTCTGCGCCATTTCATCTTGCTTGTGTGCGAAAAACTACCTCGTGAGAGATTTTCCTAACCAGCCTATTGACTTTGTCCAATGATCTTTTGCCTCGCTTACAATCACCATTTCAATTTTATTTCTATCGATTTTTTTGAAATGAAAGAATTTTTTCATTGATTTCAGAAAACGATTGAAATTTATCTTCTGTGTGATTTTAAACAGCCTGCCTCTACACATCAAATTTATAAATGGCAAACAATTCAAAATGTATAATTCAGAAATAATGGTTACACTTGAAAGAATATTGATGTTCCTATTAGTGCCGGTGTGATAATTGAATAAACGAAGGTATAAATGTTGTGCAATATTTCTTTTGTTTGCTGTTCGGTTCGGGTCGATGTCACTGTTGCAGTGAAACACACAACTCTGAGGGAATAAAATTCATATCCGATCACGCGAAACGATTAGAGCTAATCGCGTTCATGAAAATTCATACAAGCCCAGGGCTAATTTACCTAGTCATTTTTTCTTACATTTATTCGCGATTATCTCGAATTGACGTGATTATTCCATAGCACTGATCGTGTGTATTGTCGTGGCAAATAGGGTTGTATAGAAATGTGTACAAAGTTATCGCAATTGCATCATCAAGCCTGAAATGGTACAACAAAAATTTTTTATGGAAACCAGCATCAACTTCGGAAAAAGTGCATAAGAAAGTTTAACAGTCGGCAAAACTTTTGCATTTTGAATAGAAATTTTTCTAAACGACGTTTTTTTGGGGTCTAACACGATTATCGTTGCGAATTCCCTAGGTGAAAAATGTTCAACTTCCTCTATTGATAATAACATCTGTTTAACATAATGCTCCCATTTAACTTACTCGACTGCTTGATAAGTATTCCCATTCTTGGCAGTAATTATCGCACGAGTTACAACAAAGCGAGTTGATTAATTTCGTCGCTCATTTGAGTTGCGTAAGGTCGGCGCTAATAAATTGACATCGATCTTTTGTCAAATAAACGGATTGGAAAGACAAAATGTCATCTACATCGTGATCTAATTGTGGACAAGTTTACGTAAACAGAATTCCGGCACAACAAAAACAAATCCGCGATAAAATTTTTCGTCGATTTTTGCCGCTGTCATAAACGCTAACACATTAGAAGTGAAAGCCATTACATTATTTCGGAAACGACAAAAATCTGATCGCGAAAGTTAGACGACAAAACTTTTTCTTATCGGCTCACACGCAACCGGTTTTCTATATGAATATGTGTATAAAACGGCGACAAGCCAGTGCGCCTAGCTCGCCCAAATTGAATCGTCCGAACGACGAAAATCCATTCATTACGAGCGCTTCCAAAAGTTGTTATTAACATTTTAACTTGCCCGACCCGGCGTAAATCAATTTTCAACGCGTCGAGCTATTTTAGATTTCAACGGCGTTATCATCCGTGGCACATTTTTCCCCTTTGTTTTTTTCTGCTTTTTGGCGTATGACTGGCCGCGATGCAGCACTCACTCGCAAAAAAATTTTTGTTTGGATTATCAATCACGTGAATAAAAATGATTAAAATTACATCGTTTTTTTCCAATTTCACTCGGTAAATTTTTGATAACTACGTTCAAACTGGTTTTGCAAGTATGTATTTTTTGAATCAACAGTTATAGAAATGTTTATCAAACGTTACGGTTTTTTGAATGTTTTTCTTGTTTTTAAATGTTTGAAATAGAAATTTGATATAAACGTTACCAGACTAAACGAGTTGACAATTTATTTATCTGTCAGAGAGTACGAATGCAAAAAGCATACATTTCCTCATATCACTTTTTTTTTCAGTCCCCCTGTCGATTTATGATTACCGATCGGCGGCATTCATAATCGGCTGATTAAAATCGTTCGAGTGGTTGTTGTAAATAATTTGCGATTGCAAAACCGTTGGACTCTCCAATCTGACAATACGCGACGACAAAATGGAAAATTGGCACTGTCGATAAATGAATAGCTGCTGTCGTAATCATCAGTTGATCGGAATTGTTTTATTATGGAAAATCGGTATATTTATTAGAGTAAAGCGACGCTCGCAAGCACTGTATTTTATTTCAATCTGATTCATCGATACAGTAATGAAATTATTGCGCGCTAGGCAAAAAGTACAATCACGCGGTATCTTTCGCAAGTCGGCACAACGATCACCACTCATTTTCCTTGACACTATTAATATTTAACATGATTATTGTAACAATTATACATTTTTACTCGCGTCGCGAAAGATTTGTTTCTTGTTGATTTTTTTTCCAATCCCATCTCGAGATAATGGACAATCGAGAGAACTGAAAGTGCGTCGCACAGTAGATGATTCAGTATGTAGTCGGACATCTTCATGGCGTGAAGGGCAGGGCCAATTTGCTCCCGGTTTCTTATACATGCTCGTTGATCAACGACCATTCATCACCTCTCTCCATACGTAATCAATTTTGCTTGTTTTTTTATATCCAATTTTTGTTTTTACTTTTCAGCAATTATATTTTCATTGTACATGAAAATCACATTTAGTTGGTATGTAATATTGTTTCGATTCGATAAAAAAAGGGCGGAAAAAAAACAAATTATCTTTGACTTGATTGAAAACGTGGCTTGAGATTAATCGAATCCGTCTGTGTTTTCGAGTTCTATAGTTACGTGAAACAATAGATCATCAGTGTCCGAGTAAAATGCAGCGCTCGACATAGAAGCCTATCGTTGATTATTATAGACTTTTTCAACGACGTGGCTTACAAGCAACATTATCATTATAACACCGTGTAGTCGAGACATTTAACATACAAGAAGAACCCGTGAAGATCGAATAATTACTGTATGTCGTGAAGACGAGTAATTGAATTAGCAGAGGGTTACTCGCGCTTATTTATGTTGCAAGTTCGACTGTGCAGAATTGAAATTGATGGAGTTTACAAAACATTCTTTATCGTAATAAAGATTAATTAATGAAATATGACGAATCGGAAATGTTTCCAGAACACGTTTTATTTCAATTAAAAAATTGTTAATTTAATTCAAGTTGTTAGTTGTTTTTTTTTCTTTTCGTTCTTGCATAATTATGACAATCACGTTTTATTCATCGAATAAAGTAGGAAAAAAGGTAGAAGAAGAAAATGAAATTGTAATTTTATTCTGAGTTGGATTATTGTTTGTTTCATAGGATGATTTTTATTCATTTTATGAATCGCACATTTGAAATAATTCTGGAAAAGAATACAATCGATTGACATTTGAATCATAATCACTCATTCTCAGGGATCGTTGTCAGTGAACTCTGACCCCTAAATCAACTTGGCACCGATGTCATGTGTAGCGAGTTGAAGCGAGCGCCATTTTTCATTGCCATCGACTGTAAAATTGTAGGTAAGTCGATAGCGATGTGACACGTTCATTGACAAAGTTGTGTAATTGCACTGTGAATCGACTCGCCAAAGCACTTTCAGCATTGTTTGCAGACGTGACATTACAAGTAATACTCTTGTGTTGCGACCAAACGAACTGTTGTTTTGCAGCACATGTGTGTATAATATAAGTAAGTCTCGCTTTATAAAGCTGCTCCTGAAATAACAATGTATCAAAGTGAATTGTTGTGAAATAAAATGAAATACATTTCGAACAAATCTCAACCTCGCTGAAAATCTTTTCTACAATAAATTTCCAAATGAAACAAGTTTTTATATTAATCTACAGGTAATTGATTCTGTAACTAATTAAAACTTAATAAACATGATTTCAATCAGACGAGATTGACTTTATAATTTTTCATTCGAACGCGACACTGCATTTTATCGCACAAAATTATGAATCCTGTCTTATTATTAAAAATTGTACTACGATCCAATCAGAATCAAGATATTGAAGCAATTTTTGTCACAGTATTTTCTTAGCGTAACTTAAGAGAATAATGTCATGTTTTGACAGAATGTCAGATATGTCGAGCGCGTTTTCATTTCAAAGTCTATTTCGACTCTTAGAAAAGTACATCACATTATTTTGCACCATCCATCAATAAAAATGCGACATTCCAATTTTTCCAAATCATATGTTTTTATTTAGATTATTTTCAGATACAAAATGTGCATTGCATCCATGGTAACTAATATCCGTGGAAGGTTATCCGATGGAAAAACTTTTCAAAGAACTCGTCATCAAAACAAACAAAAGCGGACAAAAGGATGAATGACCATCGCACACATGGAACTTAACAAATAATGAATTCACTCCGAATATTCGCGGCTGGCCAACATCAGTGAATGAGGTTGTCCGGACAGACCAGTAGTCACTCGATTAGCAGGCGTGATTCGCGCTACACGTTCATTGTTCAATTGGTCGGCAGGCCTCTTTCTCCGCTTGTACGTTCGCGAAATCCCAGGCGTGACCCATTCACGATTGATTTTGCTTTCCTAAAGATTACCGACTCGGCTTCCTAACTCAGAGCGCTCGCGAGCGCACGAGCGCAACTGAACGCGTAATGCGCACGAAGTGCAACGGGAATATACTTTCTGTCGGATATCAGTATCGAGAAGTAGGAAGAGGTGAAATAAATGGTAGAAAGGATGAGCGACGATGTGACAGCACACGTGATCCAATTTGTATCACTAAATCTTTTTAGTTAACGTACGAAAGTTTAATTAGTCACTGATATAAAAATCGTCCAGAAAGTAATAGTCTGGAGAAATTTTAAAGACAAGTTAAATAATTTTTGAACAAAGCGAAAAAAGTAGTCGTAGAACTAAAATGTTTAAATCTCAATAATAGAACGTTCTTCGGCGTGAATATTTGAACGGTACGAGTAATGTAAAATTTGTTCAACGTCCACGTTAAACAAATACTTTTTACAAACTTTTTTTTAATTGAACGATAATTTAGTTTAAAGAAGGGATTGGAAATTTTTTACTTCAGTCAGAAGTACGTGTTTTACTATATACAGAAAATTCTCATCCAACTAGTTTTCAAACAATTAATTTAACACGCCAACAGATAGAATCAATCCGTTCGATGAAATTCAATTCTAAAGTACCCCCCTCCCCTGTGCCTTTTCTGTGAAAAAAATTTCTTGCTTATTTTTTGGAATGAGAAATTTTTATTCATTTCATCGGAAGTTAGACGATATTTAGTACGAAAAGCATTTCAATGGATGAGGCGAATTGCGAGAACGATCAAGTTTAAGAGATCTCAGAAGAAAAGTTGGCCGGTTTCATTAATGGGTAAAACAAGACAAAACTAGTCAAGAAGGTCTATAGAGATTTTAATTAAGAGAAAAAGTGTCGCGGTGTTTTGTAAAGCTTGACACGTCTGGGTCGTATACAGATTCGCGAGTCGTAGAATCGGATAAGCTGGAAACCTAAATTCCAAACGCCAGTGCAATCGCCGTTCTGGTTAGGATCGTAACGTCCGAATGTTTACAGGTCATAAAATCCCCGTAAAAACGCGTTAAGTTGTCGACAGTGTGACTGCTTTGGATTAAGGTACGTGGTCGCAAACTGCACGTGATCCACTTATTTTTACACTGACTTTTGTTATAGCTCGCAAAAAATCACGTTCCAATCAGTGCAATAATTCAGAAAGTTAATAATTAACCTGTAACAGAATTATTTTAATTCATAATTCTCCTTTGAATTCGCGATAGAAGTTCGATATTGATTCTGTCAGTTTAGACTATGAGCGAAAAAACTTTTGAACAAAAATGTAATTAGTTGTTAAATATTTGATTACTTGTTCACTTTATTATTACAAGTTTTTTTGCTGAAAAATGTTGGATTTAGATTAAGAGTAAAGTTCAATTTGAGCTATTAGTAAGCAAGTTTCGACCGTGAGAAACCATTTGGTATGAAAAATCGAAAGCTTTCAATGATTGAATTTAATACAATAATAGTTAGCGCAAAATCTAAAAACGCAGATTCAATCGATCGGTAGGAAAAAATTGAATTCGTTTTCTTTAAGATTTCAACCGAGCAATCCTTACATACAAATTTTTCCTAGACAGGGCATTGTGCAGCTGATTGCACAATGATAGCAGTTCTCCCGATAAGTTCATGCTCTAGAATCTAGACTAGATGTGTTACTCCGTTGATCGGATTATGCTGAAGCGCTAACGATTCGATTTTTTACGTAACCGAATTCTGGAGGCTTCCGAAAAATCAGAACAAATTATTACCACTGGCAGGCAACTTTTTTCTTCCTCACAATTAATTACTGATGAAAAAAATTGAATCATTGATTCCAATCGATTTTCATTTCAAAAGACACTGTTGGTCTTTTTAAAGTTGATTGGATATTTTTTTCTGCAGCGGTATTGTATGGACACGGCATTATTTATGTTTTAATATCAAACAGTAATCGCAAGACGAACAAGATTACAAGTATTGATTTCTAGGTTGAAATTTCAAACGTTTTTGCAAACGTCTCTTCTACATCAGCAACATAAGAGTGAACGGTTCTAAGTTACTATAATTTTTCTATTATGTATTACTCAATGTTATGTAGATATTATTACACTTTCAATAATTTATATCAATGAAACGATGTTATGTTCGTTATTATCAGGAAAGTTTTTTAGTTTCCTGCTAAAAGTCAAACGTTCATTGATTTTTGCACTCCTGAATAACCATACATTTTGAATAATAGTCAAATAACAAAAACCGATAAAAGTTGTGTTCTCAGACAGCGCTGAACGATTTTTAAAGCAAAATTCCAATGTTCATGATGATAACGAATTTTCCATTGATTGCACGAAGAACAAAAAGTGCTGGAACATTCAAAGGCGTAGCTAATGGCTAACGAGACGCGCGGCCTGTTTTTTGCGATCAAAGGTTTAAATGTCACGAAATTGATGACAATGAATTTTGTCGACTCGTTTTACCTACGAATGACCGTCACGCAAATAACAACCGGAGAAAGTAATAATACATAATAATTGAACGGCAACAAAAACTCTTACGGTAACGCGCATAACATGTCAAAATGAAAAGTCGACTTCACAAAGCAACGCAATTTGATATCACCGGACGTGGAAATGCGGTGTTAAAAGTGAACGCACAGGATATTTTGTCTGCGGAATGAAGACGAAAAAAAAGAGCACAATGTGCCATTAAATAATTTCCACTTGCGTAACGCAAAGGCTCGATTTCTTTTGTCTCGTGCCAATAGTGAGCATCAAAATGCAAATGTTTGTTTTAGGGCCAGTTGAATAAGTTTTATTGTCGGACGTTGTGTGATCTATAAAAATGTAAACTTTGCTACCAGCGTGTGGTTTGTCACTTGCAAACTGTAACACACGGCGTGTCTGGCGTGTAAGGCGAACAATTTCAGGAACGTAGATGTCCGCACGTCCTGTGAGAAAAACGAAATTACGATCGTAAATTTTGAAGCACAACTTTTTAATTTTACGTTCTGCGAACAATGCGAAGAATTGCTGACAGGAGTGAAAGAATATTACACTCATAACGAACATTTTCCCATGAAATTCACGGATCGTATTGCACTCAGCCTTGGAGAAGTCTTTGCAGATGGAAGAACAATCAAACTTGAACGAAATTATTAACTAAATGGAAATACATTTTGTTCGTTTGATTTCCACTTCATTATTTCCAATACCGTTGAATGGCTGCATTTTTTTTCAAATTAACTCAACTCTCTTTGAGTCCAAATCATTATTGTGCGAAAATAAAAGACGATGGTAATTATTAAATGTTGAGAAAAAAGAGTTTACAAATCGGATTAAACTTGAATGGAAGTAATGAAACGTGTATTTCGTACTTTTTGTAACGGAGTAATAAACAATTAAAAGTTGATCAAAAACCAGTAGTCTGAAACTAATGTCCAGGCAGAGTTTTTTTTTCGGAAAATAGAGTATGCTTTCAGAAACAGTGAAATATTTGAGACAGTGATTATATTGTATTATTGCACGTATTCGATTATGAACGATTAATAATTTCCACGTATGAGACAACTTGATTTACGTGTTGCTATAATGATAGTGAATAACAAGATTTCGAAATCGTTCTATTATAAAATAGCGCTTAACTATTTCAAACTTATTACTGCAACATAACAATTTGAGACGCAATGTTTATCATAAATGATTAACATTTAAATGATTTATTTTCACATTTCTTGCCGGCGGACAAACGGCGTCTTCAATTTTACCAGCCTTGAATTTTCACTGGAAATGTTGAAATATCCTCTCAACGCAGGATGTACCAGGACGTACCAAAATCATAAAACATTGTTTGGTTTGAATTTAATCTTCATTGATTGTTCCAAATTGATTAGTTGGAAGGTTGAAAAACGTTTCACTTTTTTTTGCTGTGTAAAAGTCTGTTTTAGTCGCGAAACACGAATTTCCGTTTCAAATTGAAGGCAACGAAAACTTTTGTTCTGCAATAAAAAGTGCAGATTAAATTTAATTTCCAAACTCAAAAACCCTCGGAGGGATAAAAATTCAAATCCCAATGGCTTGCATCGTGCTGTGACTAGTTACGCGTTTCTTATCAATGTAACCAAATGAGTAAATCAGCGCTGAATTCGCACATATCCAGAAATCGCAGTCGACGCTCGTACGGGAAAATGCAAATATAATTACAAGATAAAATGCGCCACATATTCAAAAGTGTATCCCGAACTGGTACCTCGACTTGGATTAACCGTGTATTAACATGTAAAGTCTAGCATATTTCGACTACAATTTCTGACGAAATAATAAATTTATTTTCGTTGCCTCCCACTTAGGTAAGAGAAGTTTACCAGCTTACATTTTTTTGACTTTTTCATTTAAATGTTATGGAAAATGTTCGACAAGATAACTGTATAAGTCTTGAAAAATAACAATTTTTACTCAAAACAAATGAAAATTTAGGATCAAATTGACTGGCATTTAGCTGGATTCATTTTTAGAGATTCATCGAAAATATTGATTGTACTCAACTTTTTACGAGAAAGAAATAAATAAATAATGATCAAATACAAACATGACAAAAAATGTCTGATCGCGTCACGCTCACTGGTGTCGGCAATCAGACCATAACGGTTTGCTGAAACATTCAATTAGTGTATAACGATTAAAAATAAATCTGATTAATAATCACAAAGAAAATTAGCGAAAGAATTAATTGCGATTGGAGCCGATGGTGTTGATAGGTCCGAGTCATTGTCCGTTAACTCAACCGTTGGCTCGATACAATTCAACTTACATTTTTATGCAAACATCTTTCTCGTTTACATAACAATTACCTTTTATGTAATTGTAGGTAATTTATAGTCTAATTATGTAACCTAAACATTTGTGGTACACACAGTTTCCTATCGATCGTTATTTCTTCTATGTAACGAATGATTTTTCTTCAAAAAAATATCTTGCATTTCTGGGTGTAATATTCTAGATAATTGATGAAGAAGTTAGAAAAGACAAAATTAAAGTTCTAAAGAGTTAATTAGAATTGTAAGCACCTTTCCAATTCATATGCCTAATAATCTTTCTCTCATTTCTTGAAAAAGAAAAATTCTTTCAAGAAACTACTTTTAGCGAAGCAGCTTTCGGATGCAACATTTCCTGTTTAATTTTTATAAACCGAGCAAGATGGCTCAAGTGGCTAAGGCTGCCATAATTTCGTATTCGGTGGGTCGGGGTTCGGTTCCCATGGCCGCTATTAAAAGCAAAATTTACAGTCATAACCACAAAAGAATCATATGAGAACAATAAAATACAAAATACAAAAAAAATACTTTCAAGAAGACGCAAATCAATAACGCTAAATCAAACGTACTTGGAAGCTTTATTGTTTACCAAAGAAGACAGTCGAACAGAAATTAAATAGACCAGCCAAAAAGAATAGAGAAAAACCTTTCTGAATGTTGTTTGAAAAGTTTGCGGACAAAAAGTTGTGACGAAAAGTTTCATTTGAAGATTCGTTTGGAAGCTGCTACAACAATATATAAAACAAGAGCGACGTTTCTTATTTGTGATTTCGGATCGATGGGAAACGACGCCAAAAGTTGTTCACGCCAGAGTTAAAAAAGCGTCGATCGCGCGCGATCGAGTAATGAGCGAACTCGTGGCTTGTGTATGTGTGCGTGCGCAAAACTCGTTCGTTCTTGCATATTACGCAAGAACCACGCCTAAGTGGCCGATGGTAACCGACCGTCGCTGACTTAGACCAACGATTCTCTACCATTGAGAACGAAACGAACGTTCCTGCTATCCGCGCTTATTTTATCACTGTCATTATTACGTTTTACGCGATCGCAATTTCACGAACGAGATTTTTCCTCATTCTTAACCTTCTTTTCTCTCGCAAAACCAGCATTCGAGTGACAAAATGATGACATTTTTTTCTCCTAACTCTTTCTGCTATGTTTTCATACTATAAATAAACAATTGATTTGTTTACACGTTTCCTCGTGAAACAAAGTAATGTGTTTTTTCTTCAGATAATGTTGAGTCACGATTACTAATTTATAGTAACGTTGAAGTAACGTTTATTTTAGGTTGCTTCAATTTCAAACTGTTGAACTAAGAAACTAATCTACCAATTAATCGCCATCAAACTATTATCTACAGTTACTGAATCTTAAACTAATTTTATTATCCATTTGAATTCAAGAAACCTAATATCAACATTACCTTTACGTAAATAAATAAGTAACCTTTACGTTATTTGAAAAAAAGCAACGTTACTTTGTTTCATAAGAGTTTTGCCAGGTTTTTTTGTCTCACACATGCTCTTCGGTCTATAAAAAACGGTATTTCTCTATTGGTCTTTGTAATTTGTGTTTCCTTAAGAGCAAACGTTTCAATACACTGTGTGCGGTTTCCATTTCATTCGGCCGAGTTCCTCTATAAGACTTGATTGTAACGTGCATCAGCCATGGCTGCCATTAAAAATTGAGACGCAATAGCATTGCGTCACGAAATTGAGGCACAACATTTATTTACCGGCGAGGCATTTCTTTTTCGGGGGTATCATAATTATCATAGTGTCTTTTGTTTTCTTGCGTTTCAACGGTGCAGCCTCACGGGCACGGCAAAACCGCCAATTAAAGTCTCGCATCCGGCGGAGATTTATTTTCCCCCGAAAAACCATTAATGGCACGCGCTGTGTGTTTGATTAATTTGCTATATAAAACAGAATCAATGCAGTGACAGTAACATGGTCCGGGGCTTGTTTCAACAAAGACTCTTTTTGCATCTAAACCTGGAGGAACAACGCCGGCGTAATAGTGGAAAATGATTTACTTTGTCATTAAATTTCGCATTCACGTGGATCAGATGTAGGTCAACGGCTCGGTACGAGTGCGCGACAAAATAACTCTTAATTATTGTTTTTCACATCATTTTGCAAGTGCAATTGCCGCTGGGGCTCCATTTTTCTTCGATTTCAACGATGCTCGACGTTTGAAAATCGTTGACGCGCATTGAAAAACAATTAATGGCCCATCGAAGTTCAGGCGGATAAAAAAAAAGAATCAAACTCTATTGTTACATGAACTATATTTGTTGCACCAATTGGCCATTATCTTGGAATAATTAATGGCTCTGTACATCACTAAATGGGATAGAACTTTTTTTTTACACTTTTATTTATTTTTTCCGCAACGAGAAAGTGAGTAATGATCTGTCTGGTTTTATTTCATAAGATTGATCTCTTCACAGTCGAACAAATTATGATATTTTTGAAGATTTGCGAGTCGACAAATTTACATGTAATAATGATGCCAAATCATCGAGTACTATTATGTTTCTTTAAATATCAATACATTTAATTGAATCAAATTTTTTCTGGAGGAATTAGTACAAAATTGTGGCTTATAATTCGGGTACTCAAGTACCAAAACTCCCAGGAAAGTGATGGAAATTGGTGCATCGATCCTAGGAATCTCAATTAGCAAAGCTACAGAAAAAAAAGCGACGAAAAAAAAAGAACGGGAGGATGAAAAACTCCGTAGCAAAATTGGGCCAAGTCTTGAGTGAGTCGCAGCACTTTGACCGCAAATGATCGTCGATAGTCGTGGAAAACTACCGGCAATTACTGTTCACTCGGCCCGGTAATGGCTGTGCCAAAGCTGGACTTGTAAAATGCTTTTCGGCGGAATTCTTTCAGGCAACATAATTGTCCACTTATACAAACTGTCCTTTGATCGCACGTCAAGTGATACAGCAGGTTATTTTTCCCTCGCCTCTTTGCTTTTATAAACTTTGTTTTGAGCATGAATTTACAAAAGAGTAGTCGAACATTTTATAATAACGCTAATTTCAAAATACCTTAAGGAGCGATAGACTAAAAAAATTCGTCTCTTTTCTTTAACACGCGTTTTTTGTTAGAAACAAGGGCCAGGGACAAAACATTTCGTTAGGAATTAGTTTGCGCTTCTACTGAGGCATGACAATTACCATGGGTAAACTGTTAGGAGCGTTTCTATACGGTATTTTATTCATGAGCTGGGTTGAATATAAATATTAATGGTCAGTTGAAAGACAATGTTGCGGATTAGGTGAATTCGTTTAGCAAGGTGTTTATGCAGATAAAAGCTTTAATGTTCGGTAAAGACTACGATAAATGGTCCGGCGTTATTTACCTTTACTGCTGGAAATTAAGTTTTTCACAGCAGCCAAGATTGAATCGAGCAATTGTGGTAGCATTCAACTTTTTATCTGTCGTTTTTTCAGGCGTATTTGTTTTAATCAATTTATACAGTTTCATAATAAACAATCCAGATCGAAATTCGGGTTTTGTTTTTACACCTACTGAACAATGATAAAACCATTACAAAAGCTTTGTAATTTTGATATTATGTTTATTTCGCCCACTAACAATTGGAATTAAAATCAATCAACGTGAGGCAACGCAGTGCAAATGAAAGTACAGACTGATATTCTCGATGGAACTGACTGAGTTAACCCGTATATGACTGACCCTATCAGTGCACGTACATATAATCCGATTATCATCGTCGTTCACGATTGCAATCAATAGAACCGGCTGTATCTTTATCTATTGATACATTATTAGTTTAGTCATCCACATGCCAGTTGACGCGTTTCGTTTAATCACTCGACCACGAGATGTATCGATCAATACGCAATCCATATCGCGCCCTTTATTTATTCAATAAATTTGCCGGGCTCGAACGGCGCTTCTACTTTATCACATAACGTACCCACTGTTTACACGCTGATTCTCTGCTGTGATTACATTTGCTCGAATTCCTATCGTCCAATATTTTTCTGTCACTGACACTCAATTGACCAATTTTACTTATCGTGATCTCACATCAAATTGAATTGTATAAATTAGCTAATATACTAGACAATGTTGGAGCAATCAGCACCAAATTCAAGAAACTTATTTCCTTATTGTAAACCAAGTCACATGAAAAAAACGAAGGAATCATGGAAAATCACATTAAGGAAATTTTAAATGAAGCTGAACTTTTTACACTTTGTCAGACCATGTATGCATAGTTACGAACCCGCGAGTACATACCTTACCAGATTATTGATGGTATGAAAACCGCCAAACTATCAGAACATATAAGTTACAAAATAATGTCTCTTCGAACGGTTTTTTTTTCGCACGAGAAAAACTTTGTCGCGTTTTCCGATCCTATGAGGCATATCGTGCTTTTTTAACTCTGATGAATCATTCAAGAGAATCAAAATTACACCAACGCATGTTACAATCATACGAGCGAATATTCTGTGAACAATTTAATTATCATTTATGAATAATCAGCGAGAGAAAAGTTCTATTGAAGTTGTCACTTTTGTCCGTATGTTTTTCCAAACGACTGGACGTTCGTTAACATGCAACTACGATGAAAAGATTCTCTAATGCAAACACGTAATAACAAAGGTTTTTTTTTTGTGCGCGACATGCAAAACGCAGATTATTTTTATGCTACCGGAATTGCGTACGGTCGTTTCGATTTCATGCGGGCATATTTCATGCCGGACGAGTTTTCAGTTGCATTAATTTATACGACACATATGAAATTCATTAATTTATTTCAATGACTTCGCAGTGCACGCTCAACAACTTTATTTCTCACTTTCATTTTGAAGACTGACAGGCGCTGAAAAGCAGTCATGACTTGTAAAAAGGAAGACAACAAAACTCTCAAAAGATTTGACTGGTAAAATGTTTCGCCTACGTTGATGCGATATCGGGTTGAACTAACTAAACCGTGGCTGTTTTGCTCAATCTCCAAGACAATCAAGAAACCGCACGTTTCCAGACACAAGTCTTTAAAAGCACAAGTGAGTTTGGACTCACAATCCAACTCTGCGGTCAAGAGCGATCGATACGCTCGCCCATCTAATCCAAATTTCAACAGCAGCAGCTTCGGGGCCATCCATTTAATGCGTTTCCAACAATTTCGATAATCAAGTCATAGGAAATTTTATTGCCCGGCAAAATTATCTACTGTATAAATCAAGCATTCCCAACGTAATGCAATTGAAATACAAAACAATTTTGAATCAATTTGATTAATTTCCTCAAACAAAAATGTGGCTGTTAAGTTGGTAAGACAGAATCCATTCTTGGCTAATGAAGTTTACAATAGAGAATATAAACTTAAATGATGAGATTGAACGGAACAGTTCCTTTGATCCCAAGAACGCCGAGATAAACTGATTTAGGACTGGGAGTAAGCATCTTACTTTCCAGCTAACAGAGGTAAGAATACAATTGATAATTTAAGCCGCCCATGCTTTGACTCTGTTCTGATTCAATTATCGCGAAGTTATGTAAATTCGTTAATTTGAATGTTTGCTGAACGAGATACATGATGGACTGAGCAGACGGTGTGTTAACAATGTTTAAAACAAAATTAATCCGATTGAATAGATGATAAACGCCTGGACTAGCAGATCACAGAGTTATTGGGCAAAGCCACCCGACACTGACGTCCATGGACTTCTACACTAAATGGCTGTTCCTGATGCAACTATCCCTGATAACGCATTTTACACTGCCCCAACGTTCGAATGGTTATTTTGCCAACATCCCGGGCTTTATTAGAGGAACATCCGAGGCAAAGTGTTCACATGTCAAGGAACACTATCGACACTGTATCGACGTTGTCACCGGTCAGCCAACGCAAAGACTATCACAGCACTGGATTGAAATGAAACGAATTCTTTTCAGTTTTATGAATTTTTGTATTGCAAAACTGAAGTATTTCGAAAGCAATGAGCTTAGCATAATCCCTGAAGTATTAAGGATTAAAAAAAACGTGAATTCGAAACAAAAAGCGCAAAAACAAAAAATGGTTCTTAGCAGGATTTTTAACCCGAATGGTTGATACTCAAAAAAATGCATCAGTTTAGTAGAAAATGAGAAAAGTTATGAAAAAGATGGTGTCATTATCATAAGCATCGTAGCTTAGAAGAAGAAACCGCTGCAAGTGAAAGAAACATCGAGCAGGACAAAAAAAGGGCGCGGGATTGTGGTGACGCTCTCAGCTTTACTATTAAATTAAAATTTCCAGATCGTTAGTTCCCACGATGGTCTACATATGTTGGCGCGAGAACCGAAGAGCCTGCCGAAATTGAAGCCGAAGCAGAAGTGAAGAGCCAACAAGTCACTCGACTCTTTCTTCGCGTTTTGCTTTGATAAGATGTTTTTTTTTGCGTCGTCTCTTAGGAGCGAGGATGGCGCAGATAATTTCTTCGGGGCCTCCGCACGCTCGATTGCCTTCCTGTCGAACGTTCATCCAAACAAGACCTTGCGCATTCAATGAAGCATGCAATTGCATAAGTCGAATGGCGCTTCGATGGTTCACTACTGTCGCTACTTTAAATCCGAATTCCGGGATGCGACTTTCGCGATTGAAACTCAAACGGATTCCTCGGCTCTATCTTCTTGTTTTTGATATTGAGCGCTCGTAACTGGACGTTCTCTCGGCGGATGGATTATTTTCGCTGATGCCTGCGGTTCTGAAATTGGAATTAGCCGAGGTATTGTCCGCACGATATCGCACGCTGTGGGAACAAAAATTTTATCATTTCATAAAACTCGAGAAATTATGTTCCCTTTGAAATAACGACCGGGCTTTTAATTGGATTAAAAATTTTAGAACTGAAATTAAGCGAATTATTGCAGCATGCGAGTTTTATCCCGACTACTCTGTGCAATGCGAAATTGTTTTGAGTGAAAGAATTAAGCGATAAATTGTTAAAATAACTTTTCAAGTTTGAGTTGTGTAACTTGTCGTCGGGTGGATTGAGTTTGTCAAAAAAAATGCGATTGTTGCGGAGTTATTGATGTAGTCTAATTAAAATGAATGGTTGAAATGGCGAAAGTGTTTACCAATGGTATAAACAAATGGTATTGAATTCGAGACATGAATGTTCGTACATTAGCGCTCAGATTAGTTCAGCTCATTCCTGGAAAGGAATATTCCAGGGTCAACCACAATTGTAACGAAACCTGTCTAGATCTGTGTTATTTTATATTTTCTAGTCTAATTTTAGACTTAATCATATCCAGCCTAATAAAAACAAATTAAATCACTCTAAAAAATTTGTGCATGTTTTGAAAGAGCCTTCTTATACAATTTTTTATTCGAATCTGGTCAAATTGATGGTTTATCCCAACAAAAACGGGAAGTCTTTGGTCAAGATATGTAATTTTTACTTTATTGAAAGTAGATATGATCGATAGAAGGATTGAACCCGTAACTACACCAATAAATAATGTGAATTAGATGTTCAAAAGAGCACAAAGTGCGCTAATTTGAATGCACGGGAAATATATGTCACCTTATATAATACATTATAAAAAATAATATTTAAATCATGTACATAGTAACAGCAAAGTAGCGCAATATTTTACTCGAACTCATAACTCATAGAACAAGTTTCTCTTTTCTGAAATCGGATATCCTATATTACGATATCGAACGGATTTTTCACTTAATATTAGAAAAATTTGCATGATTGATATGTTTCTTTGAAGTCGTGTGTAAAATTGTAGGGAATATTCTTCAAAATGTAGATGTTTAATAATAAATAAAAGAATTTGTGCGAAGTACTCGTTCAAATTCCTTAATCGACCTTTTTAGCATTGTTTCCTTCATAAAATTGATCACGGCATAAAAATATTTCAACAAATTATTTCGTGCAAAAATTCATGACGATTACAAAAAATGAAATAACTTTAGCAAACATTTCAGGCATTATGTTCCGAGTAAAATCGAATGTGTGAAATTAAATTTACTCGAACGAAATGATATTCGATACTTTTTTATGAGATCAAAGAACGATACAAAACATTATTTCAAATACCGTCCGCGAAACTGATGAAAAACAAAATTCGACCAAATTTACGTTAACCGCAAATATAACAAGTCCGAGCGTTTTGTTACGATTTGAATTGAACCGACTGATTATTTACCACCACGAATGTCAATTTGTTAGTTACTTGTCAATCACGCGCGGTATTATAAAAACATCGTTCATTTAGTTAATCCCCGCAAACCGATTGATACAACAACGAACTTTGCGAAATGTTTTGATTGATCGAACGTATAATTAGTCGGAATCGCGTAAAAGTTCAATTGTTTGCTCAATCAAAGTAAAAAGTGATTGAACGCGAATTTCAAACTTGATCGCCGCGACACCATAAACGCGACATTGAACCGAACGGGGTTACGTGCTCTGCCCGATGCCAAATGAATAATCGTTTTGATTTTCGCTCGTCACTCTGCCGGCGAAATGTTACGCGACAATTTCACCGCACAAAGAACTAGGCAAGCTAGCGTTCAAACGCAATTAGAGAGTTCGGCTTGGGAGCGCGACACGATATCAGCACCGTTACGTTTATCGATCTGCTAATTTTAAACCGTCCTGTAGAGGCTTCCTTCCTGCTATGCGTTGCACTTTCATCGCTGCTCAAGCAGTGTTTGAACAGGAAGCAGCACGGGGATATCATTGCTCCGCTTATTTATTAAACATAAGAGTGGCATGCGGAAGATCGTTCATTTCAATTACTTCAAATTAGCGGAATGAATATGAATCTTTCAATTCCGCCTTGACGGGATTCTTCGCCGCTTTCGCGCTCTTGTGTGCGTATCGCTCGGCTCTTTTGCAGCATATGCGCGCAATATTGTTCGCTCTTTTTGGTCGATCATGGGAAAAAGTGCAAAACGAAGGATACACTCGTACACAAGAATTATTCGTTGGTAGAAAAATAATGCGGAAATCGCTCGTTGTTACGCGCTTCGCGCTCTCATTTTCATGAAGTTTGTTCTTACGAAATTACCAATTTTGACGACATGTGATTTCTCTACAGAGCTTTTAATCATTTCATGAATTTTTTCACGCGAAATTCCTGACAAAAACCATAAATACAAAATCGTCCCCGAAAAATTCGTCACTGTCGGTTGTCCAGTTTGATAAGCTTATTCCGTGTATTTCACTTCCTCTGTGGAATAAAAAAATTTCAATTCATACGTCGCACTAATTTCTTGCAGTTATACGATATCAGGATTGTGTTGTGACAATCCCATCGACACTTTGATTTCGACTCGAATAGTTCTTTGATAACTATCTTTATTGAACCGTTTTTTTTCTTTATACAAAAACATAAAAAGTGTTAAATTAAAATGTAATGAAAAGAACAAACAAGTTATAGAAAAAATATCGTCTGTGTTATTAACTCGCCCACAGGCAAAATGTTTATCCGCAGGTGAAAACACGTCAAAACATTTAACGTATTAATAAATTCAGTACCAGAAACGTTTTTGCGCTGAAGTCAGCGACAATTCATTTTTATCTCCATCAAAGGCATATTGCGGGAAGGATGGCTCGCATGCAAATCGCGTTTTATTAGCGCTTGTGCATTCGCAGCACGACTATCAGAGTAATTAAAATTTATCAACTCGCCCTTTCGCTGTCATAATTAGCTGTCGCAAAAATCGAGTTACAAACTTTGCGGCAAGGCAAATAATTCCGATGACGGTAGGACAAAAGGCCAACTCAACGGTCAAACAAACGGGTTCTTACTTTGTCGTAAGGAGTCAGAAAAAAAAGTGGCTTGGATTGCAAGAGAGGAAATGAAGATTTTGTACAAAAGAAAAAGGGACCAAGACAATTTTGCAATGGATTTTGAGAAAAATCGAGTAGATATACATGCGCTGTGGGGAATGCACAGTATTTTGCAATTATCGGGCGCTCGGCTCGCTTACGTGCTAGTATCGATTTGAAAGGTCGATAAGAATACGGAATATAATTACAAATTCGAATAGGTATATAGGAACGTTAGTCAACGTGAAGTCGAGGCGTTGTGCAACATTGACTTTGCGACGTGGCGATCAAGAAACCATTTTTCGTTTCGACCAAATTATGCTTTCAGTCAAGTGTAACGTCATTGATATCACTTCGAGTCTATTCCAGAAATTGTTACCTGTTGGGAGCAACTTATGAAATATTTGCAAGTTGCACATAGACCGGTCTTGGATTTTATTAACCATTTCAAAGTCTCAGTTGGGAAAAAGCATGACCCATTTTTATCTTTGAAAATCAATCGCACCAACTCATTCATTTTTCCTAATGACAATCCTTGCAAACTTGAAAAAGTTCGGATTGAAAGTATTCTTTTTTTTTCCGTCGGTTGATGTGTCATTTGGTAATGGGGGAAAAAAAGTAATCAGCTCCCATATGGGGTAAAGTTGAAGAAAAATAGTCAAGGCTAAGGTATAATCATAGTCGCTCGAATGTGCTAGTCTTACTTATTAACCTTGAACATAAAGCTGTAAGAAAAAAGACAAACCGAGATTAGAGATCCAATTCACTGCTCTGTGAATGTTACACGATGTGTTATTTTGTATGAATTGCAAAATGAAACCTCCATAAATGTAACTGATCGTGTGCGAGATGTAATAAATATTCATCATTTTTATTAATTTTTTGTTCAATCAATCTAACTCCTTAGAAAAACTTCGACAAATGTTACAAATTGTGACGATCGTTAAACGATTCAGTGAAACGTATGCTAATAATTCCATATAACACACTAATCCAGCGCCCCATTGTCACATAACAGTAATACACATTACTTTGCAAATGCACTAACTAAAGTCGGTTAATCTCTGATGTACTTGCTGGAATATCGTGAAACTAACCGTGATCTACGTCACATTATAAACCATCCATCGTTTTGCATTTATTATTCCCCCGCGGACGATTATCCGATCAGTAACAGTCCGTTTGTCTGGTTTGTGTTTGAATCTGTCACCTATGAATTGTCACTGAATTACTATCACCAAATTTGACCATTTAGCATGACGAATGATTAACGAATTTTTTTTTTCAAACTCAACGAATTAATAGAATCGAGGTCCTTCTAACAGTATCGGTAAACAGAAAAACACAGACCGAAAAGGAAACACTTTGACGTAAAAAATTCGGGCCGAAATGTCTATCGCGAGAATTGTGACGATTTGTTCTAAAGCATACACAACAGCTAAACAAACTACCCGAGATCGCACGATGTATTAGTTGGCTAGAAAAAGTCGTTAAAAAGTACAGGCTCTCGCTTTGGGAATTCGATTGATTTGGTAAGCTTTTCGGTCTGTTTGGGTGTGTTCGTGATTGTTGCTGCGCCGCGAAGTGTTGGTGTTAATCAAGTTATGGCCTTGCCAAAGCCGTAAAAGCATCGTCGTTTTAAAAAGAGAGCACTCTGTCACATTGTTTGAATGACCTCATTAGCCCGGTTGCGATAAACCGACTACATGACTAAATTGAAAAGCTTTGGAAATATAATCTTCTAAAAAAAATTCATCCTCCACTTATGAAATCCACCTGTGATTGAACTAATTCCGTTTTATTTTCTCGTAAAGACTCGGGCTGAAGTAATTACTCGTTTCGTTTCATTTTGAAGGTAACCAGTATGACGGACTCATCATCATAAAATGATAGAAGAGCGTTAATCTCAAAAAACAGAACGCGAGAAAACATATACGTTATAAAATAAACGAAGTTGCTGCTTGGAAATAAATCAAAATTAATTCGTTGGAAATGAAATAGCAATAAATCAAGTATTTATTAATGTATTGTTAGATTTTTTTTCATTTTATTATTTATTATCCATTATCTAATGATTTCTTTTTGACTGCAAAGAAAAACAAGCAGCAATTAAATATTTAATAATAATAACTTTGATAACTCTGGGATTCAATATATATTATTTCTTTAATTTTTAAAAACTCTCCTGGTAACTTAGCAGTGCCGCTATTTTTTCTTTTTATTTCAAAACGCGATTTTAAGCTAAGCATTATATTTGAATTTCTCACATCTCCGCAATATTAACAAGAAAAATTTTAGGCAAAGGGTATTCCTAGCCAATGATAGTTGAAATAAACTCAGATCGAACATAAAAAGTTGACAAAAAACTTTCAACAACGAATGCCGCTGCTATTAGGGATGCGTCGTTTTCAGTCAGACACAGTGATATGTAAATATCGATAATAGTCATGGATCGAACTGTTATAAATATGAATTATATAACAGTAGGCAACGAATGCTCAAACGTAATACTTTGTTTACGATTGAATAAAAGTAAATCATCTGTGTAGCATCATCGCAGATTTGATTTAAGCTTCATCGCTATTTGGATGGTTCTTTTACGAATCGTTTAACCCAAGCACCACGTCTGCTTTTACGTGAAAACTTCTGCGGTCGCAAAAATCGTAACACCTCTTCAAGGCTCTAAAATAAATGAATTGTGTTTACAGTCAGAGACCAGTGCTTATGGTCGTTGTTATAATTCAAGAGCATGTGTATCCATGACTGTAGTTAAGTGCCCGTTAAACTTTCGTAAACTGTACTTAGAAATTTTGAGACCTGATTTTCCATGAAACTGAAAATTATTTGTATTCGACCGAAAATAAAAAAATCAATAGATAAAACCAGATGGATGAACTCTCGTCGAAAATTTGTTTTTTGACGCAGACGTCAAGGGTTTGATTGATTTTTATATTTTTGTTCGTCCTAAAAGTGACAAGGTGATGAATTACTTTTTTGCGGATTTGTTTTACATTTATATAAGACGTGGTTAATGGAAAAGATCTTTCTGCAAGCGGTTTTTGCAATAATTAGTATAAGCTCAAGAATAGCAATTTCAGACATGAATTTCTATTGTCAAGAAGAAGAAACTATGTTTTTAAACGTAATTAGAATCGAGCGTTGCCAATTCTCGAAACAGCCTGGAAATCATTACTTGATGGCGTTGCTATTACGTGATATTTTACGACGACCAAAAGCAAGCACTGCATCGATGATCGTGGCGCGTAACTATTAATTAACGTAAAATTAATTAATTATAAGCACAATATGAACTGGTGCCATTCAAACGATGTGTCTCAATACAAAATCATGTCGATTTGAAAATTGAGATGCAATAGTCAGAATTATTCAATTTAATTAATTCCTCCCGAGTTTGGTTATTGACTTTGACAGAACGTTAGCAACTTCACTGTGGAGTCGCGTTTAGAACAAAACTTCGATAACTGAATCAAATAACACCGTTCAAAAATCATGCGACCTGATAAACAATTTACCCAACTCAAATCAAAACTCAACTGTAAATCATTTTTTAGGTCACTTTAAACAATTTTTCGTGGTAAAATTGAGGTTTTGTCGTCGTTTATCGTTAGTGTTATTAAAATTGATAGTACACCAATTGGTGACGTTATCTGGAACAAAAGTGATTGATTGAAATCTCAATTGGCGTGATAATCTGGTGGAAATTGTTTGGCGTCGCTGTTGACAGATGATTCGAGAAAATTGAATTATATAATTCGCAGCTCGGATCGGACACAAAAATGGTTGCGCCTTAAAGAGCGATCGTTAGTCATCCGTGGCAACGTTACGTTCTGAGAGTGCACGTCATTGTTTAGAGCCATTACTTTTTGAGAACAAATGAAAAATCTATGCCTTATACGACGTCGAGTTGTTCGACGTCGATGAAGCGGTAATTGCGTCTGTGAACAAGGTATTAAGCCTGCACAGACACAGTCGTTAACTCTGTATAGGTGTCATTACTCCCGTCATGCTCCACAGGAACACTTTCACTGCCTTATAACTCGAAGTACAGCCAACGCGCTGGAAATCTTTGCTATCTCGGTCGTGCGAAAATCATCGGAAGCGAAGACTAAAATGTATCGTGAAAAATTTTGCCCGCTTTTCTTCGTTCGTTTTTAGAGAAAACGCTCGCGGAAAAATCCGACGCGATTCTGTTCTTTAATGGCACGAGAAATTAACCGATCTTTCAGATTGCACATTTTTTTCTGCGTTTCCAACGTTGATTACATAATTGCAATCTATTCCGTCATCTCGAGCTCACTTTTTGAGTCTGACCTGCAGTCCAATTTTCGTACTGTATTTTCACTCCGTGATTTTATCGTTCAAAATTAAAAATACAATCTAAAAATGTCGACTTTTTTTTCGACCTACGACTTACGTTCTTTTATCTCTTTTTCACGGTCCAGACCAGTCGTTCGGAAATCATATCTAACTCCGATAGAAACTTATGTAACTAAAAATTAAATTAATTAACCCCGATATCGTTACAAGTTGCAAAATTCCACGCCATAAACTTTGACACAGATATAATAAAGTGGTTTAGAATATTGACGTTTGCGTCTTGCATCGATTTTGAAAACATATAAGTACGCACCCATCAGTTTATTTCCTGTTTGCAATCTCTTTTCTATTTTATTTGCACTTTTTGTGGTTTTTGTTTATCTCAAGAGCGATAAACATCTCATTGTGAGCAAACTGTTGAGTTTCTAATATTGTTAATTCACTGAGATAAATTTAATAGAATGTTTCGTTTAGGCATTAAAAAGTGCAAGAAATTTTTTCGAGCAAAAACACTGTACGTACCGGCAAATCATGAAGTTCCTGCTTGTAATAGCGTATCTGTGACTGCTCCGTACGTGCAAATGAAAAAGAGCCAAAACGATGAGTGCATAATTAATGTACACTTAAACAGTCTTTGTAAGGAAATATGACTTTTACTTAATTATAGATAAACGAACAGTTTGTCGTATAGATGAAGCGATTACAGAAAACATAATCTTAACATTTATGATTGGCGACGTGGAGAGGTTCCTAGTTAAACTGGTCGACTATTAATCAACGATAAGTTTCACTTCGTCCGTGCATTTTTAACATTTAAAGGTGCGCTTATTTTTAATACATTCTTCAACCAAAAAACCTTGCATGAACTGTTACTTGTAACTCTAAACGTTGTACTGGTGTAATTACACAAAATATTTGTAAAAGTGGCAACGAAAAAAATGGTTACAAAAAATTCGCAATAAAATTCTGGTTTAATAACAGATTAATTGAAGTTGAAAAAAAAATCGTAGTAAAAAAGATATTGTCAATATGATCATTTTCACTAAAGAAGGAGTTAGTAGGATTTGAACTAGTTGGTGCACAGCAATAACTGCATAACCTTGCACCATTAGACCAATACGCTCGAGCGGGTCTCGCAGTAAGTGCACCATGAAAGAAAGAAAACAGCGTGTATGCCATTACTGTTCTCACTACAGTGTAAGCTGTCGCGCGATAGACTTGATCGTTCAAGTTACATGAATGTAACAGAGCTCGCTGAACGCAGCCTACCCCTCACTCTGACGTACTTCCCATTGACACGTTATAAGGCGTCACTAACTATGACTCAATTTTCACTGGTTCGAAAACAACATTTTCAGATAAGACACCAACAATCAGGTAGAAAAATAAAATATATTGTTTTTTTCGACTCTTTGCAAAATTGTATAAAACACGTTACATCAGAATTGTAATGACTGTAAAAATATCTTTATAATTTTCAGTTCGGTTAATTACACACCGCGAAGTAATTGATATTACATACTTTTACTTATTACGTTATTCGTGTAAACGTTATGCACATGCGAATGTTTGTAACAATGTTTAAACGTTTTGCACAAAAACGTTTAAACGTTGGTATTTGGTTCTATTTTATTTTATTTTTGTAATATTAGCAGTAAGACTTTGAATTGCAAGTTTGCTATCATGAAATTTTGTTTAAGACAAGTTTCATAATGAATTTAATGCAAATTTAAAAGTATGACGTATTGTATTAGAGAAAAAAATAGTTGACGATAGAAAAATTAGCACATCTTCAAGTTGACGCAAAATCCGTAGCCTGGTTTGATTTCAACCAATATTCTGCTCCATCGTTCATAAGTTGGCACGTTTATATCGATTGCTCGACTTGTTGGATCGAGGCCAAGCAGATTTAAGGGTTTCTCACTCTGTCATTAAACTGGACACCGTCCGTCATTCAGCGACATTTGCATTTTTCTGCTTCTTTCTATACTATCGTTGAATTCTGTCTTGTGCACCCCTTCTTTTATTCTGTAAATTTTAAAATAACAAACAACAAACTACGTAAGTATACTGTAACAAAATAAAAAAGAATAGAAATTCTGCATTGTTATGTTTTCTTCGCACCTTCGAGTTTGTGTAAAATATTTTGTTCACTTGACTTTTTTCAAACATTTTTCGACGCATCCAACTGTCTGCAAGTTTGAACGAGTGACGGTAAATGAAAGTTCCACTTGAGTGTGCAAACTGCAATATTTTGTCTAATGACATCGGCCGATCGATTGGATTTGTCAAATCGGATTGGAGATACGTATTCGCTTTCAGTTCGACTGTTTGATGATTTTCAAAAGCAGCTTTCAGTAAATAATGAAAATTTCATTATTTTGAATTCGACGAAGTGTTATTGCGCTTTATAGGTTAATGAGAGAAACATACCGACATTTATTTGACAGACAAGTGTTGATCTGACATGTGCGAATTGGAAAATTTAATCAGAGAGAAATTCGCGAAAAAAAAAACAAAACCAAAACTCTGCTGAAAAGTTTTCAAGTAAGTGAGAGATTATTAAGTAAGAGATTTCATAGTAATGACTATATATTTAAACAATTTATTTTGTCAGTTTCGCTGCAAAAAAAGCGATGTCAAGTTTGAACAAGGATGAAGTCCTCGTGATTAAGGTCTCGGTTCGTCCTGCAGTGGCTTCATATAAACGGGATATTAACCACCTTGGCACCTTTATCTTCTGGGGTGTGCCATTAGCAGAGTCGTTAATTAAGGTGGCAAAAACAGTGCAAAAGAAAGATGAGATTCTGGAATAAAAGATGGACACATTTTTAAGGCAAAATTTTTCATAATTAACATTCTTTTTCATGACATGAATCAAAATTTTGCATGGACAGACTTTCGTTTTGTCTTGGAGAAAAAACTTGATAGAATTATTGGTACAGTTTCAAAAATAGGAGTTGATTGGAAAGTTTCGGAATTCAAGAAATTTTGCTGACGAAATCTAGCATTGCAATTTGATTTTGGCTCAGACAACTTACGCTAATCAGTGTTTATAATTAAGGTGATGATTTTGTAATGATTAGTTTGATTTTGCAGCTTTGCTTCGCGAAACAGTTTGCCTTTAAGAAAAAGATGAAATTTTGAAATTCAGCGGTGCGCGGCGCTGTTGCAAAACGAGCCATTAGATGTTGTTTATCCGACAATTTATCGGACAAAGACACTAGATCATTGAAAATGTTGACCTTTTGGAGGCTGTGACGATGATTTGTTTTGGTTATATGCTAAAGAAAGTATCGCATTACTCAATAAGAACACCTAATTTGGCTAATGCTTTCACGCTAATTGAACCAGTTAGACCAGAATCACATTTGCTGCTACGTTTTCAATGGCTGTCCTCGATTCGTCTCTTTTTCAATTTTTTAGACATGAAAAAATTGGCTAATCATATGAAATTTCCGTCAGTCAGAAAAGCAAACCTTATTATTCAACGTCTTTTACTTTTATGAGATTATTTTTATTATAAGCATAATTTTTGCTCCAATTTGAGCTAACTTAATTAAAAAGCGTCATAGCTCAAAAGATTAATGTTTGCATACAGGAGTGGTCTTATCTCCCAGAACAATATTTTCAACCGTATGATTCATTTTTACTTGTACAACTCTAATGCACTTAAAAACGTCTAATTAAATGAAAAATTTCATTAGCTTGTACGCTGTTTTGTTTGCTTAAAAGGCATTAGATAATTATGCCACACAAATGAAAAATTATGACTAACGCACATAGACGTTATGTTTCGTATTAGCGTTTCGACAAATTATTAATCCTGGGTGAATTTATATTGTAAAGAATTTATATGAGACAAAAATACGTCGGTTGAATTTTTTCTGTTGCATTCCAGATACGAAACTATGATCATATTAACAAACTTGAGCGAAGCACATTATCGTTTTGCATTTCCATTTCTCGAAACTTGGCATGCAGTCTCGGAGAAAGTTTCCCAGTGAATTCGGTAGGAAACTTATTGCAGTGATAAGACAAGTGGTTGAATGGGGTACAATCCGGAGCATGTAATGCACTGACAAAGAAAAAGAGACACAACACTATTGTTACACATTCATCGCGATGTTCTGCGTAGTAAATAACAAGTTCTCAATTTGTATTCCGATCAATCTCTTAAAAAATACTGTCGCTGGATTTGTTCCATCCTGGTGGAAAATGGTTGACGATATTGGAAAAAATTCAAATATCAAAATTCGTTTGATAACCCTTTAGCGGGTGAAATTTCTTTTTTCAATACCACGACTTTTGCTACTTTTTACGAACCTCAATTCGCGCTCAAATAGTCTGTTTTCCGAGTATAAAAGCACATAATGCCTATGTAAAGTTTAATTCAAACTAACGGTCCTTCATGAACACAAGTTAGCATTAGCTTAGCGGTGGGATATGACTAAAAGTTTCTTCAACGCTCCACAAATTCAACGATTACTTAATAATGAATAAGTTCATAATAAAATATCAGCATTCTAATTCTGATTCATGTTCCTTTTGATAAAACAGCAATTATACAATTTTTCACGATTTATCATCGTCAAACTCTTCCCAGCCACTTTCAAGTTTGGATAGTTTGAATGTCGTAGCACAAATTAAATAATTAACAAGCTAACATTTGCACATAGTTTCCGTTGATACCACTGTGCAATATTATTACAAATCATGCTTGCATAAACTGCTCCATTCGTACAATAAACGATTTAATCCTTTTTTGTGGACAGACTAAATTTGAAGCAGCTCCATTTCAAATAACAAACAATTTAACGAATTTGCATACAGAATGTAGAATAAGTTCCGACGCATAACATGAAATCAAACTTTTCTCCTGCGAGGACTTCCTTGAAAACGTCTGTCGTATATCGCTTCCTCGCGTCTCAGGACTTTTCATCGGTTGTTCGTCAATTTTCCCTGTCGTATCGGAAAATTCCGCCTATCTCCTCGCCAGATGCGCGCCCTAATAAATCCGCAGGTAATATGTTGGTGAATTCTTCGTGTAAATTTTTCTTTTTTTTTGTTGAAAAAATGAAATCTTTTCCATACAACCTTCTAGTTCAGATAACTACTGAATTGTTTATGATTCAATTTTCAATTGAAATGCAAGGTTTTTTGATTTTTAATTTTGAGATTGAAGTAGCTCAAAAATAACAAAGTCACTATCGCAATTGTTAGTAATGAAGATAAACAAACACGGTAAATGTTTATCCATATTTTAAGTTACATGAGTGGAAAACGAATACAATGAGAATTAAAGTAAATTTCAACAGTATATAACAATGAAATTACGAATATAAACAATAAGGCGAATTTATCGTCAAATGTTTCAGTCAAATGTTATTTTTTAGTTTCAAATTCCACACAGCTTATTTAATTGAATAAATAAATCCATTACATATTTATAAATAAAGTTATCGCATGTTAAATTTAAAACTTTGAAACAATTTGAGACAAATTCGGTCTTAACTTTGAACGAAGAAGAACAATTATTGGCATTCTTGATCGAACATCTCAGCAACTAAAGCCTGTGAACTAGAACTCGTTTTTGTTGTTTCAAGAGGCCTTATTGATAACCTTAACCTACTGAAACAATACAGAAAACTGTACCGCAATTTTTATTTTATTTTTTAAAAAATTCTACTCCCCTCCCTTCAACCACATCATTCACTATCTTGACTCAAAATCTTGTAACAAATTTATATTACAGACAATGCTTGCCTTCTCCCACAAGAGAAGGAAAAATTTTACCTTACACGTGGGAGAACGATGGTTTCTCCTACCAATTGGTGGTTCTCCCATTTGTGGGAAAAATTGAGTTATTGGGAATTTTAAACCTGATTTCAAAAGGATTCGTTAATGTTATTGATATTTCATTATTGTTATGATTTCATGTAATTATTATAGTGCAACTGAATATTTCTTAACGACAATTATACCATTTCATTAAATTTTTATTCGCATATTTCATAAGATTAATTATATATACAATAATAGTTATACTTCAAGTATAACATTTATTGAAACAATTTCGTGAACTACAAAAAATATTTCTTAATATTATCGCATGCAATTCATAAAAAATAAAAATAAAGAAGGATTGTCGAAGGAAATTTTTTTGATTTTTTTCTTTATTTCAATTAATCTAATTTTATTTGTAATTGGTGGATTCAGTCATTTTTTCGTGATGATCCAATTTATATCATGGATCGAGAGGGCGTTTTACCTTTTTGCTGTGAGTTCATTTTCCTGTTGACAGTTGATGAACAATCACTTTTATATTAACAAATGTTAACAAGTTATATTTATTAGTATTCAATCGAATCCTGACTATTTTTCATCGCGATCGTCCTGTTGTTTCCTGGTGTAGTCGCCTCTCGATCCTAGACTGTTGTTTAGAAATAGATGCTGACGTGCGCTTATATATCTTCAATCAAGTCAATTTGTACTTGCGGGAAAGGTTTGCTCATCTTCATATTCTAATTAATAATCGAACCGAAATTATAATAGTTAAAATTACAATTATAATTATATTAGATAAATATTACAAATTAAGGGTTTATATATCAACAAAAATTTGGTTGTTATGATTTCTCATGTTATAACTATAAACAAATTCAATTTTCAAGTTCGTTTCATAATAGTTATCAAATTGAATGATTAAACGAACTTACCTAAGTGAAGTTCTATCATAATTGTATGAAGCGCCTCTTCGAGATGATCAATTGTAGTACCCCCTCCCATGTACCCTTGAACCACACGTTTTTAAAGATAAAAAGCAAGTCACCACCATGACCATGGCGCTGGCGTTCTCCCGCCAAATCCTCATTACTTCAAAGGCTTGTCGTAACTTCATGTAATAGGGAATTCTAATTAGGGCAAGTTAGAATAAAAGGGATAAGACTTAAGGGTGGGAATTGATCATCTCGAAGAGGCGCTTCATACAATTATGATAGAACTTCACTTAGGTAAGTTCGTTTAATCATTCAATTGTATTTCGCGCCTCTTCTCGAGATCAATTGTAGATGTTTAAAGAAAGTTACGACTGATCAAATAAAAACGACTCTTGAGAACAAGTTTTTATTATAGGAAAAATTATGTTTAAACGCAGTTGCTCATAACGGCTTGAGCGAAAACTGCTCTATCCTCTATCAATTCTAAATTATAATGTTTTGCAAATACCGTCGAATTTTTAGTCCAACCAGCCGTCATTCTAATAGTATCAAATGAAAACACCTAATCGACTAGCGGCGGACGTCGAAGCGTGTCGCGTGGAGTGTCCGGAGAAAATCGTCGTATCGATACCGCTGTCATGAAGAACAGTTTTTAGCCAACGGCTCAGAGTTTGATCACTGACCGGGACATGCGGTTTTTTAAAAGAAACAAATAAAGCCGTATGATTTCCTCGCACCTCGGCTGTCTTATCTAAATAACATTCTAAAATTCTTACAACGCAAATTTTCTTATTTGATGGGAACTCTGGCAAAACTAAAACAGGTTGCTTGCGATTAGGGCCCGACGTTTTAATCGACTCTGTAATTTTGATTTCAAATCTGTTACCTACTTTTCGAATATTGTTTATATCAATTAAATGTAACGTTTGCCTCCGCTGGGCTGTGATTAACGCAAGAATTGTGATTAACTTAAAAGATAGTGTTTTTAAATCGCATTGATCATTCTCTGGCAATGATGACAAATGTTTTAAAACAATATCAGGATCCCATGTAGCCTCGTACTTGCGCGAAGGAGGTCTGAGATTCGCTGCTCCTTTCAGAAAACGATGAATTTCTGAATTCTCGGCTATATGGGGTCCTAATAACATGGCGATCGCTGATCTCGCTGAATTGAGCGACCCGTAACCCAATCCCTTATTGAGTAATAATGTTAAAAAGTTTATAATGTTTACAGTTGAATCCGAAAATACATCCAATCGATTTTCCTCACAATACAACCACCATTTCTTCAAATAAACATCATATTGTTTAAAAGAGCTATCTTTTATCGACGCTATAATAACTTCCACAGCTTTCGGGTCTATAATATCTTTCGTTCTTAGTTTCTCGCTGAGCAAATTCCTACCGCCAGGGTAAGGTCGCGCCACAGTGGGTGAAGTTCCCTGTTAAAAGAAAGAAGTAGCTTTTTATGCGGATTCAAAGTAACCATCTCCGATACTAATAGTGATTTAAACTGTGGCCACCAAGGTTGTGCCGGCCAGAATGGAACAACAACAATTCCACGAGATTTTTCAACTTTAATTTTTTGCAATACTCGTTGGATTATTGAAAAAGGCGGGAACGCATAAAAGAAAAATGGTTTCCAAGAGAAAGTAAACGCGTCAACTGAAAACGCATCTGGATCTGGTCGCCAGGACACGAACCGCGGACATTTCGTATTAGCCCTGCTCGCGAATAAGTCAATGTCAGGTTCTCCCAAAACCTCGACAATCTTATTATACGCATACGAAGATAATTCATACTCCGTTTCCGGATGCAAACGTCGCGATTCCGCGTCCGCTTCTATATTTTCTTTGGAAGGGATGTAAGACGCGAATACCCAAATGTTTCGACGTTCACACCAAACCCAGATCTCTCTGGCTAAGTCACTCAACTCAACAAACTGAATACTTCCCATCCTATTTATATAGGATATAGCTGTCGTGTTGTCGATTCTTAATAAAATTTGACAATTACCGACCTCGCGAGCAAAACACTTCAGCCCGTAAAAAGCTGCGCGTAACTCCAGAAAATTTATGTCATGCGTCAAATCATTCTCATTCCAAAAACCGTGAGATGATTCTCCGTCGCAAAATATACCCCAACCTGTCAATGAAGCGTCTGAAAAAATTTCCATCCTAAAAGAGAAATCCCTAATTGGATTTTTGCAAATCTCAATGTTATCTAACCACCAATCAAAATCTGATTTTAAGTAGGTTGGAATCGACATGAAGGCGTCATAATTATCGTGACTTTTTTGCAAAGCAAAAAATTTTTCGCGCTCAAACCTCTTGGTGTAAAGCCACCCATAGGGCATAGCTGGACACGCTGATACTAGGGACCCTATAAACTGAGCAAAAGATCTGATGGAACACCGAATTACTTTACTCCAATCCCTGATCTGACCTTTTAATTTGACAACTTTCTTTTCAGGTAGCGCAACCGTCATATCTCTTGAGTCATAAACGAAACCTAAATAGGTAACTTTTTTCTCGGGTGACAACTGGCTTTTCTTATAGTTGATAAGGAAACCTAAAAACTCTAGAAGTTTGACTGTCTCAGAAACATTCAAATTACAATCCTGGAAGCTATCACCGAGCAACAAAATATCGTCTAAATAAACAACTGATGTGAATTCTCGTTCTCGCAGCCGTGCGAACAAAGGTTTTAAGATTTTCGTGAAGACATACGGGGCGGAACTCAGGCCGAATGGTAAACAGCAAAACTCGTATAACACACCGTCAAAACAGAACCGTAGAAATATCCTATCTTCCTTCCTCACCGGAATAAGATAATAAGCATCCGTTAAGTCAATTGTCGCCATAAAACAGTCCTTCGAAATAGATTTTAAAACCGTCTTATGATCCTCAATTTTAAAATGCTCCGTCGATACAAACTCATTTAGCTTTTTCAAATTAAGCACTAATCTGAAACTACCTGAGCTCTTTGGGACCAAAAAAATTTTAGAAATGAATTGCCCTTCTGTACTTTCACACCTTTGAATCGCTTCCTTCTGTAAAAGTTTTAATATCGCTCGATTAATTTCTATTTTCTCTTGAGATGACCATTGTGATTCGGCCGGCACAACCTCTTGGACCGCTATCGAATGGAACGGAATCTTGTAACCTTTGACCCAAGACAGAACTATAGGGTCAGAGGTGATCGATTTCCAAGCAGGTAAGAAATGTCGCAAACGTCCTGCTGAACTTACTATCTCAGTCAGCTGCTCACCTGCCAAGTTGTTCTGACGATCTTGCTCAGAGTTTAATGTCTCCTGCCCGAGCGTCGAGGAGATGCGCGCCGAGGAGAGTGTTTGCGAACTGGTGACCGACGGCCCCCCCCTGCAAACCTTTTGCGATAGTTCTTCCCGCCCCGTGTTCGCCTGCTTCGGTGTCTGACGTTTGGGCGGGCCTTTCAAGTTTTTTGGCGTCGCGGTTTTCTCGGTCTTAGATTGGTCCTTTAGCACCTTTAACGGGCCTTCCAACGCCTTGGCCGCTTTCAGTTTCTCGGTAAGGTCCTGTCCGAAAAGCCACTCTCCATGCTCCGTCGTTTGGAGGATGTCCTTCGCCTGGCCACCGTAGGCTGCAATTATTAAATTGCGACGAACACTTGTTTCGTCGCGTTGGACATCTGCAATGAGCCTAGCTGCATCGCACACTTGTCCCAACAAGGCGTGGTCCTTCGTTTTAAGCAGCGCCGAAGTGGCTTTTGACAACGAACCCAACGCAGCTGATATTTTCGATTGCTTGGCCAAGATGCGGTCATCCCTCTTTTTGTTCACGTCATTTAAGATCAAGCTAAATTCCTGATTTAGTTTTGGCGGATCAAAAAGGGTACAGTTCTGCGGCGTTGGGTACCGCTTAATGAGGTCCACTTTCTCTTCCTTAGGTAAGCCTTCTTTGAGTACGTCTAGCCACCTCAAAGCGACGTCCTGATGTAAGGGCTCGCTGAACGTTTTTTCCGACGTCAGACGTTTACCTATCACCTCCAGAATTTCTGGATCTAGTGCGTTTTCCTCCTCTGCCTTCTCCTCAGCTTGTCCCGGTGGATCAGCTTGAGAAGAATTGTTCTGATCGTCGTGATTGGTTGCCCCGTCTACGTTTGGAGGATTAATTTGCTGGGCAGGATCAAGATCCGTTTCCTGGGCAGGATCAACATCCTCGACCACCGAGGATACGTCAGAACCTATAATGAGAAAAAATCCCTAAATGAACAAAGATGTTGCATCAATCTCGTTTAAATAAGGCTTCACAGCTAGCCCAGGTGTGAGAAAAACACCAAGATGAGAGCCCAAAACGTCCTTGGACGAAAGAGGAAACAACCTCTTTTGTTAGGATAGGTAAGAGCCTGCCTAACATAACCTGCTAAAAGAGAAAAACAGGTGCGGGCATGTCAATCTCATCGAGAAAAAACGAATCGTTTTTTGTTGTCGGACCTGGACAAAAAGGAGGTAAGAGCCTCATATGTTAGGTTAGGTGAGAGCCTAACTAACAATGTCCATCGAACCACGCGGTTCGATCGATATCGTGATTGCAAACGCAACAGAGGATATCATTGTCCCCGGACGGGAAGAGGTAAGAGCCTCTTTTGTTAGGTTAGGTAAGGGCCTAACTAACAGCGTCCATCGAACCACCCGGTTCGAACGATATCACAAATGCACACACAAACGTGAATATCGCCGTCATCCAAGGACGTAGGAGGTAAGAGCCTCGTATTGTTAGGTTAGGTTAGAGCCTAACCAACAACGTCCGCCGAGTTACAGGTCCGAACCTTCGCCACTCGGGAAAATATGAGAATACAAATCTCATATTTTACTCACCAGAGCTTGAACTCGACGACGAGGTGGATGACGAGTCGTCCGACGACGAGGAAGTTGAAGAGGAACGATCACGCCTCCTCCTTTTCCTTTTGTCTCTCCTGTCTTTTTTAGTCTTTCTGTTTTTCTTTTGCCACTTCTTGAATTGCTCGAACTCCTTCTCCTCCTTATCCTTTTTCTCCTTCCTGCGATGTTTCGGCATTTTGATGATTTTTTATTCTAATTATGCACTGAACAAATTTTTCACGTGTGATTCTTCAGGCACACAAAAAAGGAATGAGGATTTGGCGGGAGAACGCCAGCGCCATGGTCATGGTGGTGACTTGCTTTTTATCTTTAAAAACGTGTGGTTCAAGGGTACATGGGAGGGGGTACTACAATTGATCTCGAGAAGAGGCGCGAAATACAATGAAGTTTAAATATCATGAAATTGAACATTTAAGTATTATGAAATAGTGCAATTGTAGTGACAACGTTGAAAAAAAGTCAAAATAATATTTATTAAATATTTTTTCAACTCGATGACGCTGTTGTAACTGTTAAGAAATATTTTAAAATTTTTTCGATCGAATATAAATTGAGTTATTGGGAATTTTAAACCTGATTTCAAAATCGAACTCACCTTCGAGTACAGTAAAACAAAAGTTTTATCTTAGCAAAAAAAACAAAAAAAAATCAATTTGCCTTGACAGATATCGTCTCGCCGACGCTCACACTAAGCCAAACACAAAGATTGAGATTTGTGGTGCGGCATCTTCGGTAGTTTGAGGGATGTCAGATGGGCTCGCAGCATGCGCTGAGGGTAGGGGATTTGCCGGTCGGTCGCGCGGGCGCACTCGCCGGCCGTTTCTCCTTCTGCGTTGTGCATCTCTTTTCTGTTCTCTGTTCGGCAACGCAGTTCATCTCGTTAGGGCGAACCACCCTCTCGGAGCAGACAACGGCTGCGACTTTGCAACGAGGTGGCGCGAACCATCCAGCGTCAGTGTCCGCGCGCCTTCCGCAATCGTCGGACCGCACGTACACCAATTGCGGAAGCTCGAAGCGCCGCGTGTTCGCCAGTGCACCATGCGTGTTAACCACGTGCGCCACCCATTCGAGTCGATTTATTTTGCGCTTGGTCATTCACCGGCAGCCTAACTCGTAACTTTGTTTTGCGAGGAAATACAAAAATTTTTTTCCCATTCCTATCAAACTACCGAAAAACGGAAATTTCTTTCGGACTGGGAGTGGACATCGTAGTTGTCCTGCTCAGTTTGTGACGAATGTGGCTCGATAGTTTACAGTGCAGACAAATGTGACGGTCACACTTTCCTTAAGTGCTCCCGAGTTTTTGGTCAACAACGAAATCGTCCGTGAAAACTCGCGAGTTGCAAAGTTTTCGTACCTTTTGCAGTAGCTGCAGATCTGACGGAGAATTTGAGCTTATGAATTCGGATGTTCAACCGGAGCTGAGGAGCGGTGCCAAAACGGACTTTTTTTCCTCCTCGGATACCGGATGTGTGCTATTGGTAATGATTCTTCGCTGAAGTTGTAACGGAAAAAAATTTATATCTGCCGGAAAAGTATCGTTTGTCGTTTGTTCTCCTTTTTTTGACTGTTTTCTGTTATTTCAATTTAGTGCATATTCTTTGTCCGTTATTACACTCTTCTGCGTTCAAGAACAGAAAACATAATCGTCTGTCAGTTTTATTGTTATGCTGTTATTCGAAAGATGGTTCTACAGAATGTTTCTCTTGCTTCAAATGTTTTGATTTCAGCCACGTTATTTTTTGCGGAATGCAAGTTCGTTTGCGCATGCGCTTTCAGTAGTTGGGTCAGATTGCTACGTGGGGGCGCTGCATGTCCTAGTTGATGTCATTCGAATACTATTTGTTTTATTAAATTATCATGATTTATCCAAAATGACTTTCTATTTTATTAGTTAACAGCTATTATTAGTTTTAATTCAATTTTCAATTACTTTGAATTCAAAAATCTTATTTATCTAATTGAAGAACCGAACCAGTCAGAGAAAACATACACCTTTGATTAAACTTTTTCATTAGTTGGATGTTCCTTTTTGGTTTATTAGCCAATTAATCCTTTGAACTTATAAGAAAAAGTGATGTGGAATGATTGGTCCAGGTTAAGAAGATCATTGATTGTAGAACCTACCGCGAATTTTAAATTTGATGACATTTCCTCTCAGCAATCGAGTTGTGAAAGACATTGGATGAATCAATATACAGTCTCTTCACGCGCTTGCCATTAGAGTTAACGCAAAGGGGTTTCAGCTAACCCAATTTAACAACAGTGTTGTTGTTCGATGAATTTTTTTCAGAAAATCGATCATTTTACAACTTTGTTTTTATATGATGAGTTTGATCTTTTTAATTTAATAGATACGAAGATAGTCCTTTTGAAATTTTTGAAATTTTGAATTCTAGAAATTTTTAACAATTGATTAACTTCTTGTCAAAATCTGGGGAAAGTTTAGATTCATTGACATATAATTCTTTGAAAATACACCACTGAAAATTTAATCTTTCATTCCAGCTTTATAAAACCAGAAGTTATGGTTTTCAGAACTAAATTTGAAGTTTTTTATAATTATTCTACAGAAGCGTTAATTATAAATGGCAATTATTTCCTCCGGAGTTGTCATTAGTTTCACTGTAAACGCTTGGAAACAAGCATTCTTTCAGGTTTTGAAGTTTTAAATAAATGATATCAATTTCGTGGAATTCGTTTGACTTCAAACCGAGCCAGAACAAACGGTTGAGAATTTGACTGTTGAATCAGGTAGTACATTTCAGCGTAGCCGCGAAGAGACATATATTATACTTTAGCCGGCAAATTGTACAAGCTGAGTTGTGATTTAATTTATATTTCGTAAATTGCAGATCTACGAGCTGCGGCGGCGCAAACAATGAAACCCGAAGAAGTAACATGTGTTCTTCAGTGATAAAGTGCCAGTGATCGAAAAGCAGCGTCAAATCGTACAGTTTCGTTTGTTGGATCACGCTTTTTCATCTTGATTGTCCGCTTGAACAAGTTTGAACAATGTCATAGCGGATGTGCGATCGTGTGCAAAAGTAAGGTTCCCCAGCACAATGGCCCTACTGTTCGCTGTCATCGTTATTTTGGTCACCACTGCCATGTCGCTACCACCAGTTATCAGAATTGGTAAGTTCATACGATTATAAATCTGCTTGTCCTATCAGTTTTATTGCCTATCATTTCATTTCTTTTCCAATTTTTTTTTCCACCTCGCAATTCCCACATTTTCAGCGTTGTTTGGTCGTTATCAAACCTGTGTTGATTTTTGCTTTCAACATGGTTCTTGTCCTGCGAAAAATTCAATTGCTAATTTAATTACGTACCCCAATTATATTCGTTTTCAACGTCATGATTCAAAACACTAAGATAAATTGAAATTCGCATGTAAAGCTCATAATTGTAATTGCACGTGTGAATTTCGTTGATTGTGAAAACGCAAAAATTACAATGCAGTGATATTTGAGCTGAAAATTACACATGATAAGGTGAAGGGGGAGAGGTAATAAAACGCACTGTACCTAATTGAAGGCTGACGAATTTCTTGGTGTGACAAGAACCCGTCAATTATGAGACAGTGAAAGCACCGCTGCAAAACGAACAACAAGCTGCAGCCTTTGATTAATGCAATTACTCATCATGCCACGAAAATGTGTTGATTTTAATTTTCAACACAATGAGTCACGTTCAATTGAAATGCACCTCGGTGTAATTTGAATGAGTATACACGTCGTCGCACGGTTATGCATAATTTGTTTAAGGAGACACATTTGCCGTCAACTCAGGAGATCTTACGGCAAAAGTATAATTCAAAAAAAGTACCCTTGACGATCTAGAAAAAGATTCACGACAACTTACACAAATAAAATGTAAAAATTTCGCAACTAAAGTTGCAAAGTTAAGCTCTATTCTGTTCAGAATTTCTATCAAATTTCAAAAATAATTGAGATTATAATAACGTTGTTGGATCAATATACTTTTTGTATTTTGTATCTTGTTATAAGTTTTTTGGGTCGATTCGAACCAAGTTGGATTTGTGTATTATTATTGGGACACTTATATAGGAACAAATGTGTAATTCAAATTCGTAATTGCCTGAAAGCACCTTAATTTGATTGTAAAGTACTTTCTTAAATGTGTTCTGAAATATTTCAACCGTGTTAAGAGTTTGTTTGTTTGTAATAATCGTAGTTTTGTTCAGGTAGAACCTTCACATTTGGCTCATAATGAATGCGCCTGTTAATCAGATTACTTCAACATGTGTGTTGAAACAATAGATACTAATAAGGGGCTTGAAATGATAAAATGAACAATAACTTCTTAAAAACATGTAAAATAATCTCAAACAAATAAAATCAAGTTAATTCCAATTTAAAAGATTATGCGATTTGGATTTTTTTGCAATATTTCTACTACTTAAAGTTTAACGCTAACAAAAATATTCATTGGAGAAATCTGTTTATGTTAAAACTTTTAACTATAGAATGTTTTTGTTAAAATATATACTTGATGATATAACATAAAAAAGTGCAGGAACTCATTAAAGAAAAAATAATAGTCTGAAACTATATAAAAATTTGCTCTAAATTAGAAACAAGTTTTTCACACAAGTTTCACGAAAAGTGCAATATATTTTGAAAAACTGTGGCCATTATCCCGTTATAAAACAAATTAGTGGTTTCAATAGGAGCAATTAAAAATGCTCTCGCACATTTTTTAAAAACCATTAATTACCGTAAATTCTACGAAAACATGTACGATCTATTATTGAAAAATCTGATATTAAAAAAAATCTTTTCGATACGTAAATTCATTTAAAAATCCAAAATCAGGTCTATAGACTATAAATAAGCAAATTTTACGCCTCTTTACGAAGAACGTATGCTTCGCTTTTTATGATATAATGTGTTAAACACTAACATCAAGATTTGTTCGAAATAATGAGGGTGTTATATGCAGTGTAATTCTGGTAACTACATTTTCATCCGAGCTGAAGCCTTATTCTTGGGTACACTATTTCGTACGAAGTGCCTGTTATAAAAGCTTGAAACAATGAAACTCGCCTGCTGCAATGTGAATCTTGTGGCGAGTAGCCAGGCATGTCTAGTATGAAAGAAAGATATATGTGTGAAGTGCATGTGTGCACAGCCCATATGTACAATTACACACGTTGTAATAAAATTTCTGTAATAACCCAAAAAACCCTAATTAACATAGTTACTCTCCATGTACAAATATTTCTAAAAGGCAAAGTTTTCTCGTTTACTAATCGTTATTTAAAATTCAACTTCATGCAGCTCCGCGACAATTTTGCTTTTTTGATATCTCAATACATGATACAAGTTTTTTCCTCCACATCATCAGAATAAATGAGCAATAAGTACCTTACTTTGCAGTACCTTTGAATTTGACTATGTACTTTTCAACTCTGATTTAATTAGATTGAATCAAATGTAGCAATATTCGCAAAATCATAATGTACTTCGTAAATGCGAAGCTTTGCACATTTGGATTTCAGTTTTCTGCTATCTGCTTTTTGCCTTTCCGAACTCCATGCTTGGAATCCCTTGTTGATTTCATTAAAAATTTGTTAAATCCATTAAACGTGCTGTTAGAAATTTGAACTTTGACAATTTAGTCAGAAAAATGGTATTACGTGAGAATGCTTTTGTTCAATTAGTCGTATTCATCTGTATTTATTTCTTACTGCAATGAAATTCTGTGAATACGAGAATTGTGTATGGCAAGAACAATTAAAAACAATAGTTCAACTGACATCCATTTGCAGTTGAAGCTAGAAAGTGCAAAGAATTTTGATATGCTCAGAAGCACTACAAAGGTCTTCATTAATGCTGGATTCAACACATCGCCCGAACGTCGCTGATTTCTCAAGTTGTCTTTATTCATAAAGTTAAATACGCGCGACACTTGATCTTCATTTTGAATTCCCTGTGAAATTGATTTAGAGCTTCGTGAAACTTAGCAATGACTTCAATTGCTGCTCCATTGCAAGTAATCTTAAACATCTAATCGTCAATCTCAATAAGTTCCTATAATTAGTTATCTGACTTTATCAATGGAAATTAAAAACATTAATCTGAGATAATTATTCGTTAATTACATGTTTTAATAGTCTGACAATACTTTGGTAATTACATGAATCCGATCCGAAAACAGAAACACCGTGATCTATATGTTTGTTATTTAATATTCCCTCAATCTTGCTAACTCAACGTTCCGCATCAAACACGAACAGCAAAACTTTAGGCAGTGGCAAAAACACGAGTAAATAGTAAGCAAGAAACAAATGCAAACACGATTTCTTTGAAACTAGCTGTTACTTTGAATAATGTTTTGTGCCACGTGTATTTTACCATTCAAGTTAGCTGACTTTCAGTAACCAAACTTTTTTGCCTGTTTTTATTCCTTTATTGAATCTCGTACCCACGATTAATTGATTGAAACCCCGATTCCATGGTTTATTAAAATTTTAACGCAATTCAAAACAATATCGATAAAATAGACACGACATTTTTTTCGACTGTGATTAGATCAGTGACTATCTATTCTATGCGTACTCTAGGATCTTACAAGTTTTCTGTGATGGGGAAAAATGCCTCAACAACTTTATCACGATTCGCGTTGAGAGCAAACTTTTTCACGCCACGAATGGATTTGTCTATGTGTGTTAAGTGAGTCGCTTCCTGCTGATATAAAACTATTCGTGGAATCTCGTGCTCGCACCCCTCACATATGCAAAATGCAACCAGTCAACTAGGTCTGCCATGTCTGCAAAGCGACGCAAAGAATTCCTATATTGAGCGGCCCAAGGGATTTCTTGCAATAGATCACGTATTTATTCTGCCTTTTGAAATATATTATTATAAAAATTTCATTTTCACGACTCATAATAAAACATTGCATTTCTTTACATTTCGTCTCGATTGCCACTCGAAATGCGTTTGAATCGTTCTCATTCACTATAACATTTTTTTAAGACCACGCGAAAACAATTCACTCGCAATTACGGTTTACTTTTACGGTCAGTTACATTGGGTATACACTCGAAAATTTATCGCCACTAATTCCAATGTTAAAAGGTTAATTCACCTCGTAATGATCCACTCTATACAACTGTCTCTTTCATCCGCTTATACCATCTAATCACCGCTCGTGTAGTTTACCTTAGACGAAACCACATGTTCACAGAATGGTCCGCACTTACGTGTTTCTTAGTTCACACACTCCGAGCGAACCTGATCGGATGACGCTTACAGCTTCAGACCCTCTATGACACTTCAAGATACAATAGGCCTTTGAAACTTCTCACATGATAATCATTGCATTGTAATTGCCTACTTGGCTGCCTAATCTAATTGCTCAAACTTTTTAGCTTCAATTTTTAAACTAACAAAAACTATTTCAATCGGAAAATTAAACAAATAACAAAAAAACTTACAAACAAAATTCAGTACAGACTTTGTTTTACATGTAAAAAAATTTATTATAAAAAGCTTGCAACTTTGTATTTTGCGAGTAAAAGCTATCGTGTAAGAATGTTTTGTTTTGCACGTGATTGGTTATTTATTTATTTAGTCGAACCAGCAGATTCTTGGAATAATGCACACCCCTAAGGATTAATAAAGAGAAAGAAGATTGAAAGCAAATTTTTAATAAAATACATGAAGCTTTCACACGGTGCTTGCACGATTTAAAAAGAATTACAGCTGCCACGAAAGTGTGCGAAAAAGTCTAGGCTTAATATACTCTCGAAATGATTGATCACCGGGATAATTCCGAGCTCTCTGACGTTTTATATTTCTGTGTACGATGTTAAACATAACATTTTGTTCAAACGGGAGTTTTATTTATTCAAAGAATAAAGCAAACTTAATGGAACGATGAATTAAGTTTAAAATACAGCAAACATATGATGCGTGTTTCATTTTGGTTTATTGACATGGGTATTACAATGACATCAATATCGTACCAATTAACTATGATTACGTTTATTTCCATGATAATAAACTTGTCTAGACCAAACTAGCACAATATTGTTCAATATTACGATTTGTTAGTTCAAACATTTAATCAATATAATTTTACCAAATTAACTGTTAAGTTTAGGCGGTGGTCCAATCGTTTGCAAAATATCCGAACTCAGCGGTTTTGAAATCAAAAACTTGTTGTAATAAACGTTAATTTCACCCGCATGACAGAAATACGAAGGGGACAAAAAATGACGGTATCGACAAAACCGTCATAGGTAATTAGAGGGTGGCAAAAAATGTGCACTGTAAGCAACGGCGAATCCGATTCGGTTCTAGCTCTTAACTTATATAATTTCTTATCTTATAACACGAGGAACAATGTAGTCTCCCTACAAACTTCATTCTCAAACTTTATTCTCGTTCATTAAAAATTTCTGCCACGCGATTATAATGCCTAGCCGTTATGATGTCACTGTATCTTTTGTCGCCTGGGCAGCTTTTTTCTTTTGCACCGGACACAAAAATTCCAGCCGCGAGTTATACGCTGCTTTTCACAGCGTTCGTCTAATCGGATCACCGCGCGAAATCTTGAGAAATTGCAGCGCGATAAAGTACGGAGGAATCACTTCGGCCAAAACGAGCAAATTTAATCCATTTCCATCTGACTGAACAGTGCTTTTTATCAGAACCCCTGATTCCAAACTCTTTATGCAAATTAACGTATTAATGACGCGTTCGTTTTACTCCAACATAATCTGTGACAGTCGTGTCATCGTAAATTTCTTTCCCACTTCTAAATCATTGTTTTTTGTTCTCATAGAGCCAACTTTTCGATTCTATCTCGTCGTACTGATGACCGAAATATTCTATTGAAAGTTTTTTCTGCTTGAACAACCGTTATCAAATGCTGAAAAGACAAACCATTGTTGGTTGAAAATAACAATTGTTTTTTTTTTCTATACTGGCCATTTTACGAGCGTCATTTTATTTACAGTCGCCGTTTAACAAAGCCAAACATTGCCCGGTTCGGTACAAATGAGTTAATAAAATGTTCTCTGACAGTGCACCAACGCGGTTTGCTGATTTTTTGCTCCTTAAATAAGGGTTCGTGTCAAATCAGCTTTTTGGAGGTTTTAGTTGCGTGTGTCAATTCGGTTGACGTGCGTCAATGACGTTATAATGGTTAGATTCACATAAAGGCAAACTCTTTCAAAGGTTATCGTTTGTTGTTGTGTCGATGAAATTGACTTTCAATTAATTGCAACAAAAACTGCAGCTATTTCATCGGATTATTCCTCAGAGTGGAAATAAATCGAGTCTCGTGATGCTGATAACTGTCAGCGTCGAAACTTTTATTATTATCACGATTAATTGTTCTGATAATGTTTCCCTCTACGAACAAACAATGAAACGAATCAAACGTTAATTAATCGCAATAGAAAATGCAAAGCACCATCAAATCGACGTTATTAAAATCAACAAAAAATAAAGAATTATCGCTTTCGAAAAAAAAATCGCTCGCAGAGGATGCACTGTCTGAAATTAATATTTATGAGTACGTGCGAAAGTTATTTTCCCAAGTATTGCTGCTGTAAGCATGTTTAGTGGGGAATTCAATTGAAAAATGTATTGCGAGTTCGTTGTATGATTCAATTCCAAGACGTGATTGCTGTAATACAATTTTGCTTGCAATTTTAACTGCACTTTTTTTCCCTGAATGTCGAAGTAAAAATGATAAACCGTTTTTTCGTTCTTTTGAAGTTGAATTCGATAAATTATTCAGGTAAAATATTAATCCCCGGAATAATTCAGTTCTTGAGGAGCGTTAGATATGTCTCTATTAAATCACAGTACATTGTTTCATTCGCTGACCTGGTAAATTGAAACTAAACTTGGTGTATTACGGCAGAAGTAATTTCGCAATTGAATGAATATCAAGTAGCCATAAGTCAGTTCAATAAACTCGACGAACAATGAGGATTTCATCTTGAATTTAACAGTCACTGTTTTTCATGTCGTAATGTTGTTTTTGATGTTTAATGAGCGACGTCTCTTTGGCATGGGATTTAAATATTATTCTGCAATCAGATGTTTTAATTAAAGATTCTATTGAGAGATACGGATTGTGAATGAAGTCAGCCACAAGAGCGAGTTTCCGATTGACTTTCGATTAACTCGTGCTTTAACGAGGAGAGTTTTCTTTGCAAGGGTACTTGACGTGTTTGTATTATCGGTTTTTACCAATATAAAATCATACTGAATGAAAAAATGTGATTATTTTTTAGAGTTTGCTCAATTGAACACAAAACAAGTTTCATTAAGAAACTTCAGCAATTAAAAAAAGTCGATTCGTTCATATTTTTATAACACTTTGATTGAAGAAAAAAATTTTCCATTCTCTTATAATTTTCAAATTCGTTCTCCGTACGTTTCGTTAATACCGTTTAGAAGTTGTTCAAATTTTTAATAGATAACTATAAACGACAGTGTCAGGGAATAGGAAAAACGCCAATCATAATTTTCCATTCATTGTGTTCCTTTCAATTTGATTTGAGCTGCTTTTTTCGGATTCTCAGCAAAGTTGCGAGCGTCGAAGCACAATTGATGCTCTTTCGTTGAAAAAGGCAGTCTGGAATTCGTACAGTTTGCTATCTTACAATTTTGCAAGATAACAGCAAACGTCGTTTCTCATGGCGATCGTCCGACAAAAAATATACGTAGTGGGATGGCTGGAGCATTCCAAAAGATCGACGATTCGCGCGCAACTTCGGCGAATCCATCCCTTGTGACAAAGATTGAAAGTTGGCAGTATTCGTCAGGACAGGAAAACATAACCGTCTGTACGAACGAGGACTCTCGAGAAATCACAGCGCGCAAATCCTCAAAATCTTAGTGAAAGTGCAGAAATATTCTCGGCGACTTTCCGAGATCACGAAAAACCATTCCCAAACTTATTCCACTCACATCTCGTCAATATGTTACGTTGATAAAGTCGACAAACATGTATAATTATGCTCACTCGAATATTCAGAATCAAATTCTGTAAGTTATAATAGTTGTTATATTATTCATACTTTGTAGTCATTTTTTTAAACAGAGTCAAATTTTTTCATGTAGTTTTAGACCGAAAATTTTATTACAAATCTTGAAAATGTTCTTAGAAGTTACGATCGACAATCGTTTTGACGTTGAATGTAAACAGATAAGATTGTTTCAATCGTCGGAGTTGGCCATTAATTGTTGAGTGAAACATAACAGGGTGTTTTTGCCAGATCGTTGATTGGCCGGAGAAACGCAACATGACAGAAGGTAACGAAGATGGACGCTAAGCTGAACTGAATTAGATGCAGCCTTGCACAGGGTTAGCAGGCTGATATTGTCGGACGGGGTGTGGAAAAGTAGTCATTTCGGCGATGAGATCAGCCTGTCGAACTCGGCGCCGTATTTTATACATCTACTGCTTCTGCAAATGAGAGACCAGCGTGTCAGTGAGAATCAAAAGGTATCATTTGACAAAGCGAGTGACGGTCCCATTTAATAAGCAAAATCAGATCAAGCATCTGATTACAATTCTCCATATAAATTTCATCGGCAATAACAAATAACTGAACAGAATTATAAATCGAAATACAATTCAATTATAATGAATTATTTCGAATAATTATTATACATAAATAAACATAACAATTTCATTGTTTATTATAGTTTGTTTGATGGTCAAAGGTTAATTTCTTCTTTTATCTGTAAATCGAAAGTCGTGGGTTTCTCCTTATTTCTGGAACGGGACTTTGGGTTATAGTTGAGTACACTGAAAACGTGTTTTGATTTCATTAACGACAAATGAGATACGAGACAAAATCCTTAAGAATCAACCCTCGACGAGAAATTGACTCCTAACACAGAAACGAGATGAATGTTTTCTTGAATGGCACACCCTATGTTTATTTCGATACTACGATTAACATAGAACAAGTTGAAGTGTTTTCGATTACGATATCACACTCGTCTGTACAAATAGTTGAAAAAATACAAAAAATTGTTCTATTTGACATGAAAAATGTAACGTCCTGACACAAATTTTTTTACGAATTTAAATTAACTTGATGTATTGGGCAGTAGGCACTGAAAACTGTTGAATTTTTTTTTAGTTTTCAATTTTTCCAATATAGTTGTCTACAAATTATGAACAAAATGATACGTTCTTTGTCAAGTGAAGGAATAAAATGAGTCTTTTCATAATGTATTTTTACGTCGTCAAAATTACATCTTCATAAAAGATAACTCTATCATGTAGAAAAATTAGACCTAACTGTGTTGAGAAAAAGAGTCATTTGTGCGGGAATGTTTCTGCATTGTGCTCGGCTCTCGCTAGTATAAACAATCTATCATTGTCAGAGTATTACACAGCACCAAGTACATCCTTGGTGTTTAACAAAGAGAACGGTCATTTCTCTGCTAAACTGTTGGTCTGCAAAAACCTATCGGAACTGGCAGTCTAAAAATTGTCACTGAATGCAGTTATACACTAGATCAAAGTTCACATTTTCTTTATTACCGGAAATTTGAAATTCAAAATCAAGACTATTTGTACGAACATTTTTACACATACATACACTTGAAATAAATTTAAAATAATTGTACCAGTGAATTTAGTATTTGTAGGAAAATATGAAACGATATTCCAATGCAAAATCAAGCTCAATTTTTCAGTAACAAAAACGCATTGTGTTGCAACGAGGGAGAAAAAAAAATTGAAAAACATCCGCAAAATGGCCATTAGATATATTTGACAATAAGTTTTTGGTTCAGCGGAGTGCAAATATATGATAACGACATCTTGTACAGTTTCGCACTCGAAAGTTTTGCCGTGACGTCACGAATTATGAAGTTTCGTATTTTAATATTGAATATCACGCAAAAGAAACGGAATTCCGTGCCAAAACTGGGAAATCCGCTTGCCGTTTCTTCGTCTCGAACGAGGCTCAGTATATGGCCAGACTCGAGTCATTTCGGACCCAATAAAAGCATTCGGCGAAACCGTGCCAGTCGCAGAAATGGCACGGATTGGTCATGATGCCAAGCACGCATTTTTCCGCTTTTAATTTTACGTCCTCGTGGAAGATTAAAAGGCCGTTATTTTGTCGATTGATGTCTTCTCTTGACATATTGATAACGTAGAAAAAAAATCAAAGAATAAGTTTCAGTCAAATCTTGCTTGATTTTAATGTAATTTGAAGTTTTTTTAGAAAACCGTTTTAGGCCATATCGGTCAATACTTTATTTTCATCCGTGAGGAATAAAAATCTCAGATCATTCTCTAGCAACAGTTTATAGCTTCAATATTATTATGATTATTTTATTGTTGTGCTCGATAGTCTCTATTTACACTACAGATAGAAAGTTCATTTTTGTTGAAAATATTTGCTAACTTTTTTTTTCGCTCTACTTAAAGAGTGAGGCGAAGCTTCTGTGTTTATAATCTCGCCAAAGCTTGTGTACACTCCAATATTTGATAATTCGGTATCTGTACCAATAAGTTAGTCGAATTCTGAAAGTCAACTTACCGAAACATTTTGAGTGCAGTCACCAAAGATATCATAGGTTAATAATACTGTGCAAGTTATAAATATAAAACGTTGATATTAGTCGATTTAATTAATAATGAATGTCTCATCAACGTGGATTTCACTCCAGTCAGACGGTTTATGATGAATTTATAATGGAAATCACAAGGTATAATCTGGAATTTGATTTTATGTATTAATTATAAACTATTCAGTACTTTCAATACTATTTGAAATTGAAAAACAAATCGTAGGCTTATCAGGTTTCGTTCCAGCATTGATCTCACAAAAAAACATTGTTGTTTTTCCACGAACAGAAAGTATTCTCAAGCAAATTGCAAGAAAAACCTTCAGAACGATGATCGATTACAACTTGGGCAGAACTCTGACGAAGTTTCATCAGTCGACAAGTTTGCCGAATTGGCAAACACGATGAGTGGAAATGACAGAAAACATGTGATCTTCAGTGGCAAATCTAGAGCATCGTATGAAGTCTAAACATAAGACAACCCTATGCATATTTGATCGTGATCCAAGTTAGATTAAGTTTCGATTTTTTCACGCGCAACCAAAATTCACCCAACCATTGGGAACTCGGATAAAGTTTCTTCACCCCTATACACCTCTGCTCATATTTCTTATAAACAAAAACAAGAGAAATTTTTAAAAATCGTCTCAAGAAAAGTCCAGTATTTTTTAATCGTTCTTTCGTGGAAATTCTCTTTGATTTTAATTCACTAGAAGTTATCCACTTTTTTCTCAGAGTGTCTCGAGTTAATCTTATGAAGATGCAATGATACAATTATGTTCCAGCAAACTCAAGACTCGAATGCGTTAAATGGGCAAACGTCTCTGAAGCGTGAGCCGACAGATAATTTTTACTACTAGTGTAAACCGAGTTTTACGGATTTTTTCTGATCCGGTTTGCGTCGAGATTAACTGAATATACTGCGCCACACAACCATACATTCGTAGCCGCGGTTTATAATTTACCGTTGTCAGCTAACGCTGAAAAATTGTCGCTTATGCTGCCCGGAGCTAGACAAACTTTGTTGATTTTTTTTACGTCGGTCAATTAGGGTAGAGACAACAGTTTTTGTTTGCGTTTTTTCTTACTTGGGTTTCGACAGTGAGATGACTGATCCGACAAGTAGTACAGTCACGGTAATGGCAGACAAAGCCCATACAAAAGATTCCAAGCTGACAGTCTCTCCAAGCCGTCAACATAATTTTCAATACTTCCAATTATCGAACACCCATAGTCAGGAAAGGATTTCATATTTTCGAAACTTTTTTGCTCGCGCATTCGAGCCGTATTAGCGAGTACTTTCACGAGATTTTGAAATAAAAATTTTGAGCTCAGATCCTGCGAATCAGCAAGTCCCAGCATACTCGAGGGAATGCTCGAGCGTAAGCATAAGCTTATTTTCTTCGCAACTCCCGTTCATTCTTTATTCACTACTGAAAAATGCAGATGAATTTCTTATCACCATAAGTATATGCATTTTAAATGATACGCAGCTGCTTGGTGAACAATAAATTGGCGCGACAAAGCAGCGACACTTTTGATACTTCGGGGGTATTTTATATCTCGGATGTATCACATCCGAGCTCATTTTCCGAATGTGTATATGATTTTCGCACGCCTCTTTTGGACATTAGGCGCGCCTGGGCCACAAATCTTTGGACCCTGTTTGCTTTCACGAAGTACATCTTTCTTTGGCGGATTATGCTAGAAGGAAGATTACAGGATTTCCTCCCATCAAGTCACGGGAGATAGCAAACTAGGCGAATTTGCGTCTCTTTCCGGCAGCGAGAAGAAGATGGCATAGAGTCATTAAAGATAATGCGAGTTCACACCATTTAGATAAAAGTGAAGTTATATTAAATTTACACTCGTTGTATGTGCGCCATTTACAAAATTTACGCGCCATGGATGCGGAATCCGAAGCGGCGATTAAAATAAATTACATATTTTCGAACTAATTAAACCCTTCTCGTGGGCCCATCTCAGACCAGTAATACTCGACTATTGTTGGGATTATTGTCCCGGTCGCTTAGCGTTTCTCCGTTTCATTCGCTCGATGAATTTCTAGAGCTCGGGAATTTGCTCTTCAAATTATGATTTCGCGCGAACAAAATGAAAAAGAAATTCATTCAGAAATTGGTTATTGTTGGGCAAATTTGCCAGGCAAAATCAACAGATGTTCAAAAAGTGAACGAGACGCAGTTTAAAACAAATTGATCAAGTGGAAACGAATATTTCTTCCAATTACAATCAGCAAACTTCATAAACAGCGATTTTTGAGCGAATGTTCCGATACGTCATTAATTCACGAGTGCATCGTGCATTTTTAACCGCTATTTGTTCATAAAAGATTAAATTGAATTAAAATTGCAAAGATTAACATCGAGCAATAAAAGCGGCTATTGTTAATTCTTCTGGGTCTATTTTTATTCTGCTTTAACCAGTGTACAGTGTAACATCATAATGTCGGAGTAAACTGAAATCACAATGTTGTCGCAATGTGATCCATGAAATTCAATGTGTTAGACGAATCAAATTATTAGGACATAATTTACAAACCATGCTGCGGTGCGACGATGGTTATCGATCGACGATGAGAAACAATTTCAAAATATTTCGAGCGGTGAGCGCTCTATTGTAGACAATGAAAGTTGTCGTTGCAGGTTGATTCCATTAATTGTGATAATTTTGATCGAATTTCAATTGAACAAGTTTTTGAAAAAAATTAACATAGTTAGCTAACTAGTAAGTTGTTCCAGGATGCTTATCGCAAACAAAAATTGTCCTCTTGTTAAAATTACTCAATTGTAAGTTTACTAATTCTTAATTTCGGTTCGGAAAACAATTCTAAAAAACAATATTTTATTGATTCAATACTTGCAAATTTTTTTCCATCATGGATGTACATTTTTGAACATTACTTAATCACAATCGCACTTTATGTATTGTTTTCGAAGATGGACGCATCGGGAGAGACATCAAAACGAACTTTGATGTGAAATGTGCAAAAGCCCATTACTCTAGGCTATACGTTCTTCGAATCACTTTCGGGATTAACTGCGTACCATCACTGAAAACTTCCATCTCGCTGAACCGATTAATTTCGCATCATTTTTTCAGAATCATCGCCTTTCTGCTATTAGATATTTTCTGCATTAACGTATAAATTAATTATTAATCTTGCACTCCTAGAGGAGTAATCAGCTTGAACAAATTAATCCCACGAGAGAGCTACAAATTGTATGAGTTAATATGAAATTAAGAGTAAATCGAATGCCAAGTAAAACAAATAACAAATTGAGTTTTCAATGCAAAAATTCGTAAACAAATTAAAACTTTTTGGAACAAGCAGTTTCTGAAAACAAAAATCAATCCTTAGAATTAACTAACCAAAGGTACGTTCGAAGTTTCGTTCCAATTAGCCTTTCAGGGAAAATGCATTGAAATTAACGCGTGAATGTTTAGATTTTTACAAAAAAGGGCTCAAAGAGCCAAAAAGAAGTGAAAAAACATGAAAGAAAAAAGTTCGCCCTGAAAAAACGAAACTTTTGAGTCGGCGAAACGGCGCATCTGAATGGCGATTTACGATTTAAAAAGTAAAGTTGGAAAACAAATTGTAAATTCGCAACATTAATTCCAGCGCTGTGATTTATACCGTGGGTATCGATAAGCGATCGCATTGCAAGTTTGGAAATTAAAACGAGCTAAATACGATACAGAATGCAAACTTTCGACTTTCGCGATTTTTAGTTTGATTAAAAACAAGTACTTGGAAAATAACAAAAAAATGGAAAACAAAATTCGCCTTATATTTTTCGTTTAGTGGAAATGAAAAACAAAAACTGCTGAAAAATTAAATGAAAAGTTGCGAAGGGAGTTTTACACTAATGTGAAATAGGCAGTGACTTTGAAAGAAGAATCGAGTTGGCATCGCGGCAAAGGGAATTTAAAAATGCGCTTCGCCACTTTCTTTGCATCTCAGTTTTGACGCGCGAAGTTTTTCGCGAATTACCTTGCACAACGGGCATGTATTTTGTTCGTTAGCGGCTATACATTTTAATGAGTTCAGTGTCTGTATATTGTTTTTCAAATAATCCCAAGTCATGTGCACACTTTGCCAGCGTTATTTATCTTTCCTCTTTCTTTTTTTCGCTACACTTTACATATACCAACAATTGTCCGCGTCTCAAGAAAAGAACACCGTAAATTCAACTCTTGTTATGACACTGGTGCATTAAATTTTAAGTCTTTTATGGCCACTAATTTATTCAACTCGGTCTGCACTGTCAAGCTACAAAATGAGTTTTGCTTAATTGAAAAATGCATGCGCATTAACAATTCACCAATTCGTGCGACTGTGTGTACACATAAATACAATTACATCGACTTTGAAATCGAGTCAATGGAGTCAAGCACTGAATAAATTAGGACAAATCTAGTGGACGGTAAACGTGGCCCGGGCATCTGGGCATGGTCGCTTTCATTATATTCATCGTCCACTAAAATCATTTCGTAACTTACAACTAATGCTCGTCTCGCGTAGCTTCGTGCTCGGCTCGAAATGGACGTTACCCATTCGTAATCGAATTTCAATAAGAGTAGTTACGAGATTTCAGGTGGATTAGTATTCCGGCGGCAGCGTCTCGCTGTATATAGAATGCGCGTTTGTACAACTCCTTACAGCGTCGGGGGACGGTTTGCTACCACATATTCAAGTCTTATCCAGCCACTAAATCAATCTGGATTAATGCAGAATAATATTCTCGAATCAGCGGGCCATCGCGGCGCCACGACAGTGGGCATGAAATTTCGGACCTTGCGAGCGAAATGTTACGGCTTTGCGGCTACATGAGACCTAATATTTCATTTGGGCGCAACATGCGTCTGCTCTTGCTCAATGCTATTGGTTTTGCGTTTGGACGTGCCAAAATCGATTATATCAGGCTCAAAGAGGCCGCAATTGTTGGCCTGCTGCTTTTGATAAAGGAAGGGTTACCATCATTCAATATTGTTAGCTCAAAATTCGAGCTTCGCGCGTTTATTTTATAAGTGTCCAATTTGCATGTCAGAAAAAGCAATTTCCTTTTGTTTGTTCGCGATTTGCATAGCGAATAGTCTTGTTCGAAATATCATGTAAAAAAAGGCTATGTTTCAGCTCAGCTCAACTTTTTCGTACGACATTCAATTTTCGAATATATTGCCTAAGACTTAATCCGCAGATTGGATTCAAGTCGACATAATGAAAAGTTTCTGACCTGAAATGAAATGCGAACGGGAAACGATGAAGTTTGGCGAACAGAAAATTGTTTTTTGAAAAACTACTCGAAAAATGGACGGAATTAGTCGCGAGAAGTGTACGTTTTTGTACTAGGTGGTTAGTTAGATTTGTGATATCATATTTTGATGTACGAGTGAGAGAGAGATTGAACGCACACGGAGCCATCTGAATTGTCGTACTTGTTGGTACGATTTGCACAGCACACCATGTTTCGGTAGTTAGAGTGACTTATTTGTTGAATTGTGCATAATCTTCAGCGAAGCAATATACCACGCTTCAGATAAATACTCCATGGAATACGCGCTCCGTATCCATGCATAATGCTGCATAAAAGCTCATCAATACATGAGAAGAATACATATCGATTTCATACTCGCAGCCCCACTATCTTTTTCATGTCACCTAATATAATCTCCCTAACACTTCACCCGACATGATCAAGTTAATGAGACTTTTTTTCATGTTACTTAATTTTCAACTTAGTTCCAAACGTTGTAATAATGAAATTTTTCATCCCTTACATTCTTCATTGAAGTGCACAGTATTCAATTTCACCTGATGACTTCATTTCAACAGATATTTCCTGTCAGCTTGTACAGCATTTCAATCTTGCATCCGTAACGAAAAATTCGAACTGAAGTCAAAGGCGTGAAAGTTTCCGTTCAATCAATATCCGATAACAACGTCGAGATGTCGACGTTGTTCCATTTTTCGGCGGCAACTCAGCTTTAATGATCTGCGGAAACGTCTGAATGTTTTTAAATGTTTGGCAAATTTTCGCGCTCGTCCTATCGTTATTTTCATGATTATACATTGGAGCCAATTAAAATCACGCATGACCAGATAGATATAAAAAAAATTGGTTGATAAACCATACAAACAGCACGAAATGCCTTGTTACCGACTGGTAAACAATTTTTAGTTGCGATTGTTTTGCCGGCTTTGATTATTTTCAAATGAAAAATGAAATATCAAATAATAAATGAAATAAAAGTTACACGACGGATTGAAATAACAGGTTTGAATGCAATATAATATTTCAGTTCTGAGTATTGTTTGAAGCACAGAGAACGCTGTAACAGAAAGTCGAGGTGAAAACAGGTATGAGTCTAGGATCCCTTGTAGAATGCATAGCTCTGGCACAAGGTGCTATAATATATCAGCGTGCCTGACAACAATAATTACGTGAGAGTAAGAACACGAGCTAGACTGCTTTCTTGTGTGAGCTGTTTTTCGTCTTAAGTGTATAGGCTTTTTCTAAAAATGTCAATCCTTTGAACCTAAAAGGGACAAAAAAAACTGAGCACTGTAAAGCGACGAGTTTCAAAAAGTTGACTGTATGTAGTTATTTATTTGTTTGGTTATTGTTGCTGAATCAAAACCAAATATGAATTGAATGACACTTCAAATTTCAATCGAGTAAGTTTCTTGTTTTAGTGGTAAAAATCATAAATTTGATCGATTTGGTAACACTTCTTCTATTGAATGTCCATTTCAATTAATTAAGTAAAATTAATTCAATCGTTTGACCAAATCCGTGCAATATTGAACACTTCTCATTGCTATTAGCTGAACGTAACTGCTATAAATTAGATTTACGAGACTGAGCCCAATTTATCAGAAAGATTTAATCAACTTAATTTTGTCAGCGAACTCCAGGACAGTAAATTCGCCGGACCATCAATCATCCGCGTGTAATTACATCTATTCTTGTCGCAATTTTTGACGAAAACAATTTTGAAAGAAGAGAACACTGTTCAAAAGAATAATAAATCCTTGCCGGGGTTGGGATCGTCGCTTGGCTATTAATCTTTATAGGTGTGTGTGACAAAGTTAAACACACGCGGCGTGAACGCGTCATAAACATTTTATCATTTTACATGACTTATAACTTTCTTATCCACTGCATATTACGCGAAAAAGTTTCATGTCGGTTGCAAAACGCGATTACAAACTGTGCGAGACTTGGCTAAGTCGAGCGATCGCTGAGCGCGCACTTTTAAATTTACAAATAATCTGTTCATTTTCGAATTGTCAATACGTTGATAAGCGTGAACTAAATTGAATGCCGAATTCAATATGGAAACAATATTTGCGAACATTAAAAGTGACTGAACAAGTTGGTAATGAACTCGACATGTGCGCCGGCAACACTGCTTATTGTTTATTCGGTATCAAGCCCTGGAGACAATAATTGGCTTGTAACTTTTGTTCACAATATTTTATTCCACATACACGATAAAAATAATGGCCGAAAATTCAACAACGAGTACATAAAAAACGAATAAGCAAAAGTGCAGGCTAACTGAAAATAACGTTGCGTCGTAAAGCGCGTATAATGGAATAATTATTTCATTACTGCGGTAGATAACAGTGGATCGGGCAAATATTTTACGCCCTGCGTTTTAGGACTTATTAAGGCAACATTATTACCGGTGAACTTGTTAATCATTTCTAGCCGACACACATTTTTTTCACCCCATCTACATAATTTCTTTGCAAATTTCAGGTTAAAATTCCTTTTTTGGAACTAATCTCAAGTTGATTATTTAATAAAGTTCTATTAGATAATCGAGCGAACAGTTACTGTTTAATGTTTCGTGAAAATAATGAAATTTCTTTGCACTCGAACAAAAAAGTCATTATCATATCGCAGGCCTTGGAAGTGATCCAATGGCAGAGTTTGAAGACTCGTTTCAGTGACAAGATCAATCCCTTCAATTCTGTTTACTTTGTCGTTAGTGTCGTTAATCACTAACTGTATCAGACAAGGTTTAAAAAAAAAAGAAATCGTTATGATTTAGGTGCGCAAATTTTCGACCACGATTTCTTCATCCGTGGTTGTTAAACGGCAGTAAAGCAAAGAATTAACGATGCAAAAAGTGCCGAGCAAATTGTAATCGCAGTTTGCATCATAAAGTGAACGATAAAACGCGCCGGCATTGTAATTCCGCGGTACTACTTTTTTATGGGGGACGGGGGTGGGCTAAATATTTGCACATTTTCATGTTCATTCCTCACGATCAAAAGTCATTCAATCACATCGCCAACAATCGACGCTCGAAATTCCTCTGTCCACTATTTTTGGACCATTCAAATTTATTCAAACTCGTTGCTTTTAAAACAAAGTTTCGCAAATTGACATCTGTCAATTACATAAACGAATACGAAAAAAAACCAAATTACAACGGGTCGGAAAGAAAGTTGAGAATAATGTTGATATTAACATCGAGCGAAATGTCGCGCATGATGGCTGTTGTCGAAATTTCGACTGCCTTTTCGCCTCTGGTCTGGAGTATAGTTTGAAGCCCGCAGCGTAATGACTCCCGTGATGTGACTCGCAATAATCATAAAGCCGCACAGGGATTACACGTTCTTGTATACAATATCCGTTGCTACGTAGTCACACGTTCTAGTTCACTTAGTCCCTTCTTCCAGAATGTGCCTCGACATTCGAGTTTCTTCTTAGGGAGTTTCAACTCTCGTTCTTCTATTTTCACTTGTATCTGCACTTTACTGCTCAGCTCTGCCAACAAGACCTATGTGTTATTTTGAGCAAACAGACTATAGTTTACCTACAGTCTCAGACAGACTGGCTAATTAATTAAATTCAACATTCTACGGGACTGGTGAAAATGCAAAATCGCAAAACGTGATCTTTCCGGGACAAGTGACGTTTTTGAGTCAATCAGGAAAACGGACGGAAAAAATGTTTGCAAGAGAATCAGATGAGAGGACATGGAAACTCGAAATGAACTCGAATGTATACGATATGCGCAATTAAACGTTCGATATTCAAAGGACCGGAAAATCGCAATTAGTCCATTTGATCACAAGCGCTTGCGGGGTGGCCATTTACCTTGACAGAAAACGTTGAGCGTGTGCCTTGACAAGTAGCAGACAGGAACCGTGGCGTGGCGCTCAAAGCGTATCCGATGCCTGCAGGTCTCAGAGGAAGTGCGGTGACGTGTCGTATCCCTGCTGCGAAGCTATAATTTTATAGAGATTAATCACCTTGGTAACCTGCGTCTTCTGATCAAAAAGCTTGGAATGTTCTTGTGCCAACCAGGTTTCTGCTCTATTAACGATACAAGTTTCTAACTGAGAAGATGTTAGTTTGTAACAGTACAAGACAATTTCCGAACTTTTATTTCATCAGCGTCTTTTTAGCTTCAACGTCATTAAACCTCTTTTCCAATCAATCTTCAGTCTGGGCCAATAAAATACCTATCATATTTTCCTCAACAATTTTTGCACGCCAAGCAATTAGCTACAAGAGATGACTTTGTAGTAAAAACACATTCCCTATATTTTTAGCAATTTTTTCTATTATTCTCAATGGTTGATTTAAAGGGCAAAACTTTCGCAAAAAAATGTCTCAGTCTGATGGAATGATTGTAATTATTAAAAAGAACGTCTTCATTTTGAAGAAACATTTTACAGTTCAATTAGTGTTGAAGGTCTTGAAGGGAAACCCTGTAAATGGATTTGGCGCTAAGAATTTCTTTGTCCGAACCCGGAACCCACTTTTACCGTTACGATTTCGAGCGAAGGTAGTTGAAAACAGTTACCACCGTTTCATTTCATGCTTGGTTTGCTGCGTGCTTGCAGAACAAAGCCGCAGGCATGTCGAGCTTCTTTCATCATTGAGATGGAAAAAGATTGTACACCTTGGTCCACGAAAAAAGGGCCGGCCGAGAGATCATTTCCATGCGAATATCTTAAGATCAAAAGCTCGACACCATGTCAGACACGGTCAACAACTTATCTTCGTCCGCGCCATCGCTGATGAGACGACTTTTTATGACGAAGCGTATTTCTCAAGGGTGAATTTTGGCTGCTTTTTCTGCCTTGTCTTATTCAAAAGTCAGTCATTTTTTATGTTTCCCGTTTAATAAAATGTCAAAATATAGTTGAATTTTGTGCAAAAAAAAGAATAAAGATGTAACTTTAATCCCGAAGGAAATAGTTACTCGAGTATAACAGAAATGTCTGACAGATCAATTGATGTTGAAACTTTTTTCCAGTTGACATGATTTCAAATTTTTGCAAAAAAATATGGTATTATGGATGAATGATGATAAAAGCTTGAATTTAATTTTGTCTGAGTCTGTTAGAGGGTTAATTTTGTAAGTGTGGAGATCGAGGCACTTCAAGTAACGATATTAGCCTCACATGTTCAGGATCAATAAAATGTGTAGCTTAATTTCGCGAGGACAATAAGTGATTGAATCGGGTTGCGAATGTAACGCACAACGCTATACTGAAACATGCTCCGAATTCCAATTCCGAGGGTATAGAAGGATTGGAATAGAGAATTGCAGGAAGATGATACCCCGTCTCTTATTCTCGTTTGTGTACCGGTATCGTCTATCGTCTTGTCGTATTGGGTGAGACAAGCTTCCATCCCTTTCTATTTCGAATAGTTATAAAATACGTGAAGCGACTTGTAAATTTACCCGGACATGTGTAAACAAAGTAGGAGGCATTATCGAAATTCTTAGTTACCGTTGTCATGCCTTGTTATTCGCGTTGTTCTTTACAAGCAAAAAAGGAACGATCCCACGTAACATCTTGCACGAGATCTGAATAAGAAAAGCTGCCTTCCTTTATTTGACTCTTCTCATTAAGATTATGTTGTCTTTTCTGAAACGAACTTTTGTGGCAACGAAATAACGTGGAACAATTGTTGTTCCGTTTCGTTCTTGGTGTTACTCTCCAAACTGACAAAATTGAAGTGAGATATATTTGAGCCAGGTCAGATATGAAAAAGATTCAAGAGGTTTTGCAAACAATTATTTCAAAAGGTCAATGCCAGCCAATAAATGTACTCGACAACGCCAGAATTTAAACTCTATCAGCTTCAAGAGCTTTCGGACTGAGTCCATTTCCAAGAAAGCTTTCGACCGAAACATGTTTCAGAAATCGTTTCATATATTTCAAAAACTGTTTGAGATTCACCAATATGGCCGTTTCATGTCATATGGTATCACTGTATACTCTTGCGACATCAATAAAATGATATTTCATGCCTAAAAAGTTTGCGAATTGTTTTTTTATTTCATTTTCCAGATAGTTTGAAAAAAAAAAACCGACGTCAGCAGTTAATTTAGTCAAACTTAAAATATAAACAGTTTACCTATTCTTAGATATTTTTTGAAAATGAAACAAAAAACATGTACAAATTAAGTGTATTGAAAAGGACCTTACTGACCTTTTGGCAACATTAATTTTATATTCAAACTGACAATGTAAATCACTGTCAGTGTGCGTTGGTAATTCAAATTCTAACGTACTTTTTTTGCAATAGATTAAAATTGTACCATTAATTGATTTTTCCTATTACATGATAATTAAACTGGCGAAAAAAAATTACGCTTCAGCAAATTTAATTTCCGCCTTTTCGCGTGAAAGATAAGTGCAAGAAATTGCATCCTTTCATTGCAGGGTTTTGTGTTGGAAAAAAGTGGTAATTAAAATGGGAAACACAATCCTACTAGTTTAAATGGCACAAAACGTACGAAAGTCTTTGAAGTGGCGAACATTCATTATGTGTTTGACAAAAAAATAATAATTATTATCAACAGTACTGCAATCTAAAAATTTCTTATTGATCTATCAATCTAATTGATGTAATCTCAAGGAAACAAATGCCTGAATCGTTTGAGAATTCGAGTTTAATGAAAGCAGTTAAGCTAAAATACACGAGTGCCCATTTAAATTAATCGCCAGTTACAACGTTATTTCGTTACATGCACATAATCGCCACTTTATTCTCGATGTTCTTATCTTTTTTAACTCCTAGCATGTGTATCTAGAACCATAAAAACCCAAAGAATGGCATGCACCTTCTTTCCCAAAAATGTGAATAAAGTCTCACTAATTCTGAATGAAATTGTTAACAAAAATTTTATGGCTTAAATGAAACAACAAAAAAGTTCTGTTTTTCGCTTTCAAGAGTTAATTTTGTTACAATGAAATTGCACGTTGGACGTTTCTATATACATCTTTGAATATAATTTTGGTGCTTCTGCGCTGCAGGCTTCGAAAACATCGATATTGTTGTTAATTATTACTGACACAAATAGTGTATTACGTACTCACTTGGGGTAATCGTAATATACATCAGAACAATCATAACAATTATTATTATCTCATCATAATAACTTAACACCACAATTACAGTTCACGTTTCGAAAATCTTTTCACTAAATACACGTTTCAATTGCATGAAAAAATATTTCCCATTGCGTCCACGACACTTTTGAAATCGGAACTGGAGATAACAATTGAGTCCTGAGCATTCCTCTGCATAAAAGAAATCGAACGATTTTAGGAATCATTGTAATTTCAATCTCTTATTTGTAATTGAAATTGAAAAATACTTTCGTGCTATAAAAAAACTAACCGTATGTGTTCACAAAAGCCAGTACAGAAGGCAAACGAAACTATTTACGAGAGAAAACTACTTTTGTTTGGTTCATATCTAATAAATCTGCCTTTAGCGTTTCGTAATTGATGTTTAACTAGCAGAGACGAAGGGGAGTCGAGTGAACTTCTTAATTAATTCAACCATACGCTCAACTTCACAGGCATTTCTAAACGAAGTTGGACGCTACTCTTAATAAAGGAAGGCATTTCGAAAATACACTCGTTCCTGTGCATGTGTCTATACAGTCGTTGTAACGGCTAACAGAAATTCTTGCTTGCAAGAGTTTTGATTAAAAGGGTGCTATTTGGCTTTGCTCATCGCGTCTTGTAATTTACTTTAGATTTAGTATCTGCAAAGGTGATTCCGAACAATATCAAAAGTGGTTTTGCAATCGAAAAAATTTCCTCTCTGAACAAAATCAATGTTGTTATTTCAATCCAGAATGTTACAGTGATTAAGCTGGCGCGCATAAAATTAAAAGCTTGTGGTTTTTACGAATGCACTTTTTTCGCCGGATAGAGTATTCCCTCCCGAAAAAGCAAAGCCATCGTTTTTCCTACCGGCACACTAACACTTGAAAAAATTTTTCACGCTTCTTGCCCCGAGACGTTTGAAGACGCGCAGCGAGTTGATGATAGTTTAGTAGAATAACGTTCAGATAAAAACAGTGATTTGAAAATAAAAGTACGTATTATCAGCGTACAAACTGTTCACGTTGCCTTAATCGAAATACGAGAACATTAAATTCGGTTTGAGTTAACTCGCGAAACTTTTGCTAACACATTTTGCACAGTGCTTACACACATCTACACTTAGATTATTGCGGTACCATTGCACACTAATTTTATTGTATGCAATTTATTGAATGACAAATAAGTTACTGCCGCTGTTATACAGGAATTATTTCTAGGTCACATTATTCGTCTGTTATTTTTTTTATTTTTTCAAGAAATACAAAATATGTTACAATATGTTTTGTGCGTACGGACGGACACATATATCGACGAGTATTAGGAAAAAACGTTCTGGCGAACGGCCAAAAGATCAACGGAAAAGCATGACATTTGCAGACGCATAACAAACAAAAGTAAAACACAACATGTTTTGAAAAACAAAAACAAAGTAAAACGAAAGTCCGTCCGGGTTTATTATGTTATTTTCACAAACAAAAAAAAGCACGAGTTGTGTACAGCGTAAATTGACGTTTCCATTTTGCACTCCTACTTTGCCGTGAGACGTTTGCGAGTTAAATCGTTTATCTGTGTAACTGAAAGTGTCTTGATGAGTACAAAATCAAAGAACATAAACGCGAGATAAAAAGGCACCAGGAAACGAATGGAGGCCGTGCCATGGAAACTGGCCGTCTTTATACTTGAACATTGTTTTTGTAAGTAATTTCAGCGGAAAATACTGGGCGTGTAATTAAATTTTCCGGTTCAAAGCCCCGCGGACAGTTTGTCACAACTTTGTGCGTTTCAAGCGAAATAGTTTGACCGCGGTTTCGACTCAACAAGCTAATTTGTTTTTAATCACACGAACGATTAAATTGAATCAAAGTATGCCCAGGAGCGTGAGAAAATTACGCCTGACTTACACCAGCCGGGCCAAATCATCGGCACAACTTGCTAACAACTGTGTACTGAAAACATTGTTAGCATAGAATCATTATTTAGCAATATCTAATTGAAATTAGAATCCCACTTCGACTGTGTTTACAATTCAATAAAACGTTAGTATGTTATTCCGACAAAAGCACAAGTTACTAAGAAAATTCCAAAACAAATTTCGTTACTGAGTTTAGTGAAAACCAAACAACAAAAAGCAACTGAACTATCAACTTTTAAAACTGTTTCCCGAAATGACAATCATTTTTCTATTTGTATGTTCTATGTGAAAAAAATTTAACTATAGAATGTCGATTGAGAAATCATCCCAGGATAGCTGTTGAGCTGTAAATCTTAATTGAACAAAAGTAAAAGAAGTTTTATTAGACACTCTCGCCGTTAGAGCAAATCTTATTTCGCTCCGTGCTGCACAGTCGGTGACAAGTGCTTTATCCTCGCAGAGGAATCGAGGAATAATACAAAGCAAGCTCTCAAGGGAATTCTCCGGTTAAAAATAAAGTTAGTCACAGAGCAATAGGCGTCGATTTTAAATAACTGATGTCGATTCACTCTGACGAAAGTTCGCACGCCAGGCGTCGCTTCTCTTGCACCACTAGATGTGTCCGCAGATCTTCGACCTGTGGAACAAACTTGACAATCCCGAGCTCGACGAAAACACCAATGAGGTGCAACGAAGAACGACAGATTCTCCGCGAAACCTTTTTCACATGCATTATTCAACTGGGATCATGACTGATACTTTCTACGTGGCATTTTTACTCGGCTATTTCGCTTGCAAATCACGACTCCGTGATCTTTGTATTTGATCTTATGACCGGAACAACGGTCAGCCTTTAAAGTGCTCTCCCGTTTATTCAAATGACTGGTACTTGGTCACTTCATATCCTACAATTTAGACTTCTATTTTTTACACTTCACTTCAACTTCAAACTGATTTCTTGACTTTTCTTTTAACTTTTTCACGTTCGCTTCAACCTTTGTCGTTCGAAATACTGCGTAAATTGTTCCAAAATATATAGTACAACTCAGGTTTATAAACCTGAAACTATAGTTTCACTCAACGAAATTTTGAACTCCGTATTTTTTTCCCTCAAATTTCATTTAGTTGCCGGAGTGTGGACAAAATTAAATGAACGGACGGGTTTTTTGCAGGTGTAAAAAAAATGGATTACAAAATTGTATCCGTTGTGTTTTCGTCGTTTGTGACTCGGCTTTGCTTTCGCAGGGATTTAAAATCTGTAATTTGTTCGAATAGTTTTCACCAACGTTGTTATAAAGTTCAGAAGTAAATTGGATTTACAAAGTTGACATCGAATATGTCGACACTTCTATAAGGAAAAGTTGTTGTTAAGAAACTTGTCTTCTCATGCGAAACCAAAAAGTAACACTCAAAACTTATCTTATTTTTGACAAATCGAACGCCGAGCAGGTTGATTTCATTTGCTCCCTCAACTTGTGACCTGTTTTTTTAACTTTGATTATCAGATAAGCTGCTAAATTGAAGAAACCAATAAAATCGAAATCGAAAATTGTTCGTTCAATCTATTTATGTACAACTTTTTTCAAATTTCAAATTGATGGAATCGATTTCAGTTTGAGACAAACAAAATTTAAAATTCAAGTATTTAATTAATACTTGATAATTAATACTTGTATTAATTTGGGCTTAGAAAGTGACAACTGCAAAGAACGCGTTCGTCGCTACGGCAAAAAACGAGGCTGATCTCTGAGGGTATAAAAAGTGACCATTTCTATATGAAATGTTGAGAGTGTAACTGACAGGCTTGGCACTCGTCTTTTCCGTACGAACACCTCGAGCGCTGGACAGTTCAGTACACTTTGCATGTCGCTGTGCCTTGATCGTTGAAGGGCACTTGTTTCGCGTGACGTCATCCGAACATGGTCCGCGTTCATTATTTCTGCAAGTGAAAATGCGAAGCCTTCACCGCGATGTTTAGGCTGAGTGCCTGAAATAACAAGATAAACGTTTAACGAGCTCGCTGTTTGTCGCTTAAGAACTGCCTGTATCGTCGTCTTTGTTCCACTCGTTAACAACAGTTGAATTAATCCTATCAAAGCTTGGCTTACACTCAAGCTGCCCACAAATTATTGTAGTTATGAAAATGTTCATCCCACGCGGTTCGCCGCTCTAACGCCGTTGGATTTATTTTTCCTCGAGATTACGCCGTTTCTCGATACTCAGATTTGTCTAGCATCTCCGCGCTTTTTTCACGCAAGACGCAAAAAGGACGGAACTGTAAAAGTGCCAAGCATTTGCGCGAACTAAAAACCACAAAATGATTTTCTGAATTTAATTTGATGCAGCAGAGATTACAGGGATAATGTAATGGTAAAAAGTTTACGCAGAAAACTGAGTACAAAATAATAATCGGGTTAATGTATTATTTGGTCGATGCATTCTCTTTATCTCTTTTGTAAAATCACTAACTCGCTAATTACGCCCAATGTATTTCGTACGGTTTAGTTTTTTTCCGTAATTAGCTCTGCTAGGTATGACTGAATTATTTAATTGATCAGGGATGTACTATCTCGTAGTTTCAAATTAATGCACAATGATTCGCGCTATTGTCATAAAGTTCACAAAACATTTTCAATAAATGATTATTTAGCGACGGCAAATAGCGTATTTCGTAGGGATATGTGATACGCAATCGTGCTAACTCTTAATTCATTTCACAATACACAAATTACCGCAACGAATAATTAGTACACCGGGAATTAGTACACGCGGCTCTATTGATGATACGAATGATTGCATGTATCGTAAAGTGCGATAAAACAATGATCTGCATATACACAATTTAGTTACACTAAATTCGCCGCCTGTGTGCAATTGAAATGGTCTCAAAAATGTTGCACCTGACAACAAGAGACGAAAAATGATGGTCGGTTTGAAAAGTCGAAAACAGGAATTTCATATTTTTTTTTAATCACCTGGCATCGAACGATTTTTTTACAATCGCGAAAAAACTTCGATTTGTAATTAGACTTGAAAAAATTCTGGCTTTCGAATTCAAGCGTTGCTGTGCGACTTTTATAAAGGGATGAAGTTGAGCAGAATTTCATTGTGAGCATGTGATATTGACAGAACACGCGAACTAGGTTGAAAATAAAAAAACAGCTCGTTGAAGCTTGCGAACGTTTCATCGAAACGTTTCAGTGCCGGATGTTCGATCAGAAAAATAACATAATTATGTCGACAACCCGGCTCGAAATGACGATTTGGACGGTACGAACGTATTACTTGATGTTCTGTGTGAACCCAAAAATCAAATAAAAATGCAAACCAATTACATTGTGCGAAAATAATACGCGGAATCAATCCGCGAACAGTGTTTTCAGACAAGAAAGAAAATAAAACAGTTTCTTTTGAGCGATGATATTGGAGTTTTCTTTTGTCCCTGCGAAACAATTATTTCCCACCGAATGTATGAGATTAATATCCGTTTGCGTTAGGATGATACTTTACTTCATATTTTGTTCTAAAGTTTTCTTTTTAGCCGACTTAAGAAAGAATAATATAAATTGTATCCTCTTAGGAACGAATTAACGTAGTTCGTTCAGGACTTATCTTTGAATTAATCTTTACTCACGATTAAGAGCATATTTAAGTTAATGCCGAGTGGTCATAGAAATGAGAAAAGCTAGAAAAAATTAACGACGGAATAATTTTTGCTCCGGATCAAGATTTGTTATTACATAAAGCTGAATTGCTCGTAAACAATACCAATTATTATACATTTTAAAGTATTATAATTATTTGTTTCCTGAGATTAAAAAGTTTAAAAATCTTCTGGTGTTTAGTACTTTTTGAATTATTCCTAACGAATGTGCTCGAATTCCGAGGACAAATTTCGAATGAAAAAACGTGAAAAGCAGCACTAATTGTCAACTCCGCAGAGGTGGTAAAGTTGTTAATTCACTTGACACTCAATTCGATTAGAGGAGCGAGTTCGATTCACACGTAGGTCCCTCGGACACTGTGCATCGTTAATCTTGTGCCTTCGCTATTGGTTCTTTATCTCTCAACTTCAGCTTGCTGTCAAGACGGTGTTTTACAACGGCAAAAGTTTTTTCCGCCGTTGTCCGTGCTTGCTCATCTCGAAAAATTTTAAGTCGAGACTGACGACTATGAGAGTGAGAACGCCAACGTTGTTTCCGGAATTCGCGATCGTTAACGACTAAGCACGAGAAACGAGATCCGGGGGGCTCAGCATAATTGCCACAAATCTGCTGTATACGTGTGCGCAACGCAAATTTATAATCATTCTTTTCGGCCATGAAAGGTCTTACGGAGAGCGAGTAGCAAACTCTCGCGCGCACGCTACTCTGACTCCATGACCAAATGGAACATCTCGGGAAGCACTCGCGACGAGCGCTGCATACGAAATTTTGCAAAACGTCGACGCGGTTCAGAGCAGCAGTTCCGTTTATTTATGTTACATTTTTGCGGCTTGTTTGGACAATAGTTGTACAAGTACAGCTACCAAGACTCGTGCTTGGGAACCAACTTTAATGTTGCCATGCTCAAATTCAAGTGCCGGACTTTGTGTTCTGAAATTTCAATTTTCCATGACAATTTCACTCAGACATTTGCCGGAGCGAACAATTTTATTTTGTGGTAACTTTTCTCTTTTACTCGGCCTTTACAAATCTGTGAATTGAGTTTCATTTGTTTCCTTTGCAGTATCGTTTGATTGGGGCATTTGAAAAATTAAGAGAATATAAGGCGTTACGAGCGTGAAACGATGGTTTTGTTTTTATTTGAAATGTAAAACCATGCTAGACTTTATTCAGCACTAATACAGTATTTATTATTCATGTGCCGGGTCACTTGGAAATTATTTTTCCAACGTTCCCCTCGTAAAATTGACGAATAAAACTCGCCGTATACTTAACCCACGTGCATAATATTTGAAGAGGATTTTTTCCCGTGTAACGTTACTTTTTTTCGACTCGCTTTTTCCACGTTTGCGTTCGTTCTTGTTAAATAATAGCCGTTCGCAGCGTTGCGAACAAGCATTTGATAATAAATATCGAATCAAAAAGTATTGCATTTTTGATTATTTCACATTTTTTGTGCCGCTGATGTTGGCAAAATCTCCAAGAGCTTTTAGCGTTTGTACCTAACTATCGAAACGAAAATCCAGAAAATTTTACGTTTTTTCCTCCACTTGATCCATTTGCATAAATGTCGCGAACTCAAGAAAATCTTTTTTTTTCTCTCTGACAAAAAGTGCTTCTTTGAATGCACTAGCATTGTAGAGCATATCATTAGAGCTTTCGAGCTGTCCATTACATTTAAAAAAGATGTAACAACACGAAAACAAAATATTTGACGTGATTTCAAACGGAATTCGAACAATAGTGGAAACTGTTGAAGCAGTGGAAAATTTTGCATCCAATGTTGGAAAAAAGAATAGCGTGCGTCGACGTTGGGTCTGCATCGAGCAATGTAGGATCAGACATGAGTGAAGCCAGTGAAGCCTTTTGCTGGCAGGCTTAGTTATATACACGTCTACCTATATAAGGGTTGAGTCTTATACAACGACGTATCAACGAACGCCCTTTAATTTCTCTACGAATACATACATATCCACGAGCTCTACGCACCTCCCGCAACGACTCGAAGAAATTCGACACCATGCTCACTTTATCGTCAGTGCAAAATAATTTCAGCTCTGTTTTTACTTTTAAACTTTATACTCAAATTTCAAAAGTCTCAGTTTACTACTTTCTACGTTGAAGTCGTGAAAATAATAATCATTGTGATTTATGATTTTGAAAAAGTGTTCATTCGACCGTTTAAATGATATTTTTTGCCGCGATTTCAAAATTAAACAGGCGGATCAAATATTCGTCTGGCTAAACTGGGGAAAAAAAACGATGTGGCATAGCAAAATGATTCAGTTTTCACGGTGAATGACTATTGAATTCAAAACATGAATTCGTCACAACATCATCTAGCGAATTTATGAGTGCGACAATTTAAGCTTTCAAGCGTACTGAATTTCAGTTACGTTGCCCAAATACACACCTGACTGTTTCGCGCGATTTGTTAATATTTATATTTCATATGCACCGCAAATTTCACGCAGGCCATTCAAACATTCGAGAAATCTCGAATTGTGGCAGTTTTAGTCGTACAATTTATTGCACGAAATTTCGGCTGTAGCTGTAAAGCTAGTGTCAAGCTTTTATCTCTACTTAGAGCTTTTTAATGGTTATTTTTGGACTTCTTAAACCAAGTTTTTATGGAGCGAAAAACGTTTTTGGTAAAACTTTGAAGAGAAGTTTAGCAGAGCGTACAATTTTTTAAATGCGCATTCAAATTTACTCTACAATTTTTTTGGTAAAGCTTGAATAAAATGTGGCAAAAAATTTTTTTATCGTGCAGTGCATTTTGGACCTGAAAATTGTCAAACAATAACTTTTCATTATACTGATAGGATGGTTGTTTTTGTCATTTAATCACGTACACTAACGGAACAAAAAGTCAGTTTGCGTTTTTGAAAACCGATTTCTTTAGCCGGGTGCCGGTGAAACCTTTTCGCGCACGTGTTTTTGTTAAGGCCTCGCCGATCGACACACCGTGTTTTCGAGCAAGCACATGGAGGATTCGAAAAGAATGACCATAAAACCTTCTTTACTCGGCCCCGCCGGGTGACCTCACCCCAAGGGCCCCGAAAAAGGGCGGCCGCCCAACAAATCTCAGCCAACTGATTCGTGAAGGTAACATGCAACAAAACTTGCACTCGTTCCTCCGGCCCGCGTCTCTAAACGTCGAAAACGTCGCTAACAACAACAACAGCCCCTGCTCCAAGAAAAGGTCCGCAGATGAACTCTCGGACGCACGCACGCTGGAATCCGCTGTACCAAAACGCGAAGGAACCGACAAAACGTACGAGCAATTTTCGTTTCGGCCCCCGCCTCACATTCAGCAGCTGTTCAACCTCAACTGCCGTGATACAAATATCTGAGCAACTAAGCTCTTTTAAACAAGACATTGTGCTGCTCCAAAACCAATCGACCTCAGACATAACCTCCAAACTGTCACTTTTTCAAGAAGCGCTCAACGACGTCGCCCGCAGCGAAGCCAGGCGAGATGAGGAGCTGAAAAAATTTAAATGCGATATTAACGAGAGACTTTCAGACTTCGATGCGAAGGTCGACTCGATTGCCTCCAACCAACTGAGCGAAATTGACAAACGTGTCAACGAAGCCCTGGCCGCCCACTGCGTTTCGACCGGCCAAACACAACCTCCGCAGCTGCCCGACAAAATCCAAAAGTGCTACTACTGGATAATGAAGGAAGAAAAATTGCGAAGGAAAACCAGCATTGTGATCAAAGCCTTGGTGCTCCCTGGCACGAACCTGCTTGATGAACTCAACAACTTTTTCGCTCAACATCTCAAATCACAAACCCAATTGTCGAAGCACAAAACCACAAAAAGCGTGGTACGAAAAGCATTATAATTGCTAAAGTTTCATCCTGGGAAACAAAAATACAAATTTTGCGCTCACAAAAGTCTATAAAAATTCCTGACCAGCGAATTTACATAGACAACGACCAAACCCCGAAGGAATGTGCAATTGATTATGCCCTGCGAGAACAAGCTCGAGTAGCTCGCCGTGAGGGAAAAAAAGCGTCTATATCCAGGAAAACTCTTACTATCGATGGACAGCACTTCACATGGAGTGCAGACGAAAAGAAGCTGGTTCCTATCCCAACCGAACAAGAGGGCGCTACGAGTAATGGGACTTCAAAAAACGACAAATCGCCGAAGCAATAAAGATCGCCTTCTGGAACCTCCATGGCCTGGCAAACCTCTCTGCTCCCGAACATCTAGCCGACGCAGACATCCTGGGTGCTTGTGAAACGTGGTCAACAGCCCCACTTCAAAGGATGCCTGCTCCCTGGAACCACAAAATCTGCTCAGTCACCGCTGCAATCAGAGAGAGGAGCACAGGCAGAGCCAGTGGCGGCATACTGCTATCGGCAAAACCAAACTTACAAGTAATACCGATCATAGCCACTGAAATTTGGAATTTTTGTCGTTTTTTAATCAATGATCTTGATTGTATTTTAGGCACAGTCTACCTCAAACACTCCCACGAGATGGCGCACACTCTCGAGATGCTTCAACTGCAGCTAGACGAACTCACATCACAATATCAACAGTTTGCTTTCATCATTGGTGGCGATTTTAACGCCAGAATGGGCCTACTTGAGGAAGTGAGTCCTGAAGTCGTCGACAACACAGTGATGACCACAAAGAGAACATCCCACGACCTGGAGCCAAATCGGAGAGGCTCCCTTCTCCACGAGTTCATGACGACCAACGGATTCCTCCTTCTCAATGGGCGCACCCTTGGGGACAGTGATGGCGAGTTCACCTTCGCCTCAGCAGTTGGTCACAGCGTGATCGACCTAGTCTGGATCGACATACCACACGCCAGCATAGTCAAGGACCTCTCGGTGACGCACATCCCGACACTCTCGGACCACTTTCCGATCACGCTCGAACTGCAAGTGAGTCCTCCTCAGTCCAACGATCCGGCCTTGTCAACACGTAAGACTGTAACTACAACTAAATTTAATCCCTCTTCCAGGGAACAATTCTGTGATAAATTTGACTCTGTTCTTTATAATTTTACTGAAACTCAAAACCTAAATGATGTAAATCTTTGCAATAATTTTATAACTGAGACGATTATAACATGCGCAAGAGAACTTGACATGATCAAAAAAGTTAACTTGAATAACAATCTCAACAATAATAAACCCTGGTTTGATTATGAATGCAAAATAGCTAAAATTAATTTTAAAAATGCACTTTCACTTTTTAAGGCAAACGCCTCGAACCTCTATCACAAACAACTTTTTACTCAATCTAGACAAAAATACAGACAATTATTAAAATTCAAACACAAAAAATATATAAATGAAATTCAGAGAAAATTTGCCAATACAAAAAACTCCAAAGAATTTTGGGAGGTTTTCAACAAGTTCAAACAAAAAAAGATTGTCACTCAAAACCCAATACCTGTCGAAAATTGGGAAAATTTCTACGATGAAATTTACCCCGAAAAAACACAAAGCGATTTGACATATTACGGTACTTTTGATCAAATTTTAGATTCACCAATTACAGAAGTTGAGCTTATAAACGCACTAAAAAACATGAAACCTGATAAGGCCCCAGGCCTTGATTCGATAAATGTTAACTTCTATAAGAATTTATCACCAAACGGTCTCTGTTTTCTTCTGTCTTTTTTCAATTGTATCCTATCTACTGAAAAAACACCAGACATTTGGTCAAAAGCGCTGCTCGTTCTGTTTCACAAAAAGGGAGATACTAACAATCCTTTAAATTATAGAGGTATTGCTCTTATCAATACCATAGCCAAAATTTTTACAAAAATCTTGTACTCCCGGCTTGTGAAATGGACCAGCACTCATAACATTCTTTCCGAAACTCAAAGCGGTTTTAGGGCGGGAAGAAGTTGCTCAGACAACGTCTTCGTGCTCTTTTCCGCGATTCACTGCCAACTCCGTCTAGGCAAGAGAAATGTGTATGGCTTATTTGTAGACCTCCGTCGCGCTTTTGATACTATCTCGCACAAGCTTCTATGGCAAAAATTGTACAATACAGGAGTCAGTGCTAAGCTGATACGTATTTTGATTCAAATGTATAGTCGTGCTTCATTTTCGATTAAACTCGATAATTGCATGTCAAAAAGCTTCGATATAACGGAAGGTGTTTTGCAAGGTGAAAACTTGAGTCCTCTACTCTTCATTTTATTTATCAACGACCTAGATTCTTTTTTGCGAGAAAAAGGTTTGGAGGGTGTAAACATAGACGGCGTGAATGACTTGTTATTGCTACTCTATGCAGATGATGCTGTAATCCTTTCGGACTCACCGGCGAAAATGAAAAAGATCTTGTTAGCATTAGAAGAATACACCCAACTGAACGGGTTAACTGTAAACACTGATAAGACCAAAATTGTACATTTTAGAAACGGGGGGAGAAAGACAGCGACCAAATTTGTGTACAACGGCGAGCAAATACATGTAACTGACAAATACGAATACCTTGGTGTACCCTTTTCGTCCTCGGGCCTCGGCCTGACCGCGACAAACCACTTTGTTCAAAAAGCCAGAACTGCGATTGGTGCCACTCAGAAACTTTTTGCAAACTGTAAAGCCGATTCTTTAGAAAGTAAAATGACAACCTTTGACAGCGTAGTGAAATCTGTCCTTTTGTACTCATCTCCATCCTGGAGTCTGAGGTACCTGGACAAGCTGGAAACAGTTCAAACCGACTTTCTTAAAAGATCTTTTTCGCTTCCGAAATGCTGTCCAGGTGCCCCTCTCAGACTGGAGGTGGGTGCAATTAAAACCGAATATTTTGTCTTTACTGCTGCATGGAAGATGATAATCAAATTCCTACAGATAGAGGAATCGCGATTACCATCTGTCTGCCTCCGCCGGCTAGTTCAACTCCACTTAAATGGAGACTGCGATCCTCGGTACAATTGGGTTACACAATTTGATTCTTTGTTAAACCGGATAGGGCTCTCAGATCTATGGCACGACCTTGACAGTCGCACCTGGGTCCAATATCAAGATTTTGCTTTTGCTACATTCTATCTTTATTTGAAAAATGCAGACATTGTTAAATGTCATACTTCTAGCTCTTCAGCATGTAGAATAATTAGACTGCTAAACGACCAACCAGCCGAGTACTTGCTTAACAGATGTCCACTTGCAATCACAAAAATATTTATACAATTTCGCCTAGCATCAAACTATAACATCCGTTTCACAATCAAAAATCTTTTATATAAAATCAACCCGAACGCTATTTGTACCTTTTGTAATTGGAATTGTAGAGAGACACTCGACCACTTTATGTTGAAATGCCCAGTGTATGCTGAACAAAGACGAACTTTTCTTGGTCAAGATATGTCACTAAGTGCCCTAGCATACAAAACTGATCCAATCTCAGTGAAAAATCTTTTCTTGTACATAAAACAATGTCTACAGATAAGAGCGTTCATAGCCAATGAATAAACTAATGTATCTTTTGTTAAACAAAAAGTGAAAATGAAAACTCACAACTGTGTAACCTTGTCAAATTTTCTATTCTATTTTTTATGTAATTTATTTTGTACAAATGAACTCTGCTTGACGTTCGATTTTAGGCTATAAGATCTCTTGTATCTTGAATGCTAATAAACTTATCTATCTATCTATCTACTCTACAATTTTTTTGGTAAAGCTTGAATAAAATGTGGCAAAAAATTTTTTTCAACGTTAAAAAGATCGTAAAATGTATCTTTCCACAAACGGACCGTGATTTGCATCATAAAATGTTAACTTTGGTCATCATCAATATTGCGCATGACATTTCTCCTGGGATTCAGAAGTACTCTGAAACTTGAACTTTGAGTCTTGAATTTACTTTGAAATTTAAAAAAAAACGATTACTTTTCAAAGTGCCACAAAAACCTTTTCATTTTTATATTTCCAATCATTGTTTCTTTGGCACCATTTTTTCCAGTTTAAATCTCGTATTTCAGATTTAATCGTTGACGACTGGACTAATTTAATTTTCATAATTACAATTAAGTAAACAATCAAATTGCGAACTCCCAAAATCACGATCAATATAAAGTTAATATAGCTATTCCTTCGGGTAGTTAATAAATCGACACTCACATACTGAATAATTCATGAGACCATAAGCACGTGTCCGTTATGTAGGTTTAAGTTGTAACACGTCAACAGCACGTACGAAACCGATGGCACCTTGATGCCATCTCTGTGGAATTGGAATTCTATCTGCAGGCGCTTCAGATGAACGCTTTTTTACGATGCAAATCAATGTGGCTTTCGGCATCATCAATCTCCATTTTTACGACGATCTCATCCTTCTGCAGGGCAATAATCATTTTTTTATTACCAATTGAAAACCGCCCGACATGCGACCCAAAGCTTTAGTCAAAGGGATTTGGTTTGCAAAAGGAACAAAAGAAAACTAAAACGTGCGTCTCAGGAACAAAGCGCGTTGAGTTATTCCGTAATAACTTTGCGAATAATCAATGCTCAATATCGTATGAATCGAATCTTCCAATAAAGATCTCGAAATGTTCAATAACGCGAATAAATTCGCAATTTGCAATAACAGATAGCAGATGAAAAAGGGATTGAATTATGCGACGTCAAAAGGTATCAGCAGTGTTGATCTTGTCGTTGATATTGATGCCATTGAGGCACGCCCGGGTTGGGCTCGAACTTAATTTCGACGCGATGAACTTTCGTGAATGATTTTGTTTCGCGAACGAAATTACACGCGAGCGAATTTTCAATTTATAATTTCATTACACGGCCCACTAATACAGCGCATTATCGTGCACGTTTCAATAATCTATTTGACGTGGCAATGGCGCAAAACCAAAATTCAATTCCACAATTTCAGCGATATCTCGAATTAAAATTTTCATGCGAGCGCTCGCTGCTCGCACAAACGAAGCAATTCTTTTTCAATCAGTTGCGAGTGTTTTTTTCAATCGTGTTAGCGTTGAAATGAGCTATTCCGATTCAAAAAGTCGTCCCGAGAATGGGAGTTTCATAATCTGAGTTATGATCATTCTGATATCGAGTACTATCTTGACTTGACCAAATTTACGCCACGCTCCGCAGACTTTCATTCTTCTCTCGTGAAAATAAAAGGCCTCTGCGCACCTACTTCAACAAGAAGGAGCGTTACTGCGAGTGCCATATCTGCAATGAAATCACGTGATCCTTCCGTTTTCCACGAGTCAAGTTTCCCTCTCGAGTTGCGCTCGCTGACTCAGCCTTGCATGTAAGGCTGAAAACGAGCTAAACGACTGCCCTTTCTATCTTTCTAGTTGGTGGCAATCAGAGGATTAGCAGCTTCTTGTTCAAGTAAATTCAACAGAATGTGCGTTTTTTACACCCTACCTAATTCGACTGAACTCAAAATGTCAGAGATGTCGTTTCAAAATACGACAACCTAATCATATTATGTTCATAATCACATAAAAACGTTTAAACATTACTCTGTTAACAGAAAATTCTACAAACGCCTATTTTTTATTTTCCAAAAAGTTTGTTTTTTTGTTCGAAAAGTTGATCTTTGATTTAAGAATGATTAGTTCATGAATCCATTTTGCATTTAAAAGAGACAGTCTAAGTTGGATTTTGTATCGAAAATTTGATTTCAATAAAAAAACTGTGACTAGATGAGGGCTTAACTAAAGTACTGGGGAATGAAATTTCATTCTCTTTTACGACTCATTGACAACTTAAATAAAGGATATTTCCGACCAGTTGGTACAAGTACAATCGCACCGATGTTTTTCTCAGTTGTCCGCAATGGGAAATCGCAGCTTTTCTTATTGAATGCCACCCGGCTGTGGCGTTTATGAAAAGTACTCGTTATTTCCGTAGATCCGAATCGTAAATATTCCGTTTCTGACAGTTGCATGCAGTAAAGTTCTCATTGAAGCTTGTAAAAGAACAAAGTGGAGTTAGTTTCGAGACACCGACGAAGAAACAAAGGCCAAAATCCTCAAAGAAATATGGTTTCTTTGTCGTGTCTTACAAGGATTATTGGTGTGCTAAATTAACGACCGATTAAATGTAATGCTGCGATAAATTGTTTCTATGACAAAGTTTAAAGCCGCACACAAATGTAACTCAATTGTCCTCACTTACACGCTGAAAAGCACGCAGTGAAGTCATCGAAATTAATCTGTTCCAAATGTTTCGAGCGTATTTTCGTTGAATAATAACAAAGAAAAATCAATCAGTAACAATGAAAAAATGTCAGAACATTTTCAGTCTGACCTCTCTTGAACTTTGAACTCCGTTAGAAAAAAATGTTCTTTCAATTAAAAATCGAAACGTTGCAAGTAATGCCTTTGGAGCGGTACATTTTTTTTTACCTTTTCGGTTATAAAATGAACAGTGACAAACGGAGTTAAATGGGACGACCAATCAAGTGGCATTAGTCGCGAGGATCCTTTACAGATCAACGGTTACTGAAGCCAATCCATTTACTTGGGTCATACAATTTTATTTTCACGCCGAACTTAAACGAAGATCATCGTTTCTCATCAATCTTTCGCCGAGCCGCGTGATTCTCGTTGGTCGCGCGACTAAGATTGATTCATTTTTATTTACGTTTCGGACTAATTCACTCATCGCACTTTTTCCTCCTTATCAGACAGCTCGCAACAACGCAAACAAATGGGATGAAAAACCGCGTGACAAATTATAGTGTCCGACAATTATTATTTTCAATTCAAGTTCGTTTAAACAGCGTCATCGTGCGATAAACTATTTACTACGTTAGCCCAACGATTCTTCGACCACTTGCATGCGCAATAAATCCACTCGTGAATGTGATTCGGCCATAAATCTGTTCGGTTGGTTATCACAGCGGTGTTTCACCGCAAGAACACACTTGATGCCGGTACCTTTCGTAATCATCTCACGCTGATTAATATTTCTACTCCAAAAGATTCAACGCTTATTTAAAGGCTGCCACGGTTGTTTATTAATGTCCACTGTTAGTTGGTGCGAAATTACAAGAGCGCGTCGACACGTCGAGGCAGGAAGACGAGCTGCCAGCCGTTCATCTTCCGGCATGCAGTTGATTCGAATCATCCGAATGACGTTGACGTTTAATGAATTATTTATTGTGCGCTTATATGAGTAAATATGAGTCGGTGGAAGTGCGCATAACGAAATTCACTGATGAGTCGACGATTCAGCGCCGAAATTTGTAATCAACGATAATGGTAGGGAAGTCAAAGTCGACCATTTGAATGGATTTTGCATACTTCGCACGACTTTAGGGTACTGAATTTGTTTATGATAATGAATTTTTGAAAAAAAACTTGAAAAAAATTACAACTTACCATGCAAGTCTAAAGATAGCTTTTATTAGACCCATAAAGGGTCAGTAGTGAATGAAAAAGCACATGGTCCTGAAAAGAAAGCATCAAGTAGTATAAAAGTTGATTTCGTCAGACAGTAGAATCTCTCACAATAGTCAGACTTGCGTTGAATGGAGCGCGTGTATTTCAATATGTAGGTACATAATAGGTTTGCACATTAAAAAAGCAACATCAATGACAATGCAATTTAATTGTCGAATGAACTTTTGATAATGTATTCAATTTGATTTACTTTACATTTTCTACGTTTGTTATTTGATTGAAATCGAACATTTTGCAATTCATTTCCGGTTCGAGCGAATTGCAAATCCCTTCGGATCGATTTGCAAACCGCGAAGTTGACTTTTGTACGGATAAAAAGACAATATGAAAGAAAAACATGAAAGATCCGATGGCTTCGTTTCAAAAGCATGTTTGTAAACAGCAGTAAGAATTTACGAGCGCTGGTGCAGAATGAACTGTTCGAACATGTGTAATTCGTCATCCTTTTGTCTTACGTAATCACGCTGAATTTTGCTTCTAAGTCTAATTACACTCGAGTCGGAATCGAACAAACATGAACACAACTTCCATGTCACTTGATTAATAACACTTCAGAGATGGGAAATTCATTTGAAATAAACGTAGCAGAAAAACGGATTACTTCTTTGCACGAAATGAGAGCTGACTTTGAGGCAAATAATCCGAACATAACACTATCTTAGCTGTGAAAGTTTGCATCGCGATATCCCATCGGCGCGAGATGAAAAACAGAATCCATTCGGGATCGGTGCAAAGTGGATCTGCTTTTATCTTGCGGTCTTCTAATTAACTTCTGGGGCAATTATGTATGTATTTACACTTGGAGACATTCTCCGTGTTATCGCATCGGCAAATCACAGTTGGAGAAATGTTTGCGAGTTCAGAATGGGGATCGGAAGTTCCTGGCTTTGAGTTCCTTATCGGTCGTCGCGTGTCGCAAGGCCACACCCCAACGCACTTATTTCAACTACTTAGAATCTCATTAATCAGCCAAACTTTAACAATTTTCTTCATTGTATTATACATTTTAAGATGCTTCCAACTTCGTGTGGATTAAAAGGATTCTTTTAATTTATTTCTTCTGTATTCATTTATTCGCACCTCGATCGCGCATTTTCTATAGAAAATTCCCATGTTCTCTCATTAAATGATATAAAATTTTCATTTCGCTCCGTTCATTAGATCAATAGACTACTAAATATTTGTCAAGTGCGTGATTTGCATATTCAAATCCTATTAAAAAGTTTTCGACAAGCGCAAGTGTAGACATTACCTTGACATCTCTGTCGTTATCGCTTGAATTTTTTTTTCAAGTAAACCTAACTGGCTCTCAAAATGAACGATCAGACGAGTTTAAAAATGTCAAATGTTTTATGTCCATCCACGACACATACAAATCTTCATTATAATCAGTCGCTGGCCATTTTTTTGTGCGTCCTCGTTGCAACTTCAGTATTTTCTCATCATTCTAAAACACAATTTATGGTTTACGTTTTACGGTAACGTAAACCACGACTTTTACCACAAAATGGTCTTTCGAAATCTTTTTTTTCCGTTCCGCTTAGAACTATCATCGGTCTATTTTTTCCCACTATTGAACACACAAACTTGTTTACGGTTTCCAACTACACGTTTAACAATGGGAAGGAAAATCTTGAATGTTAAATTCGAAGCGTAAATTTGCCATCGCTGGCCGAAACAATCTTCTTTTCAGTGTACTAATCAAATAACGCTGGCTGTACATGAAGATAATTTTATGCGCGGCTGGTGTAACAAGTTGTTAATCCGTAAGACAATAACTTCGCAGATACAACGATAAATTCGGATGCGTGCACGCTGCGATGCAACCGAGAAGCAGTGAAACGATGTATTTGCTTTGCGTTTATGCCGGAAACACATTATCGGTTCTGCTTGTATCCGCCGGTCGTATTTCCCCAGGGAATATGACGTCGTAGCTTCGATAACTGCGGGGAGCTTTAGTATCGGCCATCACCTGTAGGTTTTCAAACTGTATTTTAGATTCTGAATCTCACCTAATGTAAAAAAACTGCTCCAGCAGTTATCTAACAGAAATTATCTGCATCATTTTGTAACCACCGATTCGGTCTGAATCTTGAACAAACAAAAATTTTCTTATCAATTTGCATCCAACGAGAGTTCATCGACGGCAGACTACTTTTTGTCTCACTTTAGAATTTCGTTCCCACGATGATCGTTTGAATCTCGTCACCATCCACTACGCTTACTATAAATTTCACGAGCGCTTTTTGGAATATGAAAATTGTTAGCTACGAAATCTTGTTTGTAAGTGAGAAGCGAGATGAGAAAATATTCCAAAAAGTTGAAACATTTATACAACAAATGTCAAGACAATATGACAATAGGAATGAAATAAAATAATGGAATAAATAAAGTTTCAGCATGCGAATTGGTTTGACACTTGAGAATTTTTTTTTCTCACAGCGCAACTCGAAGATATATATACTCGAGCGATAAGTTTAATCTTGTTTACAAAGTTTCGGTCTCACGATTGAAAACAATATCAGTTATATTTATCACGCGATCCCTAACAACAAACTAGTGAACTTTCGTGGAACTATCTTTCAAGATTTACTGCGACGCGGGAATAATCGAAACGTAGGTAAAATAAATTCACAATGAAAATACTCAAACGTTGAAATTGGCCGAATCAAACATGAAACATTGTAATCGCAGTCAGAAGTGCCGTTTTTCGAGTTGGCCGATTAGAGGTGGACCTTTTTGAGCGATAATCTGCTGTTGATATTTGCTCTGCTGCGTTACGAAAATTGCAAACACATTAATTTTGGTTCCTGCTTGGCATTCGGTATGCTGCTTGGGCTAATTTATAGGCGAAATATCAACTGACTAAATTACAATTTGTACAAATCGAATAACCTACTTTGCGATCAATTTATTTATAAGCTTCATTTTGTAAATAATGATGCATTGAAAGTATTTCTAATGTTATTCATTTTTCGCGAAATTTTTCCTGCCATTTGCAAAGTTATTTTTCTAAGAAGCTTGCAATCAAACATTTACTAACAATCTAAATGTCTACACCTTATCAATCATGAGGAATATAATTCGATAGATAAAATGATCCCGGAACGAAAAATAATTAATTTAAAAAAAATTTCTTGAATTAAGCATTTTTGCTTTTATAACTATAAGACTCAGTTAGATACCCATTTTTTATTATAATTATGTAAACGAGTTTCTTCATGTCAAAATTTGAATAACACAAAAAATACAAAAATATATACAAAAATAAATAACGGAGATGGATGAAACCATAATTGGAAAATGTTACGAGAAAAACATTTTAATTGAAATATTTCAAGAGAATTTTAATCATCATCGCAACAAACTCATTGGCAAAAAAATAACAGAATCAGTTTCTTCCATTTGTCGACATTCAACAAAGTAAATAATTCGTAGAAAGCTATCTCTCGCAAAAACAGGGATCTTGTTTGTTAATGTTTTACGTAAATTCGATCATGTAATCGTGAAAATTGAACAACAACTCCTTTTTATATGTTTAGTTTACAGCGTCCATGTCTTTATATTGACATAAAATTGAATCTTTTTCCGTCAGTTCGAATACTTTACTGAAATTTCATCCTTTAGTTTGTTGTATCAATGTCAAATTCAAAATAAATGAAACTTTATAAATATTTCTTCAATTTAATGCTTTTATATTTGTAATTGCTCGTTCATAGATCAGCACTTAATAATCGAATTAAATCATTCTGTTGGTATATTTACTAATCTCAAAATTATGAAGACTTTGTTCCTAAGTTAACACAACAAGAGAAGACTAATTTTCTACATTTTGCCGAGAAATAGACAGAACCTAAATACTGAAACAGACTTTATCTCAAGAAAGTGAGAATTGTGCACGAAAGCAAATCACAATTTTCAGCCATCTTTGTCAGAAAATTAGCCAATCAAGCTTGCGCTGTTAATAGGTTTCTCTCTATTATGTGTATGGCTTTCTGAACCTTACCTTGCATAATTAATCCTAAGGAAAATGTGAATTATTTATTTTCCACAATATAACAAACAAAACTGCCTCACAATTCAAATAACAAAATCAAAAAAATTACCTTATTCATTTTGTTATAAAACGGAATTGAAAAAGTAGAAAATTGTCTCTTTTCCGAATGTGTCTGGCTTGGGTAGACGAAAGAATTGAATAAACACAAACTAATTTGAAGAAGAAAAGTTGATATATTACTTTCAAGCTTCTATTTTAAGTCACGCCTCTCTTATCGAAAGAAGTCACGTTTTCATATTGTCCTGCAATAACGAAAATAAGAACTTTATTTTCGCGTTATAAGAAGCTCGTTTTTGGCGACTACGGCAATTATTAAAAACGTACGTGAGGCGTAATGCGGTTCCACCTTCGTGGGTATTTCGGATCGAAATCGTTCAGAATTTTCAAGCGATGCTATTTTATAATCAAACGCGCCCTACGCCAATACATTTATCGAAAGTTATGAAATGGAAAATTGATACGTCAAATGTTGTTTTCAAATAACAAAAAGTCATCAAAAAAGTTAGCCCCTCACATAATTACGGTACGCACAGCAAAAAGCATGATTCATTACAGCACGCGGCGTTCAGCGTTTAACATGCACTTCAGACACCGCTGCAATTCCGTACCATTGGCCCAAATAATTGGATGCTTTATTTCTTCCCCTTAATTATCGCAAAACATTCGTCATGGATGTTATCAAATGACTCGTTCTAATTGTTGTGTTCGAAAGCTCCATCCATGATAGCATAAATGCAAACCGCACAGTGTACACGCCGAAACCAATAGTTTAATAACAAATATCCAACCGAAAAAGAAAATAACAAAATTTATCGAAAAATCAGCGGTTTAATAAGTCGTCTGTTATTATAGATCTCCGTTTTTTTCTGTTACGAACGATTTTATGCATTCCATAGAGTAAACTTATGAATTATAAAAAGATATGTACAGGAATTCAGACGCGTTTTGAAAATAACGTATTCATACGTTATAAAGTTGTTTAAGAGCTTGAAGTGGAGCAGATCGTAGATTCGAAGTCGCTTTTCTGTGCCATTTGAAATACTTGATGGCGCAGTCCCGCAGATTTCGCCGAATCCCACGCTTAATATCACCTAAAATCAAACGGCACATTTCTCGACGTATGAAAATCGCTTTATCTTACATATTTGTCGAACGTAGACAAAATACGACAATCCTTGCTTTTCAGAGTTCATTAATCAGAGTTCGACAACCGAAACATAAATTATGCATACGAAATGCGAAAATGTAAAGTCAAAAATCCATAAAAACGTAGGAATTTATTTTCGGTAGACGCGCATGTAAACACGCCGCGCGACCAAATTTATTCTATATTTTGATCAAACAAACGTCGATGTGAACAATGCTACATTTGATCAAACAGATTTATTAATCAAATTCCAACTGATTACAATAATTCGGGCTTTGTTTTACATTGGACTGTTTTATAATTGTACAAACTTCGATTAATGATTTGAATATCGATAGGACTCATTCGGTTAGTAAATATATAATTATTGTATTGCCATCTTTTTTCATTTCAAAGTGAAATTTAAAAAAAAATTGAATTAAAACTTGCAAAACTTGTGCAAATATTAAGAGAACAAATTTTATGTATTTTAGAATAAACACTGTAATTTCATTAAACGCTGTAATAAAATTTGGCAGGAATGGGTTTATCTGATTCTATCAACTTCCTCAAAACACGACTCGCTTAAGAAGTTGCGGAACTCAGAGAACTCAGTTATAATTTATGAATTTGCAAAATAATTTGCAGTGTCTAAATTGTGACAGGCTAAACGAACCTGTCAGATTAACTCGAGCATTTTATCGTTACCAGACTCTCGTTGAAAATTTAATTTTTCATGATTAGCTTTTCTTGCAAACTTGTAATCGTGTTTCATCTTTTCGTACCTGGACTTATGTTATTTAAATTTTATTGCCTTGATTGCATCCATTCTGAACAAACTTGTAATTGTTATAAAAGAGATTCAATTCTTAAATATTATGTTTCTGAAAGCGGAGAACAAACTGCGGCAAAAATTAATGAAGCAAATATTTCTATCTAAACAAAATCTGCTCATTCAATTTTAATTGTATACTGTATAATGAAGTCATTTACTCAATCATTTTCTAAATATAATGCAGCTAAATAAACTTATAAAATGAATTTTCATCCTAAACTTGTTTGTCTATTCTGTTGACGATATCGATCTTCGTAACATGATTTGTTGTCTTAATTTACAGGAGCGATATTTACCGAAGATCAGAAGGACAGTCCATCCGACTTGGCTTTCAAATACGCTGTGTACAGAATCAACAAAGACAAAAATTTACTGCCGAACACAACCTTAGTATATGATATACAATATGTGCCTAAAGATGATTCATTCCGAACATCAAAGAAAGGTTAGTAATTCAGATTTTTTACATTTTATAAAACAATTTCCTGCAGAAAATTATTCTAAACCAACTGGGTTATTAAGGTAACCCCGTTGCCTTTAACTCAGCATGGCTCCAGTTGAGATGTTCATGCCTTATCACCATCAACGAAACAACATTTTTTTAGTCTCCCTAGAATGTGAATCTCATCAATATCATAGTGTAGATGACAATACAGATGCGAAATAACATATTTGAGTCGCAAAATATGTACTCTCATAATTATTAGATCTCATAATTATTATGTACTCTCATAATAATTAGAAATGTTGGTTAATTTCTCAATTTTGTCAATTTTTTAATTTCGTAGTTCCTTAACAAACTTTTGATCAAATTTTGTATACTATTTTTTCGGCAGTTTTCAATTTTTGTGAAATGTAAATGTTTACGTTGTGCTAATTAACAAATTTAATCAGAGGTAAAATTTTCTATCAAGAAAAAATTTTCACCGTAAAGCAAACTTGTTAGTTTTGTGAGTCTGAAATTATGAAATTGCTTTGTTTGTGGAATAATCATTTTAAAAAGAGTCAATCAAAGTAGCTACAATAATTTGAATTAAGTATAGTAATTACCTAATTGAAATTCATGCATTTGTAATGGACAGTTGAATTTTAATGAAATTGGAAGTATAAATGTTATATGAATCACGATATTATTTATTTTACCATTGAATTCTGCTTCGCTGAGTTGTCGAGGCAAATGAATTTGTTATAAAATTTCAGGTAAAGTGGAACGTTGAAATGAAATTGCATACATTATGCGATGTCGATTTCTTAAATTCCATACACATC